>CM060383.1:141707865-142077865 GCA_030545235.1 Helianthus tuberosus
GAATGTTGCTTAAATAATGGCTACGGTATTGTAACCGGGTGATGGGTAGAATCTCATATAAGAATGCTAATCGAGAAATGGAGACACAAATTATAGACAAAAGACTCGGTTGTAAGTTATAATTAACGAATAAACCAAATTGTGACTGGAATTTTATTATCAAAGTATGATTTCGTAGGAATGAATGAAGTGTATGAGTTTAGCGCATACCAAGTATTGGGTGAGTAAATCCCATGTACGATACTTCAAATAATGTAAGAGTGTTTTAGTTATAATGTTCATGTGAACCTTAAGTTTCAACATATGAGTTATTTACTAAAATCATGAACGGGTCGAATAATTTATAATTGACTAATTAGTTGAAGGCACATAAGTTAAGAAACTTCCCCTAGTTTGGATGTTAGAAATTGAGTATTGTGATAGAGGACTAATTTACGATCACGTAGGAAGAAACAGGATGTAAAACGGATCAAAAACGAGAAAGTTATGTTCGTTTTTGTGAAGATTAGCGTTGCTGGGAATTGCTGCAATCAGCAGCAAAGATTCTGCAAAATAAGGGGCGTCGTGCCATGCGACAGCAGGAGAAAAGAGCCGTCGCGCGACGCGACGGTAGGCTGGGTTGACGAAGATTGTTTATTTAGTCGGTTTTGTCTCACGAACTCGTTTAAGCACGTTGTAAGTTACATATGACTAATCCCTCTTATGTTTTTGTGAATTGTAAGGTTTAACCACCTGGTTTCGATTGTAAACGCTTATATGTATTCCATTAGGAGAAATAATTATATTTTGATAGTCGGGACTGCTAGGTAATTATGAATAAAAGAAAGAATGTCCGTAGCCTCTTACGTACGTGATCTTTTTATTGGGAAGCTTGTATTTAGGGTGTCTTAGCAAGCCCTTTTTGGAATGTCTTATGTAGCGTGTATGTTTGTATAGTTAGTACACTTGTTTATGTGTACATATTCATGAAGTGAAGTACGTGCTTAACTTATATGTATGATTGCGTCTGTGTACGAAGTGGGATTTATTGCTTACGAATGAATGGGATATGTGTGTATGTTTGAGTGTTAAGTTACTAAACCGGGATCTTAAGTATGAAATGAGAATGCAGGAACGCCATAAGGACCTTGTGAAGGTTCAAAGGATTGGAATGCATGATTATACAGGAAAGCTTATTGAAAGAGACTGGCATGAGAAGAAGGATTATGGAGTGGTTATTCGATTGTATATATTTTATTTAAGAAGGACGTCACCAAGTATTAATGATGTTTATGTATTGGCGAATGCAGGTTGGGCGGACATAATATTATTATGAAGAGTAAGAGAATTGAAGATCGAGTCAAGAGTAAGGATTGTACGGGAAGAGTGGTCACGTTGCTTGAATTACGTATTTTCTTGAGATGTTAAATTAATGGAATGTTGTAAATTTCTTACTAGTAAATGTTTGATATCTTGTATTTGAACCTTAATTTAAGCAATGTGTCAAGGAAAGAAAGAAAGTTTAAAACTCGTTCTTCCACTGCGTTGTTTTTAAGATAAAACATTTATGGGTCTTACATTTTGTACTGATATCCAAGACCATTGCAGCTTTGTACGAAGTTAGCATGCCTATATATAGGATGCTTGGGTCTTGTGTTGGACAAGGTTTTGGTCCCTAAAGGGAAATGTTGTCTAACTGGTCTCGTGGTGCTGTAACGTTGGATTATATTAAGAGACCAGATTATAAGTGACTGCTCGGTGTTCTTTTCTATCTTCTACTGATTTCTTATCGTTTCTTATCATCGAACACGTCGTTTCTGGACCAAAGCTCCGTCAAACTCGCCAAATCCTGAAATCTCAGTGAGATCATCTTACAAGATATTCAAGAACCGAAATGTGACAACCAGCAAATTTATAGATTAATGCATACGACCTAATCACTTTTTATTTAATTAATTACATGCATTTAGACTTGATTATGTTTTCATTGAGTCCTTAAAGTCTAGCAATGTCCGGGGAAATGCATGAATATTTGCATTTAGAATAATCCATATCGCCTCATCGCGTTACGATGAAACTAATTATTAACGAGCGGTAAATAATTAACGTTTCTTTGTCGAAATTGTTCCAATATGCCTGAAACATTAAATCAATAGCATTATTATGTGTTCGATGTGAACAACAGATAAAAACTTATTTTGGATAAGTAAATATCGCAATTATTCGATAGATCGCACGGATATTATTTTTAGTCCGCTTTAACGTCGAAACTTACAATTTTCACCAAACAAATACAATAATGTGATCACTAAACGATGTTGATTAGTATTTGGTGAATTAAGGGGATAAGAGATGTCATGGGGATATCAAATTAATAAGTCCCGGTATACATTGCATAAATGTTCATTAGCCGAATAACTAGCGTAAATAAGAGCTGCTTTGCAGGAAATCACCAACAAATCGCCAATCTAGTCCATAGATTGTTTCGATCTGACGATCCATAAGCGTTCTCACCGTTCTCATACTTTTCACCGTTTTCCCTAAATCTCGGCCCTAGTTTAAATCTGCAAGTGAAACCTCACGCGGAACAAGTTATATACATACATATATATATAGAGAGAGAGAGAGGTCGGTTATCATACAATATGCCTAATCGTACATTACGTACGCTATAACCACAACCGTCAGATCATCTCAAATAAACCTCGTGCTTAACTATTAAATTAATCAAATTAAAATATATATGAAACCGCCAAGGTTAAAATCGTCCATTACGAAATCAAAAACCCCTGATAATCATCAAACAAAAACTCAAAATCATACCGTAAGATTCTCATTCAAAATTGTATTAAAAAATACAACAAGTAATCAAAATCGATCGATTCTTATTCACCAACTCCTTCTGCGAATTGAATTTCTGCTGAATTTGGAAGTTCAGAACTGAAACAAATCGATATTCCGTCTATCGAAGAAGATGATGCAGGGTGAAAATCAAATAAAATATGCGAAATACATATCAAACGTGCGAAAAACATTTCAGACAAAAAGAAACGTTGTGTTTTTTGTAAAGTTTGCGAAATCATATAACATTACATGCGATTACAAAAAAAAAGGTAATAATGTTTAAGATGTCTTATGATGTGCGAATTCATGATTTTACACATGCGATTTTTTAAAAAGTTAATAATCTTTGAAATTTCTTATAGTTTGCGAATTCATGGTTTTACACATGCGATTTCAAAAAAAAAGTTAATTATCTTTGAGATTTATTAAAGTTTGCGAATTCGTTTTCGAATCAAATGCGATTTTGAATAAAATGTTGCTAATACTTTCAAATTACTTTGTCCTAAAAAATGCAAAAAAAAATTACGAATTAATAACTAAAATAAATAAAAATTAACTATTTTATATGAAAAAACTTAATTTATTACCGATGTGACTGTAATTTGACATGTAATGATCAATTTTACAATAAATACTACTGAACTTACCACCCTACCTACATAATAAATTTACTAATTTAATATAAAATACCCAAGTAACTACCTTCCATATTAAGACATAGAACACAAAAACACACACAACACACCCACAAAAAATGGCATCTGAAGATTCAGAAAAAATAAAAGACATTGCAATTAAAGAGCTATTATCAACTCGCATGTTGACAGAAATAAGCACCGATGTCACCTCTTCTCATTTGATTCTTGATGTGCAGGGGAAAATTCTTGAAGAAATCAAGAAAAATCAAGAGATGTGGGAGAGGCTACTTGAAGAACCACCATCAAGCTTCAGAGATGCAGCTTTGAATCCCATAAAGGAGCAATCTCGAGCTGATGACTTAGCCTTCTCTTTCCTGAAAAATGGTCTAAACACTGTGAAGGAGAAGATGGAGTTCAGCTCTGCTGAACGTGACAAAATCTTTGCTTCAAGTAACTAAATTTCTGTTTAATCGTTTTATGGTTGTTGGTGTGTTAGACAATAACAACTACTTTATATTTTGGGTACATTTTTTGAACACATCTTATGCTTCATTATAATATAAAATCGCATGAATGATTTAGACATCTTTGTCATAAAAAAACAAGATAACACAAAATCGCATGTACTAAAAGTGAAATCGCATGTAAGACTAATTATAAACTGATGCATGTAAAATCGCATGTTTATATACTAAATCGCATGAAAAAATGATATAAACAGATGAATATAAAATCGCATGTGTTTCGTATAAAATCGCGTTTACATTAAAAAAAATTAATCTTCCTCATCTTCTGAAACCTCCTCCCACTGATCTTCTTCTTCAGATCCATCATCACTACTACCACTGTAATCTTCAAACTCATCTTCCTCTTCATCGTCTTCGACCTCATTGTCTTTGTCTCTGGGATCTTTTTCAATCTGGACGCCCTTCATCTTCTTCTTTTGTTGTTTGCCTTGTTGTTTTCCTTTCAGTATCTCGCAAGTCCGAATATCATGACCCTTTTCATTGCATACACTACATGTCCTTGACCTTTTTCCTTTGCGGCTGATCATTTGTTCCTTCTTGGATTTAATCCTTTTATGCGAGCCACGACCTCTGTTTCTTATACCAGCCGGCACACGGACAGTGGGAGGTGCATTGGTTACTGGTTGTTGGTAACCAATCAACTTTGAAAATCGGTCAAATTTGGATCAAGTTGCTTGGTTATACGACTCTGATCAACTCTCTCTTTAAGCTGCATCATTTGATCCCTCACTAAAACAAGTTGATCAAGGTCGGAAATCAAATTGCTAACCAAATACTCCCCTGTGTGGATGATTTCACGAGCAATCCGTTTAGCCTTGTGTTGCACATCCTTGTCACCCACCTTTAAATTGTACTTCACATTTAATTCATTCGGCACCACATCCTTTGTCCATCTCTTCATAACATATTTGTTTGGTATTTCTTTAACACCAAACATCTTGAAAAGAAAATAGATGTGTTTACATAGCAGCCCATACTGCTCAAAACGCAAACAACTACACTGTGCAGTTACATCATTTTCAAGATTCTTGAACCACACCTAGGAAAACCAAAATAAAAAATATATATCTTAAAAATTAAAATCGCATGTGTAAATTAACAATTTCGCATGTCTAAAAATCATTTAATTGTATAAATTTAAAATCGCATGCGTACATCAAAATCACATATTGCAAAATCATGTTCTGAAAAAATGAAATTCGCATATAGGTTTTCAAAATCGCATGTTTGAAATATATATGCTATAATACCTCCAATAAACCATCTCCATGGGCTTTAAAGTCTTTCAACAATATCCTGATCTGTGGACCCTCGATTTTGGTGTCCATCGCCAGACATTCGGAAATTGTTCCATAAATATCTATTTGCTGATCAAAGAATATAGACCTGGTGAATCTCTTAGCGGCATCTTTTTCCAAAGTAGTTTCGCTCCAATCAGCAGGCTCAGTATATCTTGAAATATGATCATTCTTTCTATGATTGAACCTTTGGACATCCATTGCACCGTCAAAATGATTCATAAACTCTACAAGATTGAGTTGTGAATTTGACACCTGGCAAAAAAATGATTCTCGCTCTCTGATCTCGAAGTTGTTCGCATGAGACCAGACATGGGCTCATGCCGGTAAAAATCCGGAATCCACATGTATCTCATCGAAAACATATCATCAATCCATTTGTTTTCAGTGAGACCGAACTCAATCATCACCAACTTCCACTGTCTCTCGAATTCTTCAGGCTCAATGGAATCAGTCCATACAATGTCGCACATCCTCCTTTTAAACTCATCGTTATTGCACAACTCGTGTCCAACCTATAACAATAAATGCTTTTTATATCAGCCTATAACAAAATCTATATTATAAAAAAAACGCTAACGAAAGACAATATAGCATGCTATACCTTATCTGCCACTTTTTTCATTATGTGCCACATGCACAATATGTGTCTGTTGTTAGGGAAAACCTCCTCAATAGCCTGTTTCATAGCAGGGTCTTGGTCCATCACTACAACCTTTGGCTGCCGACCAAATGACTTTACGAATGAATTCAGAAGCCATTTATAGGATTCAATGCTCTCCGATGCCAACAACCCAGCTCCAAGGGTTACATTTCGACAGTGGTTGTTAATGCCAATGAACGGAACAAACACCATCTTGTACCTGAACAAACACATGCGAAATACACATTGAAACATGCGAAATAGACAAAAAAATCACATGCGAAAACAAACAGTATAACATGCAATATATTCAACACCAACTCTTCAATGTCTACACATGCGATATTGCAAGTTTAGGAAATCATATAACATGCGAAAATAAGTAAAAACATGTTTGTCTTGAAACACTTACATGTTTGTCTTGAAAGTTGCATCGAACGATATCACATCCCCAAACTCCATAAAGTTAAGCTTGCATAACCCATTAGCCCAGAAGAAACCAGTTAACCGTTTGTCATCATCAACAGAATATTCAAACGAATATCCAGCTAAATACTGTTTTTTGTCGTCATCCTATTAATCACCATGTCAGCGTTATATTCTCATATATAGCTGTTAATTCGATTCCTAAAATTTTTGCAATCATCAACCGTGGCACCAACGTTCTCGAAACCACTATAACGTTTCCTCATTATATGGAAAGCTTTGACAGGACCAAGGTTTAAAGTGCCTAGTTTCCATACCATCTCCTCCTGGACATCTGACAATTGTCTGTAAGCTGACAGCATGTGAATATCATGTGGACATACAAACTTATGATTATGGCCATCAACAAATCTCTTTACTGTATATAATCTACCATCCACAGTGCAAATCATAAGTTGAGATTTGCATCCAGTTCTAATGGTCCCCCTGTTCCTTGATTTGAATTGCTTTTTTAACTTCGAATAATGATCGTCAATACACAGTGGCTTATGTCCCTCTTTAGAACAAACAAAATACTTAGTTTTGATTATACCACCACTGTGTACTTCACCACCTTTCCGAATAGAAAAACCAGCTAACTTAGCATATGATTGGTAAAACGCATATGCTTGTTCAATAGAGATAAATTGCATTCCAACCACAGGTGTAGCTGATGCTTGAACCTCCGGAGTGAAAACCCTTTCATCTACATAAATCAAATAAAAAAACAAAAACACATGCGAATTATCGGACTCGTTACATGCGATATATTAATAACTGCCTAATTTCATCGTAAGAACAACAACACGTGCGAATTGTATGAACAATAACATGCGAAAATGATGATTTTGATTAATATGTTTTATACATGCGATTTATTATACCATAACATGCGAAAATGCGTAAAGAAAATAAACATCAAATGCGAATTGAAAGACTCATAACATGCGAATTTGTACATGTTGCTTTCATGTCAAAAATATACTCAACATTCAAACTTCAAAACAGCTACAACAATGCAAAATCATTGTTACGATTAAACAAAAAACAAGTCTACGAACAATTTAAAGATCTGAATTAACATAATTACCATTAGAACACTCGTTTACAACACTTGTACTTGCAATTGGATTTGGATTTGCAGGTTGCGGATTTAAAACATCCTCAATTGAAACTCTCTGGTATGCAGATAATTGAGCATGATCACCGATCGGTCGAGTTTCTTCAAAATCAACATCTGTTCGTCCAGTGCTGCTCTGTGGATCCATCGAAAAAAAAAACATATGAATGAAACCCTAACACAGAAGAACGAAAACTGCAATTTGAGAATTATGAAAAAATTGAAACTGATTCGAATGATAATTACAGGGATATTAGTGTAACGAACTTCTCGCTGATTGAATGAAGAGACGAATTTGCCCTCAGATGATTGAATTAATTGTCTGATTTAACCTTATCAAAGAAAAACGAATCAGGACACGTGTACGGCCACTACTGTCGCGTATGTAATGTACGATTAGGGGATTTGTATCCTACACTTTACCTATATATATATGGTTAGGTTAACGTACAATATCCCTTATAGTACAATATGTACGCGCTCATCTCAGCCGTCAGATCTTCATCCCACATTGAAATCGCATGTTGATTTTTCGTAACAATTTCGCATGTTGGTTTTTTAACATGCGATTTCATCAAAATTACCACATGTGAAATTGTTACAAAAAACCAACATGCGATTTCATCAAAATTATCACATGCGAAATTGTTACAAAAAAACCAACATGCGATTTCATGAAAATTATCACATGCGATTTCATCCATACTATTTTATAACATGCGATTTCACTATATCGTACGTATTGTACGTTAAGGGATATTGTATTTTACACTTTCACTATATATACATATATACATATATATATAGGCTAAAGATAAAAAGGTTGGTCTTAAGAATATCTACTCGGCGCTTTTTCGATTTTTTTTTGCCCAAAACTCTTAAAAACATGAATATTACGTGTGATAATTTAAAAAAAAAGTCGGGAGCTTTGAGTTTCCCGGGTTTTCTCAATAAAAGTGGTTTTCTATATATCCTTACCCTATATATATATATAGGGAAAAGATCAAATAGGAAGTTTATTTTGGCTAGGAAGTGTATGAAGCAATAGGATTAGGACATGTGGCAACATTTAAAATAAAGAAAAAGGGTATTTTAGTCAATCCAACGATTTCTTCTTCCTTTTCAAAACCCAGTAACTTCAAAACCCACTATTTTCAAAACCCACCATCTTAAACCATTTCTTCACTTTCTATCTCAATAATCACTACATTATAGTGCGATTTTCATCCCCAATCAATGATTCAAACACCCGATCAACGTGTTCTTCAGATTTTTTTGAAGATAACCCAGTTTAATTTCATAAAAAAAATCGTTTTTTTCGGGTGATTTTGGAGATAATCACTCGATTCGTTCGATTCGAGCGCTGATAAGTGTTTCAATCATTCAAAATTCGTCAATTGTTGAAGGAATCACTTCGATCCATGTAAGAAATTCTTTAATTTCATTTTTACGATCTGGGTTTTTGATTTAGTCATTGCGTTTTACGATCTTGGCGGGGGTCCGGGGGCAGCGCCCCTGGTAGCGGGGTCCCAGGGGCGGCAGGCCCTGGCGGGGTCCAAGGGGCAGAGCCCCTGGCTGGGGTTGAGCTCATTTCGAAGACAATAATTCGTAGATAATTCAGACAGTTCATAGACAATTCACAGACAGTTCACAGACAGTTTTAGGTGTCCATTGCGTTTTAGAAATAAGAGAGTTTTATGTGTTTTCTGGCTATTGCGTTTTAGAAAAAAAAAAACACATTTTTAAGTGTTTTTAGTCATTGCGTTTTAGAATGAGTCATTTTTAAGTGTTTTCTAGCCATTGCGTTTTACAAATAAGACATTTCTTTGTGTTTTTTGTGCATTGCGTTTTAGGTAAAACACTTTTTTATGTGTTTTCAGTCCATTGCGTTTTAGAAAACGGACATTTTAAGTGTTTTATGTCCATTGCGTTTTAGAAATAAGACATTTGTTTGTGTTTTTTGTGCATTGCGTTTTAGGTAAAACACATTTTTATGTGTTTTTAGTCCATTGCGTTTTAGAAAGTACATTTTCTTTTGAGTTTTTAGGCTATTGCGTTTTAGAAATAAGACATTTCTTTGTGTTTTCTGGCCATTGCGTTTTACAAATAAGTCATTTCTTTGTGTTTTTTGTGCATTGTGTTTTAGAAAAATGTCATTTTTTAGGGTTTTTTTTCATTGCGTTTTACGTAACTGGGGGTTTTTCTATTGCGTTTTACGCAACTGGGTTTTAAATTTTATTTTTTTAAATATAGGAATAGTATACTCGTTTTAAAGATAAAAAACGCTCGTTTTTTTGGTGCAATTTTTATAAAAAACTAATGTCGTATGAGAGAGTTATTAACGTTTAAAAAATGGGGGGGGGGAATTGGAGGAGAGAGAAACTATTGGCTTGGATTGACTAGATTGCGCCTAAACAAACTCACGCGCCTATTTTTTCCCTTCAATTTCCCTGATTTAATCTTAGCCCTTGATTAACTAAATGGATGGTTAAGATCACTTCCTAGCCTTCCTAGCCAAATAAACTTCCTATTGTATCTCCACCCTATATCTATACTATATAATAAAAGAAACCATTTTTGGGACACTTGTCATTATATTAGGTCATCTATTTTATAGATAATTATTATTTACTTTAATTTCTTCTAATTAATTATAGATAACCCTCCTATTAAATATTATTTAGTTTAATCTCTTATAGATAATTATTATTTAGTTTAATTTTAATTTAATCTCTTCTAGAAAAAAATTCATAATTATTTATTATCGAAACATTCGATAACTTTTAAAATTTCGTTTGTTAAAATATCTAAACGATAACATTAAAATTTCGTTTGATGAAAGCTCAAATATCTCATTTATTTATTATGTGGATTTTTATTATTGTATATTAGTTTATTTTAAGAAATTGTGTATATAGTTAAGTTCTATATTTGTTTTGTTATATTATTATTATTAAACTAAATTAAATATATAACTTGATTGTTCGTACTTAAGTCTTTAATTTGTCTGTCATATTATTATAACTAAATATATAACTTGATTGTCATTACTAACCACCTATAGTGTTCATTTATTTTTTGAAAATTAGGGATTAAATTCAAAATTTTGATAAATCACAGGGATCATCCATATACTTTACTCAACATATTATTTTCATAATTTATTACTATTTAACTTTAAATATATATAAAACAAAATGTTGCGATACGTCGCTAAAATCAAGCTAAAAATCTAATAATTATGTGAATATTTTTTGGATTCAAATAATTTTCGGTAATGTGTGAATTATACTTGTAACTTTCTATTCCTCATTAAATATAATGTAATACGTATATTAACACATATACATTATCTTTATATTAACTCATTTATGTCGATTTAGTATATAAATGTCTCCATATTTGGTTTGCATTTACAAAAAAATATTTATTATATAGTTTAAATTGTTCAACCCGTGTAACACACGGGGAACTAACCTAGTATATATATATATATAACTTGTGTGCTTGGTATCATGTTTAAAAAAGCAAAGCAATAAGTAAAAAATAAAGGTGAAAACTGAAAATAAAGAAAGGGGAGACAAGCATAGGTACTTGACCTCACCTGAGCGTGCGTGCCACACGGAACGTATTTTTAGAGATTGATCTGTTTGTGGGCCCCACGGTCAGACCAACCTTTGACTCAGTGGTGGTGACTGATGGCGATTGTGGTGGCGTGACGGTGGGGACGCCGTCTATTCTTTCTTCTGTCGCTATCTGATCTGCTGCTATTCTCTTTTCGTCTTCCCCATACGATTCCTTTGTTTTGTGTAAACGAACACAAGTATAGCCTTCCAATTTCATCAAATACATTTTGGTTCATTGTTCTTTTGTTTTCTTGGAAGATGGAAATTCATTTGATGTTCCTTAATATGATCAGCTAAGTTAATTGGATTATATATATTGCTGTTAAACAAATTAGTTGGATTGCAAATAAGGCTCGCAAATCATGTCTTATCGGGTTTATCAGGTTTCTAACGACGTGAATAATATAAGTATGAAACATGAATACAACTTGTTTAACTACTTTATATCTCATGTCTATAACATAGTTTTATGTTTTATGTACCAAGGAAAAGAAATAATGAACCGTAGTCATCTAATTCTATTTATTTAAAAAAATATAGAGTAAACTTCAATTTTCGTCCCTGTGGTTTGCTAATTTTAACACTTTCAGTCCAATAGTTTAAACATTGCATTTATCATCCATTAGTTTGCTGATTTTAACAGTTTCAGTCAATTAGTTTCCTGATTTTAACAGTTTCAGTCCACATTACTAACACTAGTATGGATTGAAACTGTTAAAATCAGGAAACTAATGGACTGAAACTGTTAAAATCAGGAAACTAATGGATGATAAATGTAGTAATTCATAAACTATTGGACTGAAAGTGTTAAAATCAGCAAACCACAGGGACGAAAATTGAGGTTTACTCTTTAATATAAAATCAAGTAGTGTACTTTTTCAATAAATAAGTTTAATCGTGTATCATACAGATATCTATTGCCACTCTATAGCTCAAGTGGTAGGAGGACTTTAGTAGGGATGGCAATGGGTCGGGTATTGGTAATCTCATGCCCATACCCGGTTGTAAAATCGTGTTCCATACCCGACCGATACCCGTCGGGTATTTGTCGAGTCATTACCCGTCGGGTACCGGGTATAACCGCGGGTGTATACCCGTTAGTTTGTTAAAAGATATACATTGAGATTTCCAAATACATTTTTTACTATTATAATTATTATATAATTTTATGTATACAACAACTATTATAAATTAAAAATATACATTACATACATATAAATTTTATCATAAATTAATAATAACTTTATAATATTTATACACTTATACGTATATACTTTACAACATACAAAATATAAATACTATCATCAAATACATATGCTAAAAGAAAATTTATATTTTCACATTATGAATATACTAAAATAAATAACTAATAGATAAGGCTATATGATCTGGTATATAGTTCGGGTAAACGGATATGTGGTTTCGGGTAATCGGGTCGGGTATCACCTAATCCCATACCCGACCCATACCCACGAAATTTTTTAAAACTAATCCAATACCCGGCCTAATACCCGTCGGGTATCGGGTATACCCGTCCCATTTGTGTCGGGTTTCGGGTATACCCATCGTGCTCGGGTATTTTTGCCATCCCTAGACTTGAGTTCTTCTTTGAAGACTCAAGTTCAATTCTCATTTGGTGCAAAAAGGGAGTGAGGCACTGGTGGGTAGTGATAGGAGACACAGGAAAACCTATGTTCGATCCTTGAGCCAAACGGATTTTACCGGTAATTTTACCGTCGTACCTACGGGCGGGTGGGTTACCGGGTTTTCCCCGGAATTGGTGGTGGGCGACTCGGGTTACTCTCAGAGTACTCCGTTTGTCCAGTGTGTGTCCCAAGAGTGCTCGGGATTGATTTGTTGGTCGTTCAAAAAAAAAAAAAACTAGTCGGGTTAAATCCATGTGGTGCGTGGTGCGCTAAACGTGTATTCGGTCTGTTTCGGTGTAATTTTTGTAGCAAACGAAAGAAAAAGAGCAAAAAGTAAAGTTGTAATACGCCAAAAAGTGTATCAACATATGTTCGATACGTTGGTTTTTTATTAGATTTTAGTTAAATAATAACAAGGAAATGCATTTCAGCAATCATTTGAATTTATTTAGTTAAGTCTGAGTTAAATAATAAAAGTAAAAAAATAGCAAACCCAAAAAATCTATCTATACTATATAATAAAAGAAACCACTTTAGGGACACTTGTCATTATATTAGCCAATCTTTTATAGATAATTATAATTTTAGTTCTAATTACTTTTAAGAGTATTAGA
Organism: Helianthus tuberosus; assembly: GCA_030545235.1. NCBI lineage: Eukaryota > Viridiplantae > Streptophyta > Magnoliopsida > Asterales > Asteraceae > Helianthus > Helianthus tuberosus. The sequence goes on from CM060383.1 coordinate 141,721,266, forward strand.
TAGTATCGTTAATGTTACAAACAAAAAGTTAGAAATATAGACTTATTTTATTTCTCTTAAAAGGTCCACGGTAACTATCAAATGAGATACATGTTTTACATTAATATCTTTAGCTTATTGGGTTGTGCCAAATGCTATGATTCTGTGAAATGACATTTAAATTCAAAGTGAGGAAGTTATTAGAATTTTATTTTTGTAACAGGAAAATAATGGAAAATCTAAAATTTTAAGTTGAAAAAAGGATTGAATTGTGATTTTCATCATATTTTTATTTACACCCTTAAAGTAATAATAAAAAAAAAACACTTTAGGGACACTTGTCATCATATTAGCCAACCTCTTATAGATAATTATAATTTTAGTTTAGTCTCTTCTAATAATTAATTATAGATAACCCTCCTACTAACTATTATTTATTTTAATATGAATAATCCTCCTACTAAATATTATTAGTTTAGTATCTTATGGATAATTATTATTTAGTTTAATCACCTCCTCATTTATAATATTATTTATTTGTATTAATTATATTTGAACGTTTTGATAAAGGGTAAATTTATTGAGACTTTATTAACAAATTTTGAAACAACAGTATAATCTATTTTTATCAAGAAAACCAAACTTTGTATTAATATATTATTTTTTTTTATTTTCACTATACAAAATTACATTTACTCGACCCATGTAATACATGAGGTTTTTTAAGATATAAATTTGTTATTTGATATACAAAATTAGATTTATCCATTTCGTACAATACACAGAGTTTTTTAAGAATATATATTTTTTATTATTTAGTACAGAAAATTACATTTATTCAAACCGTGTAATGTGCATATTTTTAAAGATGTAATTTTTTTATTATTTGGTATATAAAATTACATTTATTCAACCCGTGTTATAAATGAGTGAAGAAACACGGAACTAATTATGGGACTAATCAGTTTGGTTTATGTTTCTACCATGATGGTTAATCTTCTCAATGTTTCCCGAGCTCCTAATGACCGTGGTTTATCTGCAAAACAAAACACCGTTACTCGTTAAGAGGGGAATGTGGGGGTTTCCCTCTTAACCGGGCTCCGGCGTGAGAATAAGCGACTGCTTGTGGGAGAGAATTAAGTATTAAGTGAGAATAGAGGGAATGGAATGGATTAACCTGTGAAGTGAAGGTCTCTATTTATAGCCGGAGAGGTGTAAGGGGGTGTGGGCTGATGGGCCTTGGGCCGGAAGGCGACAACATGGAGGATATGCTCCTTGTCTCACTGGTATCGACCGTTAGTGGCTTCTAGGAGCTTTATGGAGTTGGCGCAACGTGATTGGAGCCACGTGTCACTGTTGTCGGCCTGGTCGTCCTTCTACCATCAGCAGGTAAGTGGAGATCGTGGGGCAGTTGTCTCTGCCCTGTGATTGGTGCCACATAGGCGTCCTTAAGTACTTTTTGTCTCCTGCATGTCAGACGATCGTGGAGCACGATTGCGCAGGAACAGAAGGACCCTGATTGGCTCTTTTATTCTGCCACCTGTACCTTGTGTACTATCTGGAAAGGCCTCGCGCCGCAGTTATGCATGATTCTTGCCGAGCACGTTATCGCCTCGCGCGAGCTTCATGGGCCTTCAGATGTTCTTTTTAGAATGCCAAGTGTTGCTGACTGGAGTTTACTCTTATGTGGACCTCGCGCAGCGTTACACAGATATGTTGTAGCTCGCGCGAGGTTGGCAATCAAGAAAATTGTTGATTAAGGAGTATGGTCCCGCGCGACCTTATAGGGGTTGCGCGGCTTTTTGGGACCATACCCCTTCAAGTCCCCCCAGTCCAGTGCTGCACCATGCGCAAGGCAAGTGGTTGGAGCTCTGGACTTAAGAATAAAGTAAAAGGATGCTTTTGGCTATGGTAGACGGCGCGCGTGTAAGTTGTTGGTTACTACGGCGCGGCTGCCAGGCTTGTTGTTGGCTTTGTTGTTAGCTTTAACACGAAGTTTCTAATGACTTCGGGCGGGAAAAATCTCGAAATTCGAATTCTGACAGGTTGGTGCAAAAGTCGTGGTTGGTGACGACTGAGTTGACCTCTGACGGTTGTCATCAACTTGTTGCTGACGGTTCAGAGTTTCGTCAGGAGAGTGAGGCTCACGCGCGCGTGGTAACCGTCTCTCCGGGAAACACGCCTTACGTGGCGCTTTCTGGTTGGGCTTGCTTGCGGCGGTTTCGGCACAGTTACCCATCGCATTAAATGTGATGGGTATATATATCCGGAGAGATGTGAGGCTCATCACTTTCTCTTCTACTATTCTACTTCCTCTCAAAACTTCTTTGAATCTTCAAAGTTTGAAGAACACGGTTGCAGCAGATTTTCAAGTTCTTGAAGAACATCGTAGCAGATTATCAAGCTTGTTTCCAGAACATTCAAGACCTTTGTTTACCTATCGATGGCTGAGGAACAACATGAAGATAATCCCGGAGAAGAAGGTCCTGTGCCTGTTCTCCGATGGGATTTAGTGCTTTTTGAACAGCTTTCACGTAGTTTCCGGTTCCCACCGGAGTGGGATGCCCGGTACCCCGGCCAGAACCAGACGGCCGCTGATGCACCGCCGGGGTACATCACCTTATTCGAAGACTTCTTCCATCAGGGCAACTTCCGGTTGCCGGCGACTAACTTCATGGCTCATGTTCTTCAATATTATGGGTTCCATATATCTCAAATGAGCCCACCCGGAATGGTTCGGGTTCGACACTTCGAGTTCTTGTGTTGGGCTCATGGCATAGAGCCAACTGTTGATAGATTCCGGGTTTTCTACCAACTTCAGAGGAATATGGGTTTTTATTCCTTCGCCAGTCGAGGCACGGCGAAGAAGATACTTTTAAACCCTCCTAAGAGTTTCCATGACTGGAAACCTAAGTTTTTCTATATCCGAGAGGAGGTAATTCCGATACCCATGACGTTTCGCGCCTGGAATGAAGCTATTGTGAAAGAAGACCTGGCGATCCCCAAGACTGAGGCTTGGTATCGGGAGCTTACTGCCACCCCCAACAGGGTGTTTGGGGAAAATGTACTTGTTGCGGCGCGGATGAGTGATCAATGGCCGCCTGAGAGGCAAGACGTCCCTGTCTTGAAGTTCCAGGATGAAGGTTAGTTAATTCGCTTGTTTTGTTGATATTCGTTTGACAACTGTTTATTTATACAATTTGTTCTGTAGAGACGCTCCTGTATCAAGCTGCGTTCTCTACCTTTGGTGGGTCTATGAGTGTGCGCCCGCTCCAAGCTGGAGAGGAGTATTGGTATGCACAAATTAGGGGTAACTTCATGTACCCGGTTGCTGATGCATTTGCCGCGCCGCCTACTGCAACTGAAGGTGCGCATATACCTAAACCCCGTCCTCTGCGCTCTGTGACTTCTGCTGGGAAAGAGGTTGTCTATCTTTCCAGCGAGGAGTCTGTAGGATCTTCGAACGGGGAGTTAAGTTCGTGGTCTAACGTCTTTGCAGGTGTGTTGCGCGACTTGGGCATCGACCCTGAAGAGAAGAAAAAACCACCCAAGAAGAAAAAGGTGATCAACATCGGGTCTGAAGTGACAAGTAAAAAAGGTGGGAGCAGCCGCGCAGCTGCTGGTGCTGCTGGTAAAGGTACTCTTCGGCTTCGTCAAAGTGACTTGAAAGATTATGTGATAATTAGTGACTCACTTGAAGGCTTGTCGCGCGCAGGCGAGAAGAAAGCTGGAGCGGGTAGCTCGAAGAGTGGAGGTAGCGCGGGTTCTCGTAACCCGGATGCTGGCGCTACTCCATCCTCTGTTGCGCATGAAGACGAGGAAGAAGAAGAGCAGGTTGCTGAAAAGTTGATCAGCAGAAAGAGAGTTAGAAGTGAAACTACAGCTGGTGAGAAAAAAGCTGATGAGATGCGTAGGAAAGCCGAAGCTGATGAAGATCGTCGGAAGAAGGCTGAGGCTGAGAAGAGAAGGATGATTGAGCAGGAGAATAATCGGCTAGCCGAGCAGGAGAAGAAAAAACTAGCTGAGCAGGAGAAAAAGAGATTGGCTGAGCAGGAGAAGAAGAGATTGGCCGAGCAGGAGAAAGTGAAGGAGGAGAAGTCTGCTGCTGACAAGTCTGTTGGGATTTCGAGTGGAAAAGGTCCCGCTTCTGGTTCGGGTGGTGTAAAACAAGGTGCGCCGCCGCGTTCTCCGATAGGCCCCCGTGATACTGTGGGGGATATTTATTACTAGTCTAACACGGAAGAGAGCCGTGGTGACGCTCCGCACCAGCCGCCGTGGTCCATAAAACAAAAGGATACTTTCCAAGAATTCGCGCCTTGCCGCGATTGGTTGCTGAACTCCATTCCTCCAGGTGAGGTTGATCGCCAAAGAGCGCTCACCCATAGCGGTTTATATCATGCGTATGTTGTTGGCGAAGCCAACACCCGTGCTGCTAATCAGGAGATTGTTCGGGAATGGCGAACCCTGGTTAGGGAGAGGGATGATTGGGAGAAATACCGCGATCGGATTCTAAGACGTGCCACTGAACTGGAAAAATCTAGAGCTGCCTTTGACGAAGAGAAGGCAAAGTTCGAGGCTGATCGGAAATCAGAAGAGTGGGGGCACGAGGGCTTGAGAGGCAAACTTCACGCTGCTGAACAGCAGCTGGCCAAGGAGAAAGCCGAGTTCAAGCGTATATGCGAGAAGGATAATGAGCGCGCGGCCGCGGCTCGTACCAAGATTGTCAACCTTGAAGCTAAGGTTGTGGAGTTGTCGACGAAACTGGAGGATGCGCAAGCTGCGCAAGCTGCTAAAGAGCAGGCTGAGGTTTAAGAAACTTCTTAAATTCTGTTACTACTTTCGTTTAATGTGTTAATCGAGTCTTTTATCCCCTGTAGGCTGAGGTAAAGGCGCAATTGTCTGGCAGAGACAAGGATTTGTCTGCTAAGGACGTCGAGATCGTTGAGCTGAAGCGTCGTTTGCGGGAGCAGATTGAGAAAAGCGAGTCCCTGGAGATTGATCTCGAAGCTGAGAAGGTTAAAGCTGCCACTGCCGACGAGGCCAAACAAAAGGCTGAGGAGGCGCGAGACATTAGCACCACTGCTCTTAATGTAGCACAAAACAACTACTCTGAAGCTCAAGGTATCGTGGATACTTTGGTCTCTGAAGCCGAGTGGTTGCGCGGTCGTGGAATGGTGCTGGTATGATTCCTTTTTTACTTGATTTATTTAGACCTGTTAGCTAAAGTATTGCGTTTGCTGTAGATGGCTAACTCCATCCTAAATGCTGGAGAATTGGATAAGGCTGTTGCGGCTGTTATAGACGCTTCCCTCGTAGTTGGTCACCGTAAAGGCTATGTTGAATGTGCGCAACATGCATCAGTTATGCTTGGGCATGAGTTTGATATTAGTCACTGCTCAGTGACTGATGTAGCTGAGGCTGAGCTAGCCCGCGCGGAACATGGTTATGATCATCTATCCATTCCGGTGATGGACTTGGTTACTGATGCGCTGAAGCATGATGACTGGTGTCAGCGGCTGAAGAATATCCTTGATCCACCAGAGACTGTTGAGCTCTCGGATGAGGAGGCACCTGCGGGTGGAGATGGCGACGGAAAAGGTGATGGTGATGGTGATGGCGGTAAGCATGACGACGATCCTGATGATAGCTTTGAATAGGCTAGTACTTTTTAGGCTTTATGCCTTGTAATTTTGTTTATGCTTTGAATGTAAGCTTTTGCGCGGTCGCGCTAGTTTTAAATGGAAAGAACACTTCGTTGTCTATATAACTGTTGCGCGGTTGCGCTTGTATTAAATATGATGTTTGTTTAATCCTTTCCCGTTACAATTATTGCACTGTTGTTAGAAAATTTGGTTAAGTTAGCGCGAATAAATGTAAGAGTGGCGCTTGGGCGAGCGTAACTGGAGTGTTTTCGTGCTAATCAGAAGTTTAACATTCATTTGTAACGAAAGGAGTCAGCGTAAAAGAAAACGTCGTATGCTTTCATTAACTTAGAAAAGGCGCTTAGGCCAAATATACATTGTGCGTAACGTAAAAGGCGTGTAGCCTACATGGAAAAGTAAAAGGTGCGTGGCCAACAGTAGTGGATAATGGCACAGGGCCCCAGAGTAGTCACATATAGCATTTGCGCAGTTGTTGCGCATTCCACGTGCGCGGGATGATGTGTCCATCCATGGTGCGCAATTTATAAGCCCCTTTTCCTAGCACTTCGTGAACCAAGTATGGGCCTTCCCATTTGGGCGCTAGTTTTCCTGGGCGTTCAGCGTTTGAGGCTTCGTTGTCTCGAAAGACGTATTCCCCTGGAGTGAAGGTACAGATGCAGACTCGCGCGTTGTAGTACCTCTCCAGTTGTGTCTTGTACTTGGCTTCTTTGATTCGCGCGATTTCGCGCCTTTCCTCTAGCAAATCCAAGTCGAGACGACGCTCTGCCTCGTTGTCGATTGCGTTGACTGCTGTCAAACGCGGAGAGGGCAGGCCAACTTCTGCCGGGATAACCGCTTCTGAGCCATAGACTAGGCTAAAAGGGGTCTCGCCGGTACTTGTTTTCGGCATGGTTCGGTGAGTCCACAAGATACTCAGGAGCTCATCCACCCAGCCTCTTCGCTTCGTGCCCAGTCGAGCCTTAATCCCTTCGACAATACACTTGTTTACACTTTCAACCTGCCCGTTGCCTTGAGGATGCGCAACAGAGGAGAAAGTGTGTTCGATTTTCATCTCCTTCATCCAGTTCTGGAGGTCTTCAGACGCAAAGTTGGTGCCGTTGTCAGTTACAATCTTGAGTGGGAGCCCGAATCTGCAGATGATGTGTTCCCAAATGAACTTGCGCACCATCATGGCTGTAGTTGAAGCAAGGGCTTTGGCCTCCACCCATTTTGTGAAGTAATCGACGGCCACTATTATAAACTTGACGGCGCCGGGAGCGTCTGGGAAGGGTCCTACCATGTCGATTCCCCACTGCTGAAAAGGCCAAGCAGTGGATACGGGGATCAGGTCGTTCTTGGGGCGCAGGGTTTTTGGAGAGTGCTGCTGACAGGAGTCGCACTTGCGCAGCTCCTTCAGGGCATCAACATGCATCCCTGGCCAGTAATACCCGGCGTTCATAATCTTCGCAACAACCATGCGTGGTCCCGCATGGATGCCGCAGATTCCTTCGTGAATCTCCCTTATCAGATAATTCGCATCTTGAGGGTCCACGCAGCGCAGTAGTGGCCCCAAGAAGGACTTGCGGTATAAGATACCACCATTCATTTCGTACTGCAGAGCTTTGTTCTGAATCTTTCTTGCCTCTGCCCTATTCTCTGGGAGTATTCCTTCTTTTAAGTACTGAATGATAGGGGTCATCCAGGATGGCTGCCCTATCTCGATCAAATTGACTTGTCGTAACAAGACTGACGGGTTCTTGAGTACCTCAATCCTTACATCTTTGGCAAGATGTTGGAAGGATGTTGAAGCAAGCTTGCTCAAGGCGTCAGCTGGTTTATTTTCAGAGCGATTGATGTGGATGACCTTGTGAGACTTGAACTGTTGAAGCAACTCTTTTGCTTGTTCCAGATATAGGGCCATAACTTCACCCCTTGCGTCGTATATACCGTTGACTTGGCTGGCTATCAAGAGTGAATCAACATGTGCTTGTAGATTTTTAGCTCCCATTTTGATGGCGAGGCGCAAGCCTGCCAGAAATGCTTCATATTCCGCCTCGTTGTTGGTGTTTTCAAAATCCAACTTGATGGCGTAAGTGAATTCGTGGTTTTCGGGGCTTACTAGGCGCAATCCAGCTCCCGCGCCGTCCTCGTTTGAGGCCCCATCAGTATAAAGCATCCAAGTCTCATTTGTCGTGTCTTTTTCGGGAGTCTCCACCAGCTCACAATCTTTGATTTTCTCAACTGGGACTTCTGTGATGAAGTCCGCTAGAACCTGACCCTTGATGGCTGGGCGCGGCCGATATAGAATGTTGTGGCCCCCCAGCTCGATGGCCCATTTTGCTAACCGCCCGGACGTTTCTGGTTTTTGAAGTATCGTGCCGATATGGAAATTGGTAAGCACGGTGATCACATGCCCTGTGAAATATCTGCGCAGCCTTCTGGAGGCGTGTAGCAGCGCTAGTACCAATTTTTCCATCGTGGAATATCTCGTTTCCGGGTCAGTGAGTACCCTGCTGACATAATAAATTGGAGTTTGAACTCCATTTCTTTCCACTAGTAACACCGATCCTACTGCCTTATCTGAAGAAGATAAGTACAGTACGAGTGGTTCTTTTTCAAATGGTGCAGTCAGGGTGGGGAGCTCGATCAAACATTCTTTCATTTGCTGAAAAGCCTTTTCTGCTTCAGGGGTCCACCTGAACTCTTGCTTCTTCACACAATTGCACAGTGTGCTGATTAAAGGGTACGACTTAGCGGCGTGATTTGACAAAAAGCGGTTAAGCGCGGCGAGGCGGCCGGCCAACCGTTGCATTTCTTTGATTGTTCGCGGCAATGGCATCCTCTCTATTGCCTGGACTTTTTCCGGATTCACTTTGAAGCCGCCGTTGGTGACTATGAAGCCTAAAAACTTCCCTTCTTCCATGCCAAAAGAACATTTGGCTGGATTCAACTTCATGTTTACGCTGCGCAATGAATTGAACGTTTTCTCGATGTCCTTCAACATTTGGTCCTCTTCGGGACTTTTTACCACTAGATCATCGATGTAAACTTCAATATGCTTTCCGATGTCACCCGCGAAGGTCTTGTCCATCAATCGCTGGTATGTGGCGCCAACATTTTTCAGGCCGAATGGCATCTTCGTATAGCAAAAAATCCCCAGATCAGTGCGAAAAGCCGTCTTGTATTCATCCTCGAGCTTCATCTGAACTTGATGGTACCCCTTGTAGCAATCCAAGAAGCACTTCCATCTGTATGGCGCGAGAGAGTCTATCTTTTTGTCGATCTCAGGCAAAGAGTAACAATCCTTAGGGCATGCCTTGTTGAGATCGGTATAGTCGACACACATTCTCCATCCACCACCAGACTTCTCTACCATTACGGGGTTCGCAACCCAACTCTGATAACGTACTTCTCGCAGGATGCCGGCTTTAAGTAACTCGCATACTTGCTCATTCATTGCTTTCGTCTTGTCTGCCCCTAGGCTACGCCTTCTTTGGACTTTCGGTTCAACCGATGGGTAGGTATTTAAACAGTGCTCTGTGATGTCGCGCGGGACTCCGGTCATGTCGGCCGGGGTTCAGGCGAAAATATCCATGTTCTTGAATAGGAGCTGCTTGAGACGAGTTCTGATGTTTGGTGAGATAGCGTGACCTATCATCACCGTTTGCTCCGGATATTTGCGATTTAAAACCCATTTTTCGGGCTCGGTTGCTGAAACCTTCGCCGCTTTTGTTGGGCGCATCTCTTCTGTTGACATCACTTCTTTCTTTGCATAAACGATTGCCACCCCCGTCTTGGTTGGGAAACCAATCGCTGAGTGGGGGGTAGAAGTTATCATATTCAGCTCACCTTGCGTCTCTCTCCCGATCAGCACATCATGTCTTGACTTAACGGGCATCACCATGAAGTTGACGTTTGTTGTCCTCGAATGCTTCCCGTCAGAGAGTGTGACGGGGAAGCTAATTTGGCCTAACGGGAAGACCATTTCATTGCAGAACCCTGACAGTGGGTAGTCAACTGGTTCAAGTCTCGCTTTGTCTTCATCGTCGAACTGGTTAAAGCATTGTTCATAGATGATGTCTGCTGTACTCCCCGGGTCAATGAAGACGTATTCAGTTTCATAATGGCCGATGATACCGGTGATGACGATGGGTCGTGTGGCTCGGGGACCCCCGCGCACCACCGGGAAAATAACTTGCTGTTCTTGCCATGAAGGCTCATAAGGTCTCTTGCCTTTTTCTCTTGCGCTATACCTTGGTCCATTGACCATGTGTGTCTCCAGGCATCGAACCTTCTTGTGATTTCCTTCATCGTGGCGATGGAGCTGTCGCGTTTCTTTGCGCACGTTCTTCACTAAGTGGCTCAGCTTTCCGCTCTTTAGTGCTCTCTCGATCTCTTGTCGCAAGCTGTAACAATCATCTGTTAAGTGGCCTGTATCCTTGTGGAAATCACAATACAGATTGGGGTCTTGTCCCTTTTTGTTCGTCATAGGCCTGGGAGCCTTAAAATCATGGTTCTCCGTCACTAGCACCTCTTTTGGTGTTTTTATGAGCGGAGTCCAATGCTTTTCACGATTATCATCTCGGACTGCCTTTCTATAACCGATGCGGTCAATGGTATCACGCGCGTCTTCCTTATAGCGGGATCGCTCTTCATAACGGGGTCGGTCGCTATAACCGCTGGAGTGGTTGGCCTTCCACCCAGTGTTTTTGCCTTTGTTGCGTCTGTTGTCGTCGCGCGAATGACCCTCTTTAGAAAATCTATCCTCAGAACGATAGTTGTTGTTTCTCGCGAGTGACTCTTCCGTTTGCGCGACTATCTTCGCGGCTTCCATTAGCTTATCCCACTCCTTGGGCATTCCATCCTTCCCAGTGATGGTTCTAATTAGGCTATCGCAGCGGATGACTTTCTTGAAGTGGCAGCGCATGAGTTGTTCACTCACGCCACCGATCTCCAAACATTCCTTGTTAAAGCGCGTAATGAAATCTTCCAGACCCTCATTATCTCTGCGCCAGATATCTTCAACTTCCGCTGTGTCGCGCTGGTATCGCCTTTGTTGACTGAAGTGACTCAAAAACTGAGTTTTGAAATCTACCCATTATTTTATCTTTCCCGGAGGAAGGCTGTCGAACCAGGCGCGAGAAGCCCCCGTTAATGTTTGGATAAATAGGTGACACCACATGGGCATGTTCCAACCTCCCATGCAGCCCACGCTAGTAAACACTCTGACGTGATCGTCTGGATCAGTCAATCCGTTAAACTTTCCGACAGTCGGAGGCAACTTTTCTCTCTTGAGCGGCGCTAGTGCTATCTTTGGGATGAACTTTGAATGCTCTATAGCTTCTTCTGGTCGATAGGCGAGGCGAAAGTCACGCCCCGCCTCCTCGGTATAACCAACGTGTTGCCTTGGTTTGTAGTACTCGTGATTTATTTGCAAACGATTGAAGACCGAAGATTCGTCATCGTTCTCCCAGGTTGGATCGTTCGGGTCAGTTTCTTCCCACTCATCGTTCATGTTGCGCGGCGTGAGCCGGCTATGAACTGGGCCTCTTTGGAAATTTGACGGTTCGTCATAGTAGCTTGCTGTCTCCCCCCGTGTATCGGGCGTGTCCTGCACGCTTAGTCTTTGGGTAGGGGGGAGGTCTGTTGGCTCTTCCTTGGATATTTTGCGGTGGTGGCATCTGGCGCGGCCCGTGACTTGGGCCGGTTGGTGTAACCAAGGAAGGTTCTGCCGTTAGAACTGCTTGTTGCGCGCTCAAGGATTGATATGCCGCGTTAATGGTGGCGAGTTGCTTGGCGTACCATGAGGCTGGGGTTTCGCCCTCTGGTAGCCCTAATAGCGCTGAGATATTCTGAGGTGGAGCTGGGTTCGAAGGTCCGGCACCGTTGTTTCCTGGGGTAGCTTGAGCGATGCGGGTGAAGCTCCCGCGCGGACCCCCAGTGTTGGTCATCTCGATTTCGCCGATTTCTTCGACGTGCTGGGGTTGGATGTTTTGGTTATCCGGCCCCAACGCTGCATCAGGGTTTGCTCCAAGACCCACGAACTCAGGAATGATTCCTTGACCAGCCATGATCGAAGGAAGGAAAAAACAACGAAAAACTCAGGAAATAAGAAGATGAAAGTGGTTTGTAGAAAAAATCGGTGGGCGCCAATGAAGAAACACGGAACTAATTATGGGACTAATCAGTTTGGTTTATGTTTCTACCATGATGGTTAATCTTCTCGATGTTTCCCGAGCTCCTAATGACCGTGGTTTATCTGCAAAACAAAACACCGTTACTCGTTAAGAGGGGAATGTGGGGGTTTCCCTCTTAACCGGGCTCCGGCGTGAGAATAAGCGACTGCTTGTGGGAGAGAATTAAGTATTAAGTGAGAGTAGAGGGAATGGAATGGATTAACCTGTGAAGTGAAGGTCTCTATTTATAGCCGGATAGGTGTAAGAGGGTGTGGGCTGATGGGCCTTGGGCCGGAAGGCGACAACATGGAGGATATGCTCCTTGTCTCACTGGTATCGACCGTTAGTGGCTTCTAGGAGCTTTATGGAGTTGGCGCAACGTGATTGGAGCCACGTGTCACTGTTGTCGGCCTGGTCGTCCTTCTACCATCAGCAGGTAAGTGGAGATCGTGGGGCAGTTGTCTCTGCCCTGTGATTGGTGCCACATAGGCGTCCTTAAGTACTTTTTGTCTCCTGCATGTCAGACGATCGTGGAGCACGATTGCGCAGGAACAGAAGGACCCTGATTGGCTCTTTTATTCTGCCACCTGTACCTTGTGTACTATCTGGAAAGGCCTCGCGCCGCAGTTATGCATGATTCTTGCCGAGCACGTTATCGCCTCGCGCGAGCTTCATGGGCCTTCAGATGTTCTTTTTAGAATGCCAAGTGTTGCTGACTGGAGTTTACTCTTATGTGGACCTCGCGCAGCGTTACACAGATATGTTGTAGCTCGCGCGAGGTTGGCAATCAAGGAAATTGTTGATTAAGGAGTATGGTCCCGCGCGACCTTATAGGGGTTGCGCGGCTTTTTGGGACCATACCCCTTCAATGAGGTTTTTTAAAGATTTATTATTTTATCATTTGGTAAAACAATATTACATTTATTCAACCCGTGTAATACACGTGGTTTTAAAGATATAACTTTATTATTTGGTATATAAAATTATCTTTATTCAACCCGTACAATATAGTTCTTATAGATATAACTTTTTATTAATTAATATATAAAATTATATTTATTCAATCTGTACAATAAATGAAGTTAAAGATATATTATTTTTATTATTTAGTATATAAAATTTATTTATTCAACCCCGTGTAATACACGGGGTTATAATCTAGTATAGTCATAATACGTCCAAAAGGGTATTGACGATTGTCCTGTAAGTTTGTTTTTTTATTGAATTTAGTTAGTGACGAGGTGTTAAAATATGTAAGGCTCGATAACTTGTGCGTTGCAGCGGGAATTATTACTCTAGGTCGGCTCTTAATATAACTTGTATCGAAACACATATAAATATAAGGACGCTAAACAATATACGATATTTTATTTTAAAAGAAACAAACATTGAGAAATTGCCCACACCCGGTGTCGTCATCTTAAAATATACAATGTCACTCGATTTTTGATTGCATGTTACATATAAAATTATTTTTAATCGGTGTCACATGATACCAAGCTAGGTTCGCCCTTACTCTAAAATTTAAGATAACAGAGGTATGGGGTAAAATCAAATAAAATTTTAATTTTCCTTAAGTAGGATAAGAAGTAATTTTAACCATTCATTTTTCAAATCAATGGTTAAGATGAAATGGTAGAAGAAAGGAGGAGTGCAAGGGTATCTTGGGAAAATCATATATGTGAAATTTTTCTCTCCACATGCAAGGCACATGCATATTCCACACCAATTTTTTAAACGTTCATAACTTTTATATACGACATTATTTTTTCATAAAAATTTCACCGTAAAATCGATCGTCTTTTTATCTTTAATTTGAGTATCATATTGCTATATAAAATATGAAGACTAAAAAAACCACTAAAATGTCTTGTATTTCTATTTGTATAACATTTTTTTTGTGCTGAATTTTTGTACTATATTTTTGTGCTAATTTTTTTGTGCTCAATTTTTTTGTCTTAAATTTTTTTTCTCAATTTTTTGTGTTGGATTTTTTTGTACTACATTTTTTACTGAATTTTTTTGTGCTATATTTTTTTGTAGTAGATTTTTTGTGCTATATTTTTTTGTACTACATTTTTTGTGCTAGATTTTTTTGTACTAGTTTTTTTGTGCTACATTTTTTGTACTGGATTTTTTTGTTGTATTTTTAAAAAACAAAATGGATGCCACATGTCATTTTCACTTCTATTTATAGGGACCAAAATTCCCTTCATTCCTACTTATTAGAAGTGTCACAGGTTATCATCACAATCTTTCTTAGCCTACTTTGGCAAAATCCACTTTTTTAGTGGATCTTTCCCCGACATTGTATTATATATTATATATTATCCTACATATACATTTACCAAGTTAGGGCCTGGCACTCTCCCATTGGACAAACCTATTTTTAATTTAATTTTATTCCTAGTTTAAAATTACGCTTTCGTTTAAAATTACGTTTTAGCCCCCAGCTCAAAATAAAATTATAATTTTGCCCCTAGCTAAAATTACGTTTTCGCCCCCAGCTCAAAATAAAATTATACTTTTGCCCTTAGCTCAAATTTAAGCTTTTGCCCTCGATTCAAAAACTCATTTTTAATTTTGTTCCCAATTTAAAATTACGGTTTCGCCCTCCGTTTAAAGTTACGTTTTTGCCCCCAGTTCAAAATAAAATGTTGTTTTTCCCTTTAGCTCAAAATTACGATTCTGCACTCATCTCAAAATTACGTTTTTGCCTCCAGTTCAAAATAAAATTATGTTTTCCCCTAGCTCAAAATTATTAGCTGCATGTCACTTCCCTATTGGACCAACTCATTTTTTATTTAATTTTTTCTCAGTTTAAAATTACGCTTTCGTCCTTCGTTTAAAATTACGTTTTTGCCCCAGCTCAAAATAAATTATAATTTTGACCTAGCTCAAAATACGTTTTTGCCCTCGGTTCAAAAACTCTTTTTTAATTTTGTTCCCAGTTTAAAATTACGGTTTCGCCCTCCGTTTAAAATTACGTTTTTGCCCCCAGTTAAAAATAATATGTTGTTTTTTCCTCCAGCTCAAAATTACGATTATGCCCTCAACTCAAAATTACGTTTTTGCACACAGTTCAAAATAAAAATATGTTTTTCCCCCTAGCTCAAAATTATGATTTTGCTCTCAGTTTAAAATCATGATTTCGCCTCCTGTTCAAAATATAATTTCGGTTTTGCCTTCTGTACAGACATACATGTTATGAGAGAGAAATATTCGGCTATTGCCCTGCAACGGGGGCGGGGCAAAAACTAGTATACTTACAAAAAGAAACGCGATGTACAATATTTTTTGGTGATTGGCTATAGAGATGGCGGCAACTGACTTTTTTCCCTGTTCTACGCTTTTCATTTAAACTAAAAAAATCATTAAAAGTTGAAGAAAATCAACAAAAAAAGTTGGAAGATACCATTGTTGTTCGTACGACACCCGTGATCAAAGATGAGCAAATGGTACCGGGTAGCAGTACCGAATTTCCCGAACTAAAAGATTCTCAAAATCATTTCGGTACCGACTTTTTGCGTTTTCTGTACCAGGCTGGTGCCGGTTTTTACCTTCATGTACCGATAACTGTAACAAGCCGGTGCAACTATACCAGGCTGGTGCCGGTTTTTACCTTCATATGCCGATAACGAACCGGGCCGTACATGTATTTTCGTTACCAGTATCGGTTGACACAAAACCTATCTAACTTAAGAAGTGAAGAAATAATTAATATTACTAAAGGTATTAAAAAATACATATTATTATAATATATTAGAAACACTATTCATTTCATTTGGTTTATTAATATATAATATAGTAATAATAGTAATAATAATATTAATATATAGTAATATATAGTAATAATAGTAATAGTAATAGTAATAATAGTAATAATAATTGTTTTTTAGAGCTTTAATTTATTTTTTAATTCGATTATTGTTCATATAGATTTTTAATTAATAACTACTAGTGAGATTTTCCCGCGCTTTATGGCGGAAATTTGATCGGGATCTGTTCGATTCGTTAAGATACTGACACTCACTATTGTAATAAAAAAAAGGAAACCTTACATCGATTGAAAACAAGAAATACGAATATCGATACTGGTACTGATGTTGTTCAGTTGATATCGGTTCGGTGAGTTCTATGTTTATTTTTTCCAACATTGCTATAGAAATTTTATTGAAAATGAAAATTGTGTCGCTATAATACGAAATCAAACTAAAAATGACTGAACAACATATTCGATACTGGTATTTATTTTTATTGTTTTTGCTTTCGATAAAATGACACAGTATCACTACCATACCGTATCAAACGAACCAAACAACATCGGTACCAGTATATATTCATTTTCATGGTTTCTTGTTTGATAACTGATATTGTGCCTGTAGTGAACCGAACGAACATCATCTGTTTTGGTACTGATATTTATTTTTATTGTTTTCTCTTTTGATAAATTGACACTGCATCGCTACCCGACTGTACCGTACCAAACAACATCAGCGATACTTGTGTTTATTTTTATGGTTTTCGGTTTTGAAATTTTTTTATTTATTAAACCTTGTCTGCGATGATAAATGAATATCGGTACTCGTAGCATGGCAATTTAAACAGATCAATTCCATTCATACAACATCGGCCTCGGTACCGGTGTTGATTTTTATCGTTTTGATCGATATAAAACACATGTTAATTTCTATACCGAGTGCATGTATCGTACCGATAGCGTAAAAAACCGGACCGACCAATCCAATGCTCGTGGAACGTACCACCGGGTGTTAAAAAAATTAACGTAGATGCGGATTTTAGATATTTTTAACAGCTTAAAATCATATTAAATAATAATTATAAATACTATTAAAATACTTAAAAAAGTTAACTTAAAATCAAATTGAATAATAATTAAAATACTATTAAAATATAAAAGCAAATACTTAAAAAAATAGAATGCACTATTTATGAGCTCTTATAATTATAAATACTATTAAAAGTACTTTAAAAAAGAGTTAACTTAAAATCAAATTGAATAATAAATAAAATACTATTAAAATATAAACACAAATACTTCAAAAATAGAATGCACTATTCATGAGCTCTTTATATATATAGGTTGTTTCTCTGCGCGTTGCAGCGGAACGTTATCGCGTGCATTCGATCGATATCGGTTAGGTTCGTTACAGTACTTGTAAGATACATGCACTCGGCATAGAAATCAACACATGTTTTGTATCAATTGAAAACAAAAAAACGAACACCGGTACCGACAGCGATGCTGTCCAAATGGTATCCATCAGTTCAATGTCACGGTACTAGTAATGATATTCGTCTATTATCGTAGACAGAGTTGTATAAATGAAAATTATCGAAATTGAATATCAATACAGGTACATGTAACAATGTTGTTCGGTAGGTTACATCAATTTATCAAAAGTAAAAACATAAAAAATAAGTACCGGTACTGATGTTGTTCGTTCGGTTGACTACGGTTGTGGCACAAAATTCATTACCAACGGTACAGTTAAATGTAAATTATAGTATGTATAATAGAATCTATTGTAGTATAAAAAAATATGAAAAAACTATATATTGTTATAATAATAAAGTTAATATTCATACTAACTTTCTAATTTCTAATTTTATATATATATATATATATATATATATATATATATTAAATAAATATATGGTTAGTATTATATTTATATATTGTATTTATGAAATTAATTATTAAACATTATTTATGTATAATTCAGGATATATAACAATTAAATCATACACTTACATAACCAAGAATATAGCTCACATGGTTCGAGTATTGGCTACTGTTAGGATATGAGTTTGCTTGATTGTGTTGTTTTAATAAGATGGAAATGGAAGAAGATAAAACAGAGGAATAATTTGCAGCGGAATGAAGTAAAACTTTATAGCATAATCAGGGAAAGAACAGTTTTCATCATACAAGCTTTTATAATCAAAAGATTAAATACACAATGTTTCTACTATGCATGCATGAACACTATCTCCCCCTCAGCCTGAGCTCACAATGTTAGTTCGTACAAGATGCAAGTGTGTGAAAAGAGCTAATAGATCAGTACAGGAAATGTCTATTTATAGTACAATCCTAAACATTTGTGGCATCTATGCTGACGTCACCTAAACAGTGACATCTAACAATCTTAACAAACTCTAAACACTAATGAATTACAGACACTGTTACATTAAGACACTGATTAACTAAACTCTTATGAAGGTATCCGCTGATGAGGCACAAACACTGATGAGGCTGAGCAGTGCTTTCCATTAAGGTTGATCAGGCCTTTGACTTCAGCAGTACTTTGACTTCAGCAGATGATTGGTCTTCAACAGTCTTTGCATCCAACAGAGCTTTGCATAACAGTCTTTATAAAACCATCAGACTTTAGAGATCATCAGTTGTTGAGTGCCACTGCCATTGGAGGGAAATCAAGTTCAAGCACTATTATTATGGATCATCTGTTGTAGAACTAGTTTTGGCTTTGTATCATCTGTTCTTCATGGAAGGATTACATGAGCCAACAATCTCCCCCCTAGAACAGATGATGCCCAAACTCTCCATTATTGTGATCTTTATTCTCTCATCAACCTTTCCCGGATTTTCCCTTTGAATTAGAGCTCAAAATCCAAGGAGTCTGTGTCATCTTCACCCCTTTGTAGTTGAAGGTTCATTAGATCTTGGAGGTCATCTGTATTTAGACCAAATGCATCCTCCCTTGACAACTTTTCAACTCTACCATCAGACCTGAGCAGAGTCATTACGTGGGTATCTTTGTCAGCTTTCCACTTTAGTATTTTTGGGTCTGATGGGTTTCTTGGGAGAAGTTTTATTTGTGATGAGTTTGGGGATTGTGGTCTGCTTGCCAACTTTTTGAGTGTTTCTGACACTTGAGCTAGAAGTTGTAGAGAAGCTTCATCCAATCCAAATTGTAGTTGATTTCTGATAGCCTTTTTTCTGAATTCAGCATCCCTCTTTTCAACTTCCTCGTTAATCTGCTTCTTCCTTTTTCTTTGATTCAAGGCACTGATGGATGAAGCAGATGATGAAAACAACTTTTGAAGGGGAAGGGTATGCTGAGGTCTATTAGTGGTTTCATCATCGTATGCTGGCTTCTGAGGAATTTTTGAGTCTGCCTTTCTAAGTTCTTCTAACTATTTATAAGTCAGATCAACATTTTGCTTAGACCATCTTGCAATGGATATAGCAGGCCCATAGTTAGCTGCAACAAGCTCTGCTCTCTTTCTCTTATACCTTAATGCATCATCCACATCAACTTTCTTGTATTTGTTCCAATTGGATGCATATTTCTTCATTTGAGAATCTTTATTCATCATTTCTATTATGTTTACTTCTTCTTTGAGAGCTTCTAAAGACCAGCCATTGAACTGAGACCTGTTGGCTTTGTAGGGCTTAGTATCCATGATGATGTCTAAGAAATCAATCCTCAATTCCTTTTGAAGTTCAGCATTTGGTGGCAGTTCTGACATAGACTTACTCAGGTCTCTAGCAAAGTCTTCCAACTTCCTGACCTTACTAAGCTCATGTTGATAAATGCCTTGGTAATTCCTGTCACCTTTCCCTATACTCACATGTTTGGCTATCAGCTCAGCTTGTTTAGCTTTCATCTTCAAATATTCATCAATGTTCTGAGGTTTACTGAAACCTTGCAGTGATGGGAAAGTTCTTTTGGATGGATCATCCTCTTTGTAAAATTGACTCATTTCATTTTGAACAGCAAGCAGTTCCAGAGGGTATTGAACTGCCAATGGAATGTTTGTGGGATGTTGGTAGTGGGTGGTTGTTTGATTGAGGTGGTTTATGGTGATGAGGGTGGAATGAATAAAGTAGATGATATAGGAATTGGTGCTGGTATATCTTTTTCTTCTTCATGCACCATGAACTTTCTTTTTCTGGTATAGACAGATTTTGGAGGAGGAGGAGTTTTTGAGGGAGAAATTGGTTTGGGTAAAAAGGTTGACTGCGATGGGAATCTTTGAGGTGTTGGCGGTTTTGTTGATGGTGGGGAAACAAAATGGGTGGAATCAATGGTTTGACTAACAACTATTGTAACCACTGGTGTCTTAACATCTGTTGCTATGGAAGATGGTGGTGGTGAAGAGGAATTTGTTTTCTGGTTTTTATGAGGTGGTTTTTGTGGTGAAGGTTTAGGTTTGGATGTATCAATGTTTGGCTTTTTAGAACCAACAGTGGTTTTAGGTTTGGTAGCAACAGTGGTTGTCTTTTGTGGTGATGGTTTAGGTTTAGGAAATGTGGCAATTGGAGGTTTGTTGTGTTTGGATGATTTTCTTCTGTTTAAAGTGTCAATGTTTAGAATTTTGTTTTCTCTTTTCCTCGTTTTCTCCAATTCCTGTCTCAAAACATCTGCTTTACTTTCTCTTGCATCCTTTCTCTTCTGCTTTTCAATAATCTCTTCATCTGTTTGGATGTTCAGGGTTTAATCAACTCCCTTTTTCTTTCCAACTTTCAAATTTTCCAGAAGATTTAGCAGAAGAGTCTTTGGCAGGCTCTGGCTTCTATTTTGGTTGATTCCTTGGTGTTGGTTTGCCAAAGTTTTTCATGGAATCCTTCTCCCCATTTTTGGCATCATCTTCATCAACTTTTTCAAAGATTGGTACAGGGGCAATGCCAGTTAACTTTGCAAGGGATTCTTTGATACCCTTGATTTCAGCCTGTGTGTCTTTGTATCTTGCATCAACCATAACTTTGATCAACTACATGTGTGAGTTATGGTTGATTTCAGCCAAATCCCTTTGAGCTGCTAAAATAGGTTGCACAGAATTCCAAAGCTCTTAGGATAATTGTTGAGCGGTAGGTTGACTTTTGGAAGCATCCACCAACTGCTTCATTAGATCTTTCATTTCACCAACAATTGTTTCAGTGTTGGACATCCTCTCCGTCAAATCTGTTTATTTTAATTGATCACCTAACTTAATATGATCATCTGAATTCCCACCAGAGGTGGTTGTATCTGCTTTTGAGATAGGAGGAGTCTCCAAATTCTCTGTTGGTGCATCTACTGTCTGTTAACTTCGTCTTAATCGAGTCTTATGTCTAGATAGGATAAACGAGTGCACAACAGTGATTGAATTAGGGTTTGATTGTGGTTTAGGAGGTAATTTCATTTGAAGGAGGATTAGACATGTTCAAACGAAATCACCACATGTAATTTCGTTTGAACAGGTGTGTGACATCCTCAAACGAAATAGCATTGTCTATATATAGGGTTGTGCATTGTTCATTTGTAACGGAATTACTAGTGTGTGTTTGAGAGCCGAGGTGCTGCCGAATTGTAATCAGAACTGTAAAAGCTCAGGAAATCATCAATAGATAAAGATTAAAAGGAAACAAGCTGTTTGATGTCATTTACATTGATTCCGCCTTTGCAAATGATGATTAACTACTCAGATTGACTGTTTAGGGTCACACGACAATACAAAAAGTGGTATCAGAGCTCAGGACGAGGAGTTCATACCATTGCAGCTTGATTTTACCGAATTCTCTCACTTCTACTCTTTCTTTTCTGATTTGAACAAGTTGTCACGGTTGAAATGGCCTAAAACTCTCACATATCAAGAGAAACATAGTGTTAACTAATCCTTGAAAGTTTTGGACTAAAATTCGGCTTAAAATTTGATCAAAACCATAATTTCGTTTGAAAATTGTTCGAAAATGCTGACATCACCTTGATCTCGTTTGAAAATACTTGGTAATCTCGTTTGAAAACACACTTAAAACCGGATTTCGTTTGAAATGTATGGGTAATTCCGTTTGTATAGGTATCTCGTTTGAAGTGTTTGGGTTGATTTCGTTTGAGAGTACACACAATTGTGATTTCGTTTGAAATGTTTTACAAACTTTGTTATTCCGTTTGAAGGTGGTGTGGTCTCAAACGAAATAAGATATTTCATTTGAAACTGGTTATATTGTTTGATATCTCAAACGAAATAAGTGATTTCGTTTGAGTGACATTATTCCATTTGAAGTTGTAATACCGTTTGAGCAATTCCGATTGAACAGATTCCGTTTGAATCTGTCATTTTTCAAAATCAAGAATTTTCTAAGTGTTTGTTGAACATTTCAAGTACGTGAAGATGGATGATTTCAATCCATTCTATGACATTTTTTCCTTTGCTGGAAATGGTGGAGATGATATTTCAACCGACACATCAAACAACACAAATGGGAAAGCTCCGAGTGCGAAAAAGACTATTTCAGATACATTAAGTGTTGAAATTGCCTATGGAACATACGACAAACCTCCAAAACTGTTGGCCATTGAAGATTATAATATGTGGGCTACAAGATTTGACGAATGGCTTCAAGCCTTTGCATATCAAAGCTGGAAAAGTTTAAAGATTGGTTACGTTAAAGGAAATCGTTTTGGTGAAAGTCTGACAGATACTGATGAGATTGAAAGATATATTGCTGAACAGAAGTGCATCGCGTTGATTCATCAGTTTGTGAGAGATGATATAATTTCATTAATTGAATATGAAAATTCAAAAGATCTTTGGGAAAAACTGAGGGTTAAATGTATTGGTAGTGCTGAAATTGTGAAGAACAAAAAGAAACTGTTAAGAAAAGAGTTTGATTTATTTGGTTGTTTAAAGAACGAGTCTGTTTCCAAGATGATTGAAAGATCCGGGCATCTAAAATTGGAGCTGGCAAGACATCAAATTGTATATACTCAAGAAGAGTTGGTTGACTCGTTGCCGAATGAACAAGATTGGCAGTACTTTGCATTAATGTTGAAGAATACAATCAAGTCTGAAGATTTGACAGTGGATCGGCTTATCGAAAGATTGGAAAGTCACGAGTTGGAGATCAAGAAATCTAGCAAAGTCAACAACACATCTTATCAGCAGAATCTGGAGTTGTACTACAGAGGGAATCTACCAAAGACTGGTTCTCCAAGAACATCATTTTCTGCAGAGAGTTCAAAAAATGTGAATCAAGAAACCCATCACAGTGGTTTTCATAGTGGTTCTTCTTCATCAACTCCAAACCAATCTGCATCGAAGAATCTGTTTCAATGTAACATTGTTGTGGATTTGAAGAACGCTCAAAATTTCAGTGAAGAGTCAGCAAAACAACATATGGTGTTTTTAGATTCGGTGTTAGAATCGTACGAGAGCCTCGTGGCGGGCAAGATTGGAA
This sequence comes from Helianthus tuberosus, assembly GCA_030545235.1. Taxonomy (NCBI): domain Eukaryota; kingdom Viridiplantae; phylum Streptophyta; class Magnoliopsida; order Asterales; family Asteraceae; genus Helianthus; species Helianthus tuberosus. The sequence goes on from CM060383.1 coordinate 141,744,269, forward strand.
ACACCAACCTGACTAAGGACGACTATGATCAAATAGATCCTGAAGAGATGGAACTGATCGATATCAGGTGGTGTATGGCCAGTGCAGTCCGAAGAGCGCAACGATTTATGGAGATTACTGGGAGACATTCAATTGGCGGACCTTCCACCAAATTGGGCTTTGACAAATCAAAGGTCACATGCTTTCGATGTAAAAAAAAAGGACACTTTAAACGTGAGTGTCGTAATGCTCCTGCTGATGATACTGCAAATCCATTCCATGAAGATTACTACAAAAGAGCAATCTACCATCCCAGAATGAAGCAGCTTGAAGATACCCCCAAGGAAAAATCAAGAGCTCTTGCTGTCATTCATGATGATGAGGGATACGATTGGAGTGATGTGTTACCGGAAGAAGATGCAGTAGGGTATGCGTTTGTAGCAAAAGAAGAAGAAGTTCCTTTCAAAGACACAAGAACTGAAGATCAAAAATACCAAAGCAGAAAGCAGAATTCAAGATGATGAGGTTATCTAGGGTGTACAGTGAAGCCAAGAGAGCAAAGAGATGGGATGCTGATAGAGAATGTTATCTAGATCCTCAAGGAAACATTGCTATTGATGCGAAAACTCTTAGTATAGAAGCTTTCATTGAGGAATTTGCTGCAGAAGAAGACGCCTTACAGAGAGAATGGTGGGGAGGTGACGAAGAGAAAGTTGTAGAGAAAGGGAAAAAGCTGCAGTCTAAGAAGATTGATGATGGGATTATCGATACTTCTCAAGAATTCACAGCTGAAAACTTGGGAAAGATGGCTGATAAAGTGCTTGCTGCAAAAGAACTTGAGGTAGACTCTAAGTCTGAAACTGAGTCTAAAAGCAAGGTCAGTCCAAACAGTTCAACAAGTGAGACAGGTAAGAAAGTCAAAGGTGATAGTGACTGCAAAAGTTGCATGAAAAACTGCAAGTTTTGTAGTACACTCACTTACCTTAGTGATACAAAGGTTGAAGAACTGACAACAAGAGTCAGAAACGTTGAAGATCAGATTCTAGACTGTGATAAAATGCTCAAAGCCTCAAATGATCTAGCTAAAAATTTGACTAAGAAAATTGAAAATGATAAAATTGAAGTAGAAAGAATTAAGAATGAAAATGAAAAATTGGTTCTTGAAAATCGTAAAATCTCAGAAATTTTTGACAAGCTAAAACGAACGGTAAAGGATTCTGATGAAAGAAACGGTAAAACCAATAAAGAAAATGAGCATTTAACTGTTGTTCTGAGACACAAAGAAGAGCAAATCAACCAACATCTGGATGAGATTGCTAAATTGAAGCTTCAGTTTGAAGAAGCTAAGATTGAGAATGAGCGTATCAATTTGAAACTGAACAGTTACAGCTCCGTAAGCTTTGTTTTACAACACATTGTTCCTAAACCCATCGGGAAAAACAAAGCAGGCGAAGATGTTTACTCGGATGGAACTGGGGTTGGGTATCATCAGGTTCTACCGCCAGTATTAAACAATTTTTCAAAGAAAACATCTAGGTTGGTTATTGATGAAAATGAAACAAATGAAATAAAACTTCCAGAGTCAATTGATGTTACATTTTCTTCATCTGATGATAGTGTTCAAACTGAGATTGTGAAAGTCATGGCTGAAAGTGTTTTGAAGTCTGATAGTGATTCAGTTGAGGATGAAGAGTGTTTTTTGAACAATTACATTCTGAAACAAAAATCCAAAAACAACTTAAATGAAGAACCTACTCTTGTCATGTACAAGATGTCGGGATCGGATAAGTTGTATTCGGATTCTGAGTTTCCACTGGAGAATGTTAATGTGAACAAATTGAAAAATGTTTTCAAACTGGTTGAAATTGATTTGTCTGAAGTAGAAGGTTTGAATCAGACAAAGAGGCAAATGAATTTTGAAAAAGATAAAGCTTACTACAAGAAACCTGTTGTTCCACCGCGTTTTTATAACAACAATCAAAACAGATGGTCGGGTGGTTATCAGGGTGGTAAGAATTATCAACGAAGAAATGTTCAAAACAGAAGGTTTGCTGAGAAGAAAGTGTTTGTGTCAAGTTCAAGTTCACTTTCTGATGAAGAATCTAAGTTTTTTTCGAAAACAAATGAAGAATTCTTTGAGAAGAAGGCCTCACAACCTCAGACTGAAGGCACAAGGCGAGTGGTTGATACTCGTACATGCTTCAAATGTAACAAAGTTGGACATATTGCACGAAAATGTACCAACTTTACGCTTAAGTCTGAAGTTGGTGAGAGTTCGAAAAAGAAAGTTGATCCAAAAGGAAAAGCTCCAATGGTTGTTGAGAAAATTTTGAAAAATGAGAAAACAAAATTCAAAACTGAGCCTGTTAAGAAATTGGAAACTAAAAATGACAAATTTTACGAACGGGTTGCACCATCTCAACAAACATTGAAGCCAAAAAGTTTATCTAAACCAAAGGTTTCAGAGTCAGAAAAACAATCGTCTTCTACCACACCGGTAAAGATGGATGTTCCTTTGGATTATTATGAACAGTTGAAGAAACAATCTTCTACTCCACCAGAGAATAAGAATGTTCAAAAGAAAGATCAACCAAGTGGTCAACCTAAGAAAGATGAGTTTGTTTTATACAAAAAGGTTGAGGTTGGATCTGAGGAAAGCTTGAAGATAAATGACAAAAACTTTCCACCACTTTATATTGGAAAATCTCAAATTAATGTCAAGTTACCTGAGTCAAAAGAGGCTTGGGTAGCAACAAAATCTCACTAAATGTTTGTGATATGTGCAGGAGCTTCCAAGATCAGTTTCACGATGGACTATGGATAGTGGAGCTTCTCGGCACATGACGGGGAAAACAGCCCTACTGTACGATGTTAGAAATTTCAATGGAGGTTATGTAGGTTTTGCAGGCAATCAAGGTGGTAGAATAGTTGGTGAAGGAACGTTATCCAATGGGATTGTTACGTTTGAGAGAGTGAATTACATCGCCGAGCTTGAAAACAATCTTCTAAGCATTTCTCAGATTTGTGATCGTATGTATATAACGTACTTTACAGACAAAGAATGTTTGATCTTGAAACCAGGATTTGTTGTTCCCAAAGAATGGGTTATTATGAGGGCACCTAGAGTAAATGATCTGTACGTGTTGGATATGAGCGTAGCTACTACAACCACGGGTCAAGCACACTGTTTTGTGTCAAGAGCAACATAAAAAGAATCACAATTGTGGCACCGAAAAATGGGTCATATACATCTTAGAAAAATGAATCACTTGGTGCACAATGACTTGGTTATCGGTGTTCATGTCAAAGGATTTCATCTTGAGGGAGAATGCATTAGCTGTATCAAAGGCAATCAAAAGAAGAATTCACATCCTCAAAAGAAAGTCAATTCAGTTTCAAGACCGTTTGAGAGGCTCCATATGGATCTATTTGGTCCAGTAAACGTCAAAAGTATTACAGGGGATCTCTACTGTCTAGTGGTAACAGATGATTTTTCAAGGTTTTCATGGGTTTCATTTCTGAAGTCGAAAGATGAGACGTTTGATAGTTTGATGGCGTTGTTCAGAAAAATTGAAAATTTGTACCAAAGGCGTATCAAAAGAATCATAAGTGATAATGGTACTGAGTTCAAGAATAACAAGATGGAAGAATATTGTGATGAGAGAGGTATATTTTATGAATTTAGTGCTCCTTACACTCCGCAGCAGAATGGAGTAGCTGAAAGAAAGAACAGGACGCTAATTGAAACGGCTAGGACGATGCTTGCTGATTCAAAGCTATCAGTAAACTTTTGGGCAGAAGCAGTATCCGCCGCATGCTATACACTCAATCGGGTTCTCACTGTTAAGAAATTCAATAAGACGTGTTTCGAGCTGATCAATAACCGCAAACCAAACCTGAAGTATTTAGAACCGTTTGGGTCTCCCTGCACAATTCTAGAGCCTTTTGGGAAATTTGGTACAAAGAGCATCGAAGGGATATTTGTGGGATACTCAAGTCCTCAAAAACGAGTCTTTGTTCCAAGCTTGAAGCGGATTATTGAAGCACACAATGTTGAGTGTTAAGGTTATACAATGCCACCGCAGAATCCTGGAGATTCATGGCGTTTTCATTATGACACTTTGTGGGATTCGTTTGACATGGAAGAAGAAAAGGAAGAAGAAGAAGATTTCTTTGACGAGTTGGATATTCTGAGAGAGTATGAAGAATCGCAGGAAAGGTTCCCAGCTGAGTATTCAAGACGACCGCAACAAAATTCAAATGATCATGAAGCAGGTCCGAGCAATGCTGGTGAACATGATGATATTCAACAAAATGAAGTTGCTCATGATAATCAGAAGACAGTGAATGATAATCAAGAATCTGAGAACATGCCAGTATTTGATCGTGGTGATTCAGATTCTGAGGGGGTGCAAATTCAGATTTCAAGTCAAACAAACCCAGTCAGTGAACAAGGTGCAAATCAGAATGTTACTAATCTGGAAGGTGAGGTAGATGTTTCAGGAGAGGTGATGCCGAGAACTCTTTCATACCATCCAGAGGAGCTGATCATTGTAGAATTGCAATCAGGCGTTCGCACTAGACGTCAAATTGACAAAGGCCTTACTTGTTTTTATTCTACAGTAGCACCTTTACAAACTGAGTTTTCACTAAGTTGTTTTATTTCGCAGATCGAATCGCGTACATACAAAGAGGCGCTAACTGAAGATTCTTGGGTCAATGCTATGCAAGAAGAATTGAGTCAGTTTGAAAAGTTAGGTGTGTGGAAGTTAGTAGACTTGCCTGATGGTCAGAGGAAGATAAACACCAAGTGGGTGTTCAAGTGTAAGAGAGACGATAGAGGGGTTGTTGTTCGTAACAAAGCTCGACTCGTAGTCCAGGGTTTCAGTCAGCAGGAGGGTATAGATTTCACTGAAGTGTATGCTCCCGTGGCTCGACTAGAAGCTATCAGAATCTTCCTAGCATTTGCATCTTGGAAAAATTTCAAAGTTTATCAGCTAGATATAAAATCGGCGTTTCTCTACGGGAAGGTAAAAGAGGAGGTATATGTCGGTCAGCCACCGGGCTTCACCGATCCAATCCACAAAGACAAGGTTTATTTGCTGGACAAAGCGATGTATGGTTTACACCAGGCCCCAAGAGCTTGGTACGAGACATTGTCTCAACACCTTCTAGCCAACAGCTTCATCCGTGGAAAAGTGGATGCCACTCTCTTCACCAAAGAGGTCGACGGACATCTTTTGATAGTTCAAATATACGTGGACGACATCATATTTGGGTCTACAAATGAAAATTTATGCAAAGATTTTGAACAAGTTATGAAGCAGAAATTCGAAATGTCATCGATGGGTGAGATGAAATTCTTTTTGGGTCTGTAGGTTGATCAACTACCCAAAGGAATTTTCATACATCAAACGAAGTACGTTCATGATATCTTGGAGAAATTTGGGATGTAAGGTTCTACTCCAGCTTCCACCCCATTAGTGACGAATCATGGGATAAACCCTGATCTCACCGGAGAGAAGGTAGATGAAACGATGTATCGTTCCATGATCGGTTTGTTGATGTATTTGACAACTTCAAGACCCGATATTATGTACCCAACCTGCCTCGCAGCAAGATTTCAATCTAACCTAAGAGCTTCGCATATGGTGATTGTGAAAAGGATGTTACGCTACCTAAATGGAACTCCATCATTGGGGTTGTGGTATCCAAGAGAAGGCGATTTCTTGCTCGAAGGGTATTCCGATTCAGATTTCGGATGCTGCAAAGTGAACGCTAAATCAACAATAGCGGGGTGCCAGTTCTTTGGATCACGATTGGTTAACTGGCAATGCAAAAAGCAGACCTCTGTGGCTCTATCCAAATGTGAAGCGGAGTATGTATCTGCTAGCAGTTGCTGCTCTCAAATCTTGTGGATCCAGCAACAGATGCGCGACTACGGTTTGCAATTTCTTAACACCCCTATCTTTGTTGATAATGAGGCAGCGATAAACATTACTAAAAATCATGTTCATCACGCTAAAACGAAACACATTGAAATTCGTCATCACTTCATTCGCGATTGTTTCGAGAAGAAGTTGATACGAATTGAGAAAATCCACACTGACGAGCAAAAAGCTGATTTACATACTAAAGCATTTGATAAAACACGTTTTCAATATTTGCTAAAACTGAATGGTATAAAGCTTTTATCGGTGTTGGAAGAGATTCTTGGCGTTGATGAAGGAGACATTGTAGATGATGTTGAGAAGCAATCTGCAATGGTTTGTCGATTTTTTACTTGTTTTGGTATTTAGGGGGAGAGTATAGGGTAATATTTTCAGAAAATACAAAAACAATAAAAAATGTCAAAAATACAAAAACATGAGATATTTTCAAAATCCAAAAACAATAGAAAACCAGAAAAGAGCTTGTGTAAAAAGGGAAAATGATAGTACATCGGCTTGACAGTTACAGTATGCTAAAGAATTGTAAAGTCTAAAAAGTTTTAAACAGTCTCGCTGATGATGTGCCGATAGGTTTTTACACATTTAGTAGGTTTGTTCGGGATATAAACCTAAATCTTTACTTACTTATTTCGTGGGGAACACTACTTGGATATATAGGTAACCCCTGAAATCTTGTTTGAAGGATCCCTCTTTCTGAGATACTAGGTCTTTATACTCAGTGATATCTGGGGTATTATCCCGGGACTTCTGATTTTGCGGAAGCAATGGCCTAGTCCCCGGAGAATACTTTACTGCTTACTTGAAAAATAGCACCGCCCTCAGCATAAAATGATGACACAATAAAATTGCTAATCAATGTTGTTGTAAAAAAGATCCTCTAAAGGGGACCCACTAAAGTCGAACCGTCATCTCTCTGCTGAACGGAAGTTCTGACCTGTGCTCTCACGGTTTCGCAATATAACCCCTTACATATATCATCTGTGGTATACTCACCTGTAAGACTGAATATTGGGATCTGGATACGGGAGTATATTCAAGAGGTGGGACACATGAATAAGTTTAAGTCTCTAAAACATCTAATCCGTATCCTGAACAGATTGAAATGTGTGTGAGAATTTAAGTGGACCAGTATATCGACAATCTAAGCGAATTGTTTAATTCTGAATATGTAATTAAAGCTTAACGGTACTTGTGACTTATCGAATAGCTGATATGATTCCCTAACACGCTTAACCAAAAATATGTTTGTAAATAGTTTAATTTTACTGCATTTTATTTCTGTAATTCATTTTCTAGTTTAGAACTTTATTAAAATTCCAAAAAGATTTTACATTTCTGCTTTATTTTCCGACAAACCAAAGTGGAGAGTTGATCTTCAGAATCGAATTGAAGCAGATGCAGGAAGTTTCTGGACTGGAGGATGAGTTTGGAGCTTATCATGTTAATTGAGAAAAATGGAAAATCATAGCAAGTTCATTAATTTGAAACTTGTAAATTTTTAGAAAATTGTTTAAAAAAATTCAACAAAAGTCAGTGTGAATTGTCTCAGACCAACCAAGGTCATTAAGTTGGACTTGGTAGATAAATTGAGTAATCAGGGTCATTAATTTGGACCTGAATACTTAAGTGGATTTCTATTTCTGACAAAACAACAATTGAAGGTAAATGGTAAGTTTGAATTAAAAATGTTAGTGTCATATATCTTATATTTGGGTAGATATTGTACAGGAAACAAGAGTTAAGTTCCCCATGGCAAAGAAAATGTCAAAGATTGAATCAGAATTCAAGTCCCAGCTTATCGAGAGGGGGAGTCTGCGAAAGGGGGAGTCAGAATTCTAGATCAGCATTCAAAGGGGAAATTGAAGATTAGAGTTTGAAGATAAAGATTGAAGGAAGCTTTTACAATGTCAAGACAATTTGGAAAGAGACAAAGACTAAAGACTCGACGCCGAAGACTTCGTCAACATCCAAGGGGGAGTCTGTTGGTGCATCTATTGTCTGTTAACTTCGTCTTAATCGAGTCTTATGTCTAGATAGGATAAGAAAAGTGCACAACAGTGACTGAATTAGGGTTTGATTGTGGTTTAGGAGGTAATTTCGTTTGAAGGAGGATTAGACATGTTTAAACGAAATCACCACATGTAATTTCGTTTGAACAGGTGTGTGACATCCTCAAACGAAATAGCATTGTCTATATATAGGGTTGTGCATTGTTCATTTGTAACGGAATTACTAGTGTGTGTTTGAGAGCCGAGGTGCTGCCGAATTGTAATCAGAACTGTAAAAGCTCAGGAAATCATCAATAGATAAAGATTAAAAGGAAACTAGCTGTTTGATGTCATTTACATTGATTCCGCCTTTGCAAATGATGATTAACTACTCAGATTGACTGTTTAGTGTCACACAACGATCCAACATTCTCATTAGCAGATGCCCTTTGTTCTTGGTTCTGGGGACTTCCCTCTGCATCAGTGGTTACCTTAGAAAGCACACCAGTGGTTAACTTAAACACACTAGTGGTTACCTTGGTAGACACAACGGTGGTTGCCTTTAAGGGAGTCTGACTGATGAAACTACAGTCCAAATGTAGATCAGTAGATCCAATATTTGTAGTAGCTGCTCCACTTGAACTACCAACAAGAATTTCAGGAAATTCAAGTGGTGTAACCTTCTCATATGTTTGTGGGTTAGCCAATTGAATACGTTCAGACACAGCCAATGTTGAGGTTGTACTCTCAGTAATGTGTTGGTGAGAGGGGTTGTTTTGTGTCTGAATATCAATGGCCTCAAACATTGGTATAATGGTAGGTGGAATAAGAGATGAAGGGAGTGGTGTTGAAAGAGACACTAAACGTTGCCTCTTTCATCCGAATCTCTTTCCTCAACATTACATACAACTATTGATCGCGGGTCACGGTGAGACGAGCCGTTTATCATTACGATAGGTATCAAGTGTTAGTGCAGTGATGTAATTGCCCCGGGAGAAGGGCTTTTAAACATACTCTGAAGTGAGGATAATGTTTCATATTATGGTGTCCCTGTTGTGAGGTATCAACTGTTCCCAACCACTATTGTGTCCTTTTGTGATGAATCATGAGGAGTTAAGGTTTCAAGTTGAGATCTCTCCAACTGTTGTGAGGAAGTAGCAACTGTGGTTTCTAGTGACATTTGTGTTGTCACAGGGTTAACCACTGGGATCTCATCTTCCAGAGGACCCTTATTTGTGGGTTTGGTGGGCTTTTTGGTTTTTGTTTTGGTCTTTTTGGATTTGGATGGTGTTTCATAGCAGTGGTTGTGGTGCTGTGATCACCAGGAGTAGTGGGCTCAGCAACAGGGGTTTGAGGAAGAGATGTGGACTCATCTAAAGTTTGCTCAGATCCCTTTGCTTTTATTTTGGAAAGTTTTGACTCTTTTGTCATTAGGCGAGTAAAGGTTTCAGAAGAAAGACTGTCTATTTTAAAAGGTGTTCCTTGCTCAAAAGCTTTTTGTGGAACTTTTTGTTGCAAATAATAGCTCAAAAACCTTGGGAACAAAAGAAAAGCAGTATTCTTCCCATCTTTAATGTTTTACACATTGTTAACCAAATTTGTAAACAGTGCTTGGGAGTAGTTAAAATCTGTTTTTGATATAATTGCATACCCCAAGTTCTGAATTTTTAAAGGAATTTCATTGAAAGTAGTGGTTTTGTTTGAGAAACAAGTGAGCAGGGTATGGAACAAAAATTTCATGGGTGGTGGAAAATTTGGTTTAAACATTGTTGCTTTAGTTAATTGTCTATCATAACCCCTTTCAATCAAGTCCACTTGATACTCACTTTTTGGAAAAGAAGTTTTAGCTGTAAGATCATTCATCTGAAAAGTTCTGAAATGGTGGTGGAGGTTATTGCTACCAAGACACCTCCTACTTTTGACGTGATTCCCAATGGCTTTTTGTCTTGTTCTTGAACTTCGGCATTTGCTCAGAAATCACGTATGGTGTCTTGATATATGGGTGCATCAGCAGTGAGTAAAGTTTTGTTTTTTGAGGATGACAAAGTGTCAATTATTGAGTGAAACTCTGTATTTTTGTCTGTTTTCTCAAACGTACGGAGGTAGTTGTGGGAGTGTATGATGATTAGAGCCATGATTGGAAGTAGAATTTACGAGAGGTTGAAGAAGAATGAAGAAGAAGATGGTAACCGCTTTGGAGAAATTTTAAATTCAACATGGCAGTAAAAGCTTTGTTTGGGAGTTTAAACAAGGTTTTATAAAAGGGAAAAAGTGAATGCCGACGTGGTAGCGGTTTCAAAGATCGGACGGTTAACATCTGCCCACGTGGCAACCTCTGATGAAAAAGTGGATGACAGTTGTTTGGAAACCACTATTGGGCAACAATAGTGGTTGGGAACAGTGTATGAAATATCAAGCTGATTTTTGTCTATCAGTGGATAGACATCAGAGGCTAAAACAACTGATGTTTAGTCAACAATGGTCAACAAAGGAATGGAGAAACAGAGGTTGTCTTTCAGCAAAGGGTGAATTTTCAACCATTAGAGGTTTAAACTACGCAGTGGATATGGACATACTTTTAAGGATTCATGAAAATTTTTCATTTTAGCTATTTTTAAGGATGATTTTTTGATTTTCTGAAAACATTTTAATGCTTTTTATTCAAGGAAAAGAAGGTTTTGCCTTCTAGTCCAAGTTAAGCATGCCAATCCTAGAGATCAAGCTTTCAAAGGTGGATGTGTAGCACATCTGCCAGCTGATCTTTAGTTGGAACATGATGCGGAGAAATCAAACCTTTTTCGTAGCAATCCTTCACAAAGTGATGTCTGATGTCAAGGTGTTTAGTGGTTGAATGGGATACTGGATTTTTGATGAATTTTCAGCTGCTTGACTGCCCAACATGAGAGGAGTCTTTAGAGAAGTTATACCAAAATCAAGTAACTGATTTTGAAGCCACAACAGTTGGGCTGTATAGCTTGCAGCAACAATGTATTCTACCTCAGTAGTTGATGCGGAAACAACTACTTGCTTTTTGATTTGCCAAGACACTAAGCAGTTGCCTAGGAATTGACACCCTCTTGACGTAGACTTCCTGGTGGAGTTGCATCCAGCAAAATCACTGTCTAAATAACCTGAAAGCTTGACATTCCCATTAGCAGGATACCGGATACCAAGTGTGGGAGCACCTTTTATGTATCTGAATATTCTTTTTACAGCAATGAGGTTAGACTTCCTAGGTGCTGACTGGGATCTGGCACAGACACATGTTGCAAACATGATGTGTGTCCTTGATGCAGGTAGGTACAATAAAGACCCAATCATGCTTCTATATAAGGTCTGATCATCCAAGTCATCTTTTTCATCAGACATGGCAAGCTTTGTGGTTGCCATGGATGTACTACATGGTTTACAATCATTCATGTCAAATTTGTTTAAAAGATCTTTTACATATTTGCTTTGATAAATGAAAGTACCATTTTACAATTGCTTAACTTGGAGACCAAGAAAGCATTGGAGTTCACCCATTGCACTCATTTCAAACTCTGTTGTAATGAGTTGTCTAAACTCTTCACACATGGCATTACATGTGCTTCCAAAGATGATGTCATCAACATAGATTTGGATAATCATCAAATATTTTCCTCTCCATTTTAAAAATAGTGTTTTATTAATTTTACCTCTTGTGAAGCCTATAGAGATGAGAAAAGTGGAAAGAGTTTCATACCAGGCCCTTGGTGCTTGTTTCAAGCCACACAAAGCTTTATTTAGTTTGTAGACGTGATCTCGATAAAAAGGATCTTCAAAACCAGGAGATTGGCAAACATATACATCTTCCTGAATTTTGCCATAAAGGAAAGCACACTTGATATCCATTTGATACACCTTGATGTTGTGGTTGACAGAAAAGGCTAAGAACAATCTGATGGCTTCAAGTCTTGCTACAGGAGCAAATGTCTCATCATAGTCTATGCGTTCTTCTTGTCTATAACCTTGAACCACAAGCCTGGCTTTGTTCTTGACAGCAATGCCCCTTTCATCTATTTTGTTCTTGAAGACCCACTTTATGTCAATTGGACTTACATCCTTTAGTAGTGGTACAAGTTCCCATACTTGTTGTCTTTTGAATTGTTGGAGCTCTTCTTGCATGGATTCTACCCAACTATTGTCTTTTAGTGCCTCTTGGTACTTGACCGGTTGATGGAGTGATAGAAAGCCTGCAAAAAGACAAATGTTTTGGGATTGACTTCTTGTGAGAACCCCTTCATTGATGTTGCCAATCACTTGATCAGACATATGATATTTAAGGAAGATTAGATCCCCCTTATATGGAACAATGGCATTGACAGGTGAAGGCTGCGGATGTGAATAATCTGATCTAACATCTGTTGGTAATTTTGAAGAACCAACATATGTTTGAAATGGGGGTGGAGGAATGGGAGGAATGGGAGGAATGAGAGGAATGGGTGTGGCACAATGTTGCTGTTGATGGATTTTTATCAACAGAGGTTAGAGATGATTGTCACACCCCGACCACGTAAAACAACAAATCGTGGCGGAAACGTCGGGGAGTGTTGTAACAGAATTATTGTTTCACAACCATGGAATACAAAAAGAGTTTCGTTTTATTTATTCATTAAGTAATTTACATTGTTTTAACACAAAACAAACGAGTTACATATCGGCTATCACTATTATTATGTCACTAAGGCCTCATCCAGATCCTATGTGACTCATGCATCCTAGTAATCAACATCAAGCAACATCACCTGAAACATATGTAAAAACAAAGTCAGCAAAGAAATGCTGGCGAGCACATAGGTTTTATAAGAGTGTCGGATTCATGGCTAGTTTACATGTTGCAATACCTTATTAAAAACCTTGTTTTGAAAAGTATAATATTGCGACCTAATTAACCAACTCAAATCAAGTTGGTTATAATTTTTGCAAAATCTCGTAGCCATGATTCATAACCCAAAAACATTTGTTTTAGTAATCCAAATTGTAAAACATCTCGTATTAACTCGTTAATAAAACTCGTATGGTTTATATCCTTTCGAAAACATCGTTATGTGACATTGTTTCAAAATCGTTTACCCAAGTGAACTAAATAACGCCACGATATGTAACATGATGAAAACACTTATATATAAGAAGTACCAGCGGCGTATCTACCATGTTTTCATCACATTACACCCGTCCCGTTATCTTAACACTTAACCAAAAACCAATTGTTTATCCAACTCATTTAATCTTGTTCAAATCGTTAACTCGTTTCAATAATTTAAATCATCCTCATTTTAATTGTGAAAACTACTTTTGGTCGTTTCGCTAATAACATTCAAACCTTCGTGACTCGACTATCTCGCTTCTCGCATTAACAAACCACCAAAGGGTAAGTTAATAATCGGGATTCAGTCGTTACCCACCTAACCCTCACATAACCATGGGTGCAGTACGATAAAGGGATTTGTCAGATCTTATGGTACCATAACCTAATACTGGTCGGGTTGATCAATGATAATGAATGTCATTCGTTTTGTAACTACAACCAACAAGTTTGTTCACTTTATCAAAATTGTTATTAATTTAGTATAAACCATCTTAATCGTTTTTGAAACCATCGTTATAATATCGAAAATCGTTTTGATACATATGAATCACCCCAAAACAATTGAAAACAGTAAAATAGGGGAACTATGTACTCACATGAAGTGCAAAGCATCCTCAATCAATAGAACTTCAACAAACTCAAGTACACCAGAGAAATCAAGCAGCACCTAGTAATCGAATCACTAGTCAAACAATCAACGCCTAATATCGGAAGATCAGACAGAATGAGGTCTTGTAAACCAAATGAGTGTTGGAACTCATGTGATATGGTTTAACAAAGCCTACATCCTAAATCAGAACCTAACCTAAGTGCTTTCGACCCGTCACGACCCATTAAGGTAGCTTACGCTACTTTAACTCGTCGTGCGCGCAAATGTGCGTTCGAGACGTCGAACTAGTCCTATGACAAGTATTATATGCCTAAACATGTTTAAATATGTTACATAATCAGCTATGTGACAAAATTTTATGTTACATATGCTTAATTATCAATTATGCATGAAAATGGTATTTTGGTCATTTACCTAAGGCATATAAACTACCTATCATACAACGAATTAAACCTAGGTGACCAAAAGGTATAACCTCGGAAGGTTATTCCCTATACAACTATGGTCACTAAACATGCTTGGTCGGATCCTAATGATCGAACAAACGGGTCGAGTTCGAAAGTCTAAGCGGGTGTTTAGTCCGCTTGACTTACGACTCTACACAAGCACTAAACTAAAAGTGACGAGCTAAACATGCTAAAACATGTTTAGTTAAGTTAGAAAACAGGTTTTGATATCAAAACAAATGGTTTTGATACCCAAGAGTAGTTTGGTTACAAAATACGCATAAATACGCATTTTGGCCGAAACTACGACTCGTCACTACGCCTAGTCAACGTGGTAATTAGTAGGTATAGTCACGAGGGACTATAACCATCGTGATTACGCTCACGTTGCAAAGTTCAAATGAACTTTGTGTTGACCATTGACTGGTCAAACCTGAAATTCAAACTCTGTTTGACTTTCACGCTTGAAAAACGAAACAAGAACGAAAGAGGACTTACAAAGGGTCCAAGAATGGAAAATCTAGATCAACTTGCTCAGGTATGAGGTGCTAAGCCTCAACTTAGAGCAAATAGATCAGATTTGTGTGAAGATTGCAAAGAACTATGGTGGGTATTTATAGGAAATGGACCACCGTTAGGATCGTTTATCGGGAAATGAGCTTCGATCATGGTCGTACACCTTATGCCCATTGATTTGTAATACTAGGGGTGCCCTAAAACCAGCAAATGGTATTGAAAAAGTTACAAAAAAAGACCCCCAAGTTCAATCCTATTGCTGAAAAATGCTAAAATTCAAGTTTCTGTCCAGATCAGGTGCTCGCGTCGCGCCACGGGGAAGACAGAAGGTGGTGGCGCAGCGCCACCAGGTGCCAGTTCCAAACTTTTTGTCAAAATGGCAGAAATGGTCCCAGCACATGTTTAAGGCCTTTTTCGATGCGTTTAAACCCCGTTAACCTCATTTCAAGGCTCTAAAATGAATTTAAAGTATAGGGAACATGAAACATGCTCAAAAACATCTCGGATTTCGGTTCGTTTGGTCGTACGGTTGCGTTATTCGGTTAATTACGACGGAAGTCGTAACGAACGCAAAAACGATCCAAATTACGCGACGAATGGAATTTTATCAAGACAATCACTAAAATAAAATATTTTAATGATTACATAAATTTTAGGATGTCCGGATATATTCAGAACGTAAGATATGCGCGAAAATGCAAACTTGTGCACTTTTTGACGCTTTTAGTCCCTATTGATCAATAAAGTTTATTTTAGCATACCGAACCCCTCAAAGCCTATTTCTAAGCTATGTAAAGGATATTTAGGGTATGTTTAACTTATGATCAAGTTCCAGAATGTTCGTTACTATACAAATCGGTATAGTTTCGTAGTTTGACACAACTAGTCCCTGCAATCGAACAAACTTGATTTCAACACACCAAACCATCCAAAGCTTATTTATAAGTTATGTGGAGGTTATTTAAGGTATGTTAAGCCTATGTTACTATTCCAGAGTGTTGTTCGCATTAAACTGACTACGTTTACGCACCAGTTTGCGTATAACCATCCAGAAAGAAATTTAAAGCTTGAAATCGGAATCGAATCAAATCGTAAAATCATCAAACACAAATACACACATAATAACACCAAAACAGATATAATCACACCAAAGAACATTGTTTTATTGATAATTGACATTGTTTTACATTATACGACGATTACAAAACACAGTTGTCAAAGTCTCCCCTACTTTAGGAAATTTTGTCCCGAAATTTTATTTAGAGGAAACTTGTGAAAACAAATGCGGATATTCCGTCTTCATCTGGTCCTCACTTTCCCAAGTAAACTCTGGGCCACGTTTGGATTCCCAGCGAACCTTGACCAATCAAATCCGTTTGTTCTTCAACTGTTTGAATGTACGGTCCACTATCTCCACAGGTTTCTCGACAAAGTGCATCATTTCATCGATTCGAATCTCGTCGAGAGGAATGTGAAGATCAGCATCAGCTAAACACTTTCACAAATTGGACACGTGAAAAGTCGGATGAATATTTCCAAGCTCTGGAGGTAGCTCTAGTCGATAGGCAACCTTTCCAATTCTTTCAACAATCTTAAATGGTCCAACATATCGGGGTGCAAGTTTTCCTTTCTTTCCAAATCTCACCACTCCCTTCCAAGGTGACACCTTGAGTAGGACACGGTCTCCGACTTGAAATTCTAAGGGCTTGCGTCGCATATCCGCGTAACTCTTTTGACGGCTTCGAACTGTCACAAGATTATCGCGAATTTTCTTGATTTTGTCTGTTATTTCTAGAATGAGCTCAGGTCCAGTAAGCTGAGCTTCACCGATCTCATTCCAACAGACAGGTGAACGACATTTTCGACCGTAGAGAGCTTCGAATGGTGCCATATTAATACTAGCATGATGACTATTATTAGCAGATAGATCCTCGCGAATCGGAATAAAATGAGCTGACTTCGTTAAACGATTGATAACAACCCAAATTGCATCGTGGCCTTTAAATGTACGCGGTAGTTTAGTGATGAGATCCATCGCAATGTTCTCCCACTTCCAAACCAGTATCTCTGGTTGTACAAGCAAACCAGATGGTCGTTGATGTTCAGCTTTAACTTTGAGACAAGTTAGGCATTTCGATACATACAAGGCAACATCCTTCTTCATACCAGGCCACCAATACTGAGTACGAAGATCCTTGTACATTTTATCAGCACCAGGATTGATAGAATATCGAGACTTGTGAGATTCATCCATTACCAAGGTGCGAAGATCGTCTTGTTTCAGAACCCACAAACGATCCTTGAAGTAGAGTAAACCATCGTCTTTCTTTTTTAGTTTAAGCTCAAGCTGATGTGGTAATTCCTTACCTATCAAATTTTGTGAAACACAAAATTGTTGAGCTTGATGGACACGAGTTTGAAGATCAGATAGAGTGCGAACAAAATGAAGCTTGACTAGCTCTTTTCGACTAAGCGCATCAGCTACGACATTTGCCTTACCAGGATGGTAGCGAATCTCGCAATCATAATCGTTTAAGAGTTCAACCCAGCATCGTTGCCTCATGTTCAACTCCTTCTGATTTAGAATATGTTGGAGACTTTTGTGGTCTGTGAAAACCACACACTTTGTGCCATAAAGATAGTGTCTCCAAATTTTAAGAGCAAAAACCACAGCACCTAACTCAAGATCATGAGTCGTGTAGTTATTCTCGTGAATTTTCAGCTGTCTGGACGCATAAGCTATGACTTTACCTCATTGCATAAGAACACAACCAAGGCCTAAATTAGATGCGTCACAGTAGACAACGAAATCATCATTTCCTTTGGGCAACGATAGAACAGGAGCATCACAAAGCTTCTGTTTCAGCGTTTGGAACGCTTCTTCTTGCTTAGGTCCCCACTCAAAAGGCTTATTCTTTTGAGTCAAAGCAGTGAGTGGAACCGCGATCTTCGAGAAGTTTGAAATAAACCGTCGATAATATCTAGCAAGACCAAGAAAAGATCGAATCTCTGTAGGTGTCGTTGGTGTATTCCAATCCTTAATAGCAGCTATTTTGGATGGATCCACATGAATACCCTGCTCGTTGACTATATGGCCCAAGAACTGAACTTCTTTAAGCCAAAATTCACACTTGGAGAATTTAGCAAAAAGTTGTTCCTTCTTAAGGAGTTCCAATGTTAAGCGAAGGTGTTGCTCGTGCTCGGCTCGAGACTTTGAATTAATGAGAATATCATCGATGAACACAATGATGAACTTGTCTAAATAAGGTTTACAGACCCTATTCATTAAGTCCATGAAGATGGCTGGGGCATTCGTCAAACCAAAAGGCATGACAGTGAACTCGCAATGCCCATATCTCGTGCGGAAAGCAGTTTTGGGAATATCTTCTTCGAGAACACGAAGTTGATGATACCCGGAACGCAGATCGATCTTGGAAAAACATGAAGCACCTTGCAACTGGTCAAAGAGATCATCAATTCGAGGTAGGGGATATCGATTCTTTATGGTAAGCTTATTAAGCTCATGATAATCGATACACATTCGAAAAGATCCATCTTTCTTTTTCACAAACAGGACATGAGGGCCCCATGGTGAAAAGCTCGAACGAATGAATCCTTTATCAGATAACTCTTGAAGCTGTTTTGATAACTCTTGCATCTCCGACTGTACAAGACGATAAGGTGCTTTCGCAATCGGGTTGGCATTGGGTACAAGGTCAATATGAAACTCGACTTGACGAACTAGAGGCAACCCAGACAGTTCATCAGGAAACACCTCTGGATACTCCCGAACAATCGGAATATCTCGAATACTCTTGCTCTCGTCTTTCTCCTCGGTGACATGTGCCAGAAAAGCAACATATCCTTTTCGCAAATATCTTTGGGCTTTTGTACACGATATAAGCTTCAATCCACCAGATGGTTTCTCGCCACGAACTTCCAGAACATCGCCAGACGAAAGAGGAATACGGACAATCTTATCGAAACAAACCACCTCAGCATGATGTTTGGTTAACCAATCCATCCCCACGATAATATTGAAGCTCCCAAGTTGCATCGGTGTGAGGTCAATAGAAAAAATATGGTTATCAAGGTTTAACTGACAATCACGAATAACAGAATCGAGAACAAGAGGTTTACCAGTAGCAACTTCGACAGTTAAGGGTTTCCTCAGTTTAGTTCTAGGTATCGCAAGTAAAGGCTCAAAAGATAACGAAACAAAACTTCTATCGGCACCAGAATCAAAAAGAATAGATGCAGGTCGATTGTTAACAAGAAACATACCATTGACCACCTCGTTGTCAGCCCTCGCTTCGTTGGCATTCAAGTTGTACGCTCGTCCGCAAGCGGGATTCACATTCGCATTGACATTTGCGTTTGGATTCGTATTTGCATTCACCAACCTCGGACAGTTTTTGCGGAAGAGACCAAACTCTCCACAATTGAAACATGAACCCGGTGGGAATCTCGCAACATTCCCCTGAACCTGTGCTGGAACCTGAGCAACCTGATTCTGACTCAGACGACAAATGTTGGCCAGATGCCCAAGTTTACCACACGTTGTGCATTGCTTACAAGCTTGTTGTTCAACATGATGACCGTTGCAGCAAGCACAATGAGGTGTGATACCAGCATATACTTTCTTTGCAGGCGGTTGAGCCGGTGGGTTCTGAGCAGTAACTGCAAAGTTCATAGCACCCTTTAGCTTTTTCGACCTCTTTGACGACTCACCTTTCTTACCCTTACCCTTTTCCTTGACAGAATCGGTCGACTTCTTCTTATCACCCTTGCGGGTAAGTTAACCTTCCTGACCTGAGACTCAGTCAGGGTAGCAGACAACTCAATCGCGTGACGAACAGTAGTAGGATTAATGCCAGTCACAATATCCTGTATGGAATCGGGTAAACCATCGATATACCTCTCTATCGCTTTCTCCAATGGGGTAACCATAGTAGGACACAAAAGACCGAGTTGCTCAAAACGATCCGTATACGCACGGTGTTCTCCCCCATCTTGCTTTAGATCGTCAAACTCTCGTTCCAATGTTCGAACCTCGTGACGGGGACAAAAGTCTTTCATCATGAGAGCTCGAAGCTCTTCCCATGTTTGTGCTAATGCCACTTCGCCACCCCTATCACGTATCACTCCATTCCACCACGTAAGAGCACGCTTCTCAAACACACTTGATGCAAATTCAACTTTACGCCCATTCGGACATTGCACATGTCTGAATGTGCTATCGATACTCTCAAACCACTGCAGGAGCGCAGTTGCTCCTTGCGACCCAGAAAACTTTAGTGGCTTAGCAGAATTGAAATTCTTGAAATTACATTGTGCATTATTGTTGTTATTGTTGTATAACTCATGGATTTGGGTCACAACGCCTGGAAGCACAGCATCCGTTTGCTGAGAGACAAGGGCTGCAACTTCTTCAGCCGTAAAAGATTGTGCATCACGTCGAGGAGGCATGGTCTAACAAGGAAATATGAGAAACGAGTGAGGTTAATAATTAGGAAAAACAAAAGAGGTATCGACAAAACACAAGGAAGGCGATCATTTGTTCGTTACCTCGAACAAAAAAAAGACACGCAGTGACTAATCAAAGTAAATGGGTCAAAATAACGTATCGCGAAGACATGCTCGCCTATAAGTGAACACTCACCCCAAGAGTTCCCACGTAAGAGTGACTGGTCCGATTATGTGGATTTGTACGAACACTCTAGCCTTAGACAGAAAACTCAGGGTACAGGCATTCACTCTTCCAGTTTGCACGTGTTCACATTATTTAGACCCAAACTTTGACGAGATTTTGAAAACTCAAAAGGCACTAAGCCAAATACGAGCCAAACTGGAAGGGTTCAAAACCTAGAAATCAATCATCCTAGAACGGATGATTAATTTTCGAAGCAAATTCGGATTTTGTGTTCTCGTTGTGGTTATCACCTAAGGGTAGGTGATGGTTTTTGTTTTAAAAATCTAAACGCAAATTTACTTGCGTTAGGGTCCTAAAAGTTATAGTCTAGGTCAAAGAATTACTAATAACCTAATTCCCTATAACCATTGGCTCTGATACCAACTCTTCTGTCACACCCCGACCACGTTAAAACAACAAACCATGGCGGAAACATCGGGGAGTATCGTGGCAGAATTATTGTTTCACAGCCATGGAATACAAAAAGAGTTTCGTTTTATTTATTCATTAAGTAATTTACATTGTTTTAACACAAAACAAATGAGTTACATATCGACTATCACTGTTATTATGTCACTAAGGCCTCGTCCAGATCCTATGTGACTCATGCATCCTAGTAATCAACATCAAGCAACATCACCTGAAACATATGTAAAAACAAAGTCATCAAAGAAATGCTGGCGAGCACATAGGTTTTATAAGAGTGTCAGATTCATGGCTAGTTTACATGTAGCAATACCTTATTAAAAACCTTGTTTTGAAAAGTATAATATTGCTACATAATTAACCAACTCAAATCAAGTTGGTTATAATTTTTGCCAAATCTCGTAGCCATGATTCTTAACCCAAAAACATTTGTTTTAGTAAACCAAATTGTAAAACATCTCGTATTAACTCGTTAATAAAACTCGTATGGTTTATATCCTTTCGAAAACATCGTTATGTGACATTGTTTCAAAATCGTTTACCCAAGTGAACTAAATAACGCCACGGTATGTAACATGATGAAAACACTTATATATAAGAAGTACCAGGGGCATATCTACCATGTTTTCATCACATTACACCCGTCCCGTTATCTAAACACTTAACCAACAACCAATCGTTTATCCAACTCGTTTAATCTTGTTCAAATCGTTTCCAAATCGTTTCCAAATCGTTAACTCGTTTTAATAGTTTAAATCA
Source organism: Helianthus tuberosus (assembly GCA_030545235.1). Taxonomy (NCBI): domain Eukaryota; kingdom Viridiplantae; phylum Streptophyta; class Magnoliopsida; order Asterales; family Asteraceae; genus Helianthus; species Helianthus tuberosus. The sequence goes on from CM060383.1 coordinate 141,765,746, forward strand.
TCCTTATTTTAATTGTGAAAACTACTTTTGGTCGTTTCGCTAATAACATTCAAACCTTCGTGACTCGACTATCTCGCTTCTCGCATTAACAAACTAGCAAAGGGTAAGTTAATAATCAGATTTAATCGTTACCCACCTAACCCACACATAACCATGGGTGCAGTACGATAACGGGATTTGTCAGATCCTATGGTACCATAACCTAATACTGGTCAGCTTGATCAATGCTAATGAATTTCATTCGTTATGTAACTACAACCAACAAGTTTGTTCACTTTATCGAAATCGTTATTAATTTAGTACAAACCATCGTTATAATATCGAAAATCATTTTAAAACATATGAATCACCCCAAAACAATTGAAAACAGTAAAATAGGGGAACTATGTACTCACATGAAGTGCAAAGTATCCTCAATCAATAGAACTTCAACAAACTCAAGTACACCAGAGAAATCAAGCAGCACCTAGTAATCGAATCACTTGTCAAACAATCGACGCCTAATATCGGAAGATCGGACAGAATGAGGTCTTGTAAACCAAATAAGTGTTGGAACTCATGTGATATGGTTTAACAAAGCCTACATCCTAAATCGGAACCTAACCTAAGTGCTTTCGACCCGTCACGACCCATTAAGGTAGCTTACGCTACTTTAACGCGTCGTGCGCGCAAATGCGCGTTTGAGACGTCTAACTAGTCCTATGACAAGTATTATATGCCTAAACATGTTTAAATATGTTGCATAATCAGTTATGTGACAAAAGTTTATGTTACATGTGCTTAATTATCAATTATGCATGAAAATGGTATTTTGGTCATTTACCTAAGGCATATAAACTACCTATCATACAACTAATTAAACCTAAGTGACCATAAGGTATAACCTCGGAAGGTTATTCCCTATACAACTATGGTCACTAAACATGCTTGGTCGGATCCTAATGATCGACCAAACGGGTCGAGTTCGAAAGTCTAAGCGGGTGTTTAGTCCGCTTGACTTACGACTCTACACAAGCACTAAACTAAAAGTGACGAGCTAAACATGCTAAAACATGTTTAGTTAAGTTAGAAAACAGGTTTTGATATCAAAACAAATGGTTTTGATACCCAAGAGTAGTTTGGTTACAAAATACGCATAAATACGCATTTTGGCCGAAACTATGACTCGTCACTACGCCTAGTCAACGTGGTAATCAGTAGGTATAGTCACGAGGGACTATAACCATCGTGATTACGCTCACGTTGCAAAGTTCAAACGAACTTTGTGTTGACCATTGACTGGTTAAAGCTGAAAGTCAAACTCTGTTTGACTTTCATGCTTGAAAAACGAAACAAGAACGAAAGAGGACTTACAAAGGGTCCAAGAATGGAAATCTAGATCAACTTGCTCAGGTATGAGGTGCTAAGCCTCAACTTAGAGCAAATAGATCAGATTTGTGTGAAGATTGCAAAGAACTATGGTGGGTATTTATAGGAAATGGACCACCGTTAGGATCGTTTATCAGGAAATGAGCTTCGATCATGGTCGTACACCTCATGCCCATTGATTTGTAATACTCGGAGTGCCCCAAAACCAGCAAATGGTATTGAAAAAGTTACAAAAAAGACCCCCAAGTTCAATCCTATTGCTGAAAAATGCTAAAATTCAAGTTTCTGTCCTGATCAGGTGCTCGCGTCGTGCCACGGGGAAGACAGAAGGTGGTGGCATAGCGCCACCAGGTGCCAGTTCCAAACTTTTTGTCAAACTGGCAGAAATAGTCCCTGCACATGTTTAAGGCCTTTTTCGATGCGTTTAAACCCCGTTAACCTCATTTCAAGGCTCTAAAATGAAGTTAAAGTATAGGGAACATGAAACATGCTTAAAAACATCTCGGATGTCGGTTCGTTTGGGCGTACAGTTGCGTTATTCGGTTAATTACGACGGAAGTCGTAACGAACGCAAAAACGATCCAAATTACGCGACTAATGGAATTTTATCAAGCCAATCACTAAAATAAAATATTTTAATGATTACATAAATTTTTGGATGTCCGGATATATTCAGAATGTAAGATATGCGCGAAAATGCAAACTTGTGCACTTTTTTACACTTTTAGTCCCTATTGATCAATAAAGTTTATTTTAGCATACCGAACCCCTCAAAGCCTATTTCTAAGCTATGTAAAGGATATTTAGGGTATGTTTAACTTATGATCAAGTTCCGGAATGTTCGTTACTATACAAATCGCTATAGTTTCATAGTTTGACACAACTAGTCCCTACGATCAAACAAACTTGATTTCAACACACCAAACCATCCAAAGCTTATTTCTAAGTTATGTGGAGGTTATTTAAGGTATGTTAAGCCTATGTTACTATTCCAGAGTGTTGTTCATGTTAAACTGACTACGTTTACACACCAGTTTGCGTATAACCTTCCAGAAAGCGATTTAAAGCTTGAAATCGGAATCGAATCAAATCGTAAAATCATCAAACACAAATACACACATAATAACACCAAAGCACATTGTTTTATTGATAATTGACATTGTTTTACATTATACGACGATTACAAAACACAGTTGTCACAATGATGTTGTGGCAGAGTTTTGATCAACAGTTGTTGAGGCAGCAGTGGATGAGCTTTGAAAGTTGTTTTGAACATCTTTTGCTCTTGTGGTGGTAGTGATTTTGTATTGCGGGATCACAATGTCACATCCATAGTCTTGTGAGATAGATTGTGGGGTACCTGTAGGGTTAGTCTTGACAGACACATCTTCAAATGTAAATTTATCAAGGTCAAGCAGTTCAGCAGGGTTTACTGGGATTTTCAGTGATGAAAGTTCATAGAACTTCACATTGAAAGTCTCTTCCACAAACCTAGTCCTTGTATTAAACACTTTGTAGGCCTTGGCGGTGGTTGAGTATCCCAGATGGTAACCACAATCTACTTTGGCTGCAAATTTTGAAATTGAGTCGTTTAAGTTTAGGATAAAACATGGGCAGCCAAAGATTTTGAAATAGGAGATCAGTGGTTTAATTTTGAATAGAGTTTCATAGGCATTCTTTTGATGCCTGGGGTTGATTAAAACTCTGTTCTGCACATAACAACCAGTGTTTACAGCCTCTGCCCAAAAAGTTAAGGGTAAACCTGAGTCTGCAAACATTATTCAGGCAGCTTCAATCAAAGTTCTGTTTTTCCTTTCAACCACCCCATTCTGTTCTGGTGTTCTTGGGATGCTGTACTGCCTTACAATCCCTTTTTTCACACAGAACTCATCCAACTCCTTGTTTCTAAACTTTGTTCCATTGTCACTTTTAAAGTTTTTTACTGGCAAGTCAAATTGCTTTTCAACCTGTTTGACAAAGTCTTGCAAAATACCTACAGTCTCATCCTTAGAGTGTAAAAAGTAAGTTCCATGTAAACCTAGAAAAATCATCTACAATGACCAAGCAATATCTTTTCTTTTTCAAACTCATGATTTTTACTGGGCCAAACAAATCCATGTGCAACATTTGCTAACACTTGGTTGTTTTGGACTCTTCAATGGGCTTCTATGAGCTTTTATATTGTTCACCTTTTAAACAGGAAACACAATGCTCAGAACAAGTGAAAAGTTTTTTGTGGGAGACCTCTTACAAGGCCTTGTTTTGAGAGTGTAGTGACACTGACAGTCTTAAGATTTGTGTGCCCAAGTCTCCTGTGACATAATTTTGTCTCTTTGTTAGAGGCAGCTGAGAACAGACAAGCATCAGTCATTGAGTTATCTTTTGACATGTCAACTACATGCATATTGCCACTCCATTAAGCAACAAGCTGTGTTTTACGCCCGGCTATGATTTCTTCAATCTTTTTCACCATTTCTGGCCCAACAATCTTAGAGTTATCCTTAGTGAAGAATGACACATAGTCTTTTTCACTAATTTATGAAACACTAAGGAGGTTAAACTTCAGATTGTCAATAAGATTGACATTCTCAAACTTGAGCTTCCCAGCCTGAACAGTCCCTGACCCCAACACCTTTCCTTTTGAATTGTTACCTAAGGATATATCACCCCCTCCATGGTTTTTGAAATCCTTGACTAGGGCTCTACATCCTGTCATGTGCTTGGAGCCTCCACTATCTACATACCATAAACTATCTAAGCATGTAGAAGCTCCTTGCACATCAACTAAACAATTAGTTCAGGTGGGTCTCCAAAGCCAATAAGGCTTTGGATGGGGTCACAGATAGGTCAACCTCAAGTCCAGGAGCATGAACAGTGGTTAGGTCAGGGTTTTGAACATATTTTGAGCATTTTCTGTAACCACTGTTGTGGACCATTTCCTGTTAGATGTTGAAAACCAGAAGGGTGCCTATTCACTTTGGGCTTAGCGGGCCTTTTGTAGGCTTCATAAGCATGTGGGACCTTTTGGTATGATCGTTGACCATGTTCTCTTGGGAACTGGTTTGATGGTGGTGCATCTGTCACTTGTACCTCTCTAGGAGCAGAGGTTTTGTTCAACTGTTTTGTAACAGCTGTTTGGACAGGCACAAAAGTCTGTTTGTTCTTGGTGGAAGGTTTTTGTTAACTCTCCAGTGTTTTTGATGTGTACTCTTTTCTTTTAACCTCAAAAGTTTTGAGGTACACACACTCTTGAGTAAGATGGTTGGTTTTTCCACAAACTGTGCACTTAGGTGCAAGCTCAATAACACTTGTTTTTTTGATATCATATGCTTTTAAAAGAAAACAGTCTTTTGTAACATGGTTTCTTTTCTCACAAAAATCACAAAATAGGTTTTTAATCTTTACCCTTCTCTTCCTCTTTTCAACTTCCTTTTCTATAGAGTTTTTAACCTCTGTTGGGATGTCTTCAGAGGAATGACCTTAGCCTTGGGTGCTTTGACACCCTCAATTGTGGAAAAATCCATTGGCATAAAGTTTTCATGGATGTCACATTCATCAGACCAGGTGGGTTTGAATTGATATTTTTCTATCTCTTTAAAGGTTTATGACCAATCTAGTTTTTCTAAAATGATTTTGTTTCCATTGTTATCAGTGACTTTTATCTATTGACTAGCCATCTTTGTGGGGATTACTTCAACTAAGCCATAATCAATTTCAGCAAGGTTTTCAGTTTGGTCATGTTTTCTAAAGCCAATGTCAAACTTTACATTGCTCTTTATCTGCTTTTCCAACATCAGTTCATAATCTTTACAAGACTCCACCCATTTTTCACAAGTGATTTGGGTGGATTCAAGCTCCTTTTTACAAACTTGGTATTTTTCTACCATAGTTTGGAGTTGGTCTTTGGTTATGTTGTGTTCAAGTTTCAGACTGCTGATTTCATTTTCCTTTTCAAACAATTTGTTTTTCAACTCTTTAAAAGTTTTCTCAAATTTTACTTCATCTTTTAAGATCTTGTCTCTAAGGTTTTTATTCACTTCTTTTATGATAGCAAAAGCAATAATGCATTTATCTGAACACAAATCTTTTAAGATCTGAGGTGATACCTTAGTAGCAGCTATCATGGCACAGTCACATTCATTCTCACACACACTAGCATCCCATGGATCAACAAGAGGTTCCAACAGAGGTTCAGTTTCCTTCTCTTCTAACATCTGTTCAACAACAATAGTAGTAACCACTACTTCAACAATTTCATTCACTTCTTCAGATCTGGACTCCACTTCCTCAGATTCTTGCCCTTCTGGTATTGACTCTAATGCCATGAAACAAAATTCATCAGGAGAAGCATCAGGATTAGCAATTAGAGCAAAATTTTCATCATTCAAATCCTCAGGAAAGCTACTCAATCAACAAGCCCTGTGTAAAGAAACTCTGTTGGCTGGCCTCTGCTGGAGCAGATGTTTGTGCAGCTTGTTGTGGTGCAGGTTACACTTGAACCTAAGATACAGGGGCTTGGACATATTGAATATGTGGAACAGTGGTTTGGACATACTGCACTGGAACAGTGTTTACAGGATGTGCAAAATGGGCAGTGTTTTGCATATGAGGAGCAGGGGTATATTGGGAATAGTGCATAGTGCTTTGAGTGTTTTGAGGTCTTGGACTAAGGTGAGTGATAATTGGTCCACTGTTTTGACTCCTACATTCCCTAGCAAAATGACCAAGCCTATTACACTTATAACACTTGATTTTGACTTATCCAACCCCACCTTCAAATTCCCATGCAATCCTGGAAACTTTCTGCCAGTCCTTTTGTAAAAATTGTTGGTTCTTACACTCAACAAGGCCAATTGATGCAAAATCTCCATTTCTTCCAGATCAGTGGGATCAAAAGGTTGAAGGTCATTTAGTTCAAAGGATAAGTTATTAGAGATCTGGTTTTCTCCATTAGCTGTGAAGGCATAATTGGATGAGTAAGGCTCAGAGTTGAAGGCTCCACCTGCAATTATGTCAATATAATGATCATAACTCTGGTCCTTACTACCACTAGATGACTCTTCTTTACCCAAAAGTGTTGTGTTACCAAAAGAGTAATCATCGGCCACTTTTCCAGATTCCTGCAACTTCTTTTTCTGGTTCAACTCTCTTTCATATGTGAGAAGCCTACCATGAAGTTAGGTCATACTTAATTCCTTGAACTCCATAGAATTTCTGGTCACAAAAGCTATAGTGTCCCACTTTTCTGGTAATGATCTAAGAAACCTACTATTTAAAGTGGATTTAGCATATTCAACATTAACCAGTTTTAGTTCACTAATGAGACAGCTAAACCTTTCAACTGTTGGGTCAATGACTCTCCCTTAACATGACAGAATGTTTCGAATTGTTGGTTTAAAACATCTCTGTTGTTTTCAATAACCTCTTTTGTCCTACCAAATTGCTCTTTGAGTGCATCCCGTAGCTCTTTAGCACTATTACAATGTAACAGGCCAGCATATATGTCATTGGGTAGTGCTGTGGCCACAATACTAAATGCCTTAGCATCTAACTCAATCTTTTGAAAATCCTTCTTAGAGTAATTTTCAAGACTTTTAAGTACTTAGACCTTGGGATCTTCTGCACTTGGCACCATTAGAACATGAGGTCTAAAGATGACAGACTTCCAGCAACCGGTGCTTTGTTGTGCTAAAACATGGCCCATCCTACGTTTCCAGATATTATATTCAGATCTGACAAGCATAGGTCGCTTGTAGAGAGTGCCGCTGTTGTAAAGGTCCTGTCATTGTGAAGACATCTTGGTTGTTTTACAGAAGTTTTTGAATAATCAACTTTGAACGTGATTACACTTATACTCTGTTTTTCAACAAATACGAACAACACAGTATTAATGAATTGAGCTGATCTTTTATGTCAAATTGATGGTTAAATCGAATTTGACTGACCTACGCTCTGATACCAATTGTTAGGATCCGAGTTTACTTGATTGTGTTGTTTTAATAAGATGAAAATGGAAGAAGATAAAACAGATGAATAATTTGCAGCGAAATGAAGTAAAACTTTATAACACAATCAAGGAAAGAACAATTTTCATCATACAAGCTTTTATAATCAAAAGATTGAATACACAATGTTTCGACTATGCATGCATGAACACTATCTCCCCCTCAGCCTGAGCTCACAATGTTAGTTCCTACTAGATGCAAGTGTATGAAAAGAGCTAATAGAACAGTACAAGCACTATCTATTTATAGTACAATCCTAAACACTGTGGCATCTTTGCTGACGTCACCTAGACAGTGACATCTAACAATCTTAACAAACTCTAAACACTGATGAATTACAAACACTGTTACATTAAGACACTGATTAACTAAACTCTGATGAAGCTATCCACTGATAAGGCTCAAACACTGATGAGGCTGAGCAGTGCTTTCCATTAAGGTTGATCAGGCCTTTGACTTTAGCAGTACTTTGACTTCAGTACTTTGACTTCAGCTGATGATTGGTCTTCAACAGTCTTTGCATCCAAAAGAGCTTTGCATAACAGTCTTTATAAAACCATCAGACTTTAGAGATCATCTGTTGTTGAGTGCCACTTCCATTGGAGGGAAATCAAGTTCAAGCACTGTTATTCTGTATCATCTGTTGTAGAACCAAATTTTGGCTATGTATCATCTGTTCTTCAAGGAAGGATTACATGAACCAACAGCTACTTACCCATCAAGCGTGAGTTCGTATCCCGTCTCACCCTTGACTGGTTCTTATACGCTTACGTCAGCTCCCACCCTGCTAGTGATAACATTCTTGTTTAAAAATATTTAAGACCTCATTTTATTTAATATTTAAAACGTTAATTCTTTCCTCGATTTAGCGCCCCACAACGATACCGTCCAATGTATGTTTTTTTCGATCAATGTAAAAGTTGTCATAGTTCTCTCGGTTACTAAACCAGGTGGCAATGTACTACCAAATGGGCCCTATATCGGCCGGGATTCCACTGCATAGAGCGGGTATCTTTACTAGTTTTTTAAATACGATATCGTTTTGATAAATGGGTCTTCTCAAGCTAAACAAATATTTGTTTAGTAAGCATGTTTATTTTCGAACTTTATTTTTAGCTTGGTTAAACTGATTAGAGGTAATTGATCAGAGTCAAATCATATTTTCTATAAACATAAGGAACGCTTTTTATTATTCTAAACTTATTTCAATATTTAAAGCATAGTATTTTGTATAAAGATAACAAGTAAATATAAAAAGTTTATAAGTTGATATTTTTGTTGTAAATAACTAAAGGTAAGTAAATTTAAGGAAATGATAGTACTCCTAACAAATAATTTTTTTTTTTCAACGATTCAAAGATAGAGAAATGAAGAATGATATTTAAGACATTTTCGATTTGACAACATTAGTGTAGAAACCCTACATACTTGTTACGGCTTGCCTTAAGGCTTAAACACCACCTCCACATACTCACATTCAATATACTTATGCGGTGCAAATCATCTACGCAATGCGTTCTATGGCTGACAATAGATATCTGTATAAGACACGATTTAACATGTTTACTGAAAAAGTACACTACTTGGTTTTTTACTTTTTTAAAAATAAATAGAATTAGGAGGCTATGATCCATCATTTCTTCTCCTTGGTACATAAAACATACAACTGTGTTATAGGCATGAGATATAAAGTAGTTAAACAAGTTGTATTCATGTTTAATACTTGTGTTATTCGCGTTGTCAGAGACCTGTTAAACCCGATAAGAGACGATTTGCCAGTCCTAATGCGTTCTTAGTAGTAAGTGATTTGATTTTTATGTGAAGCTTGATCATTTGGGTTAGTGGACGTGGATTTTCTTGGAAATCAAATTAAAGAAGAAAAACTAATAACGCTATCCATAATGATAGTGAATGTGATAAAGATTCATTAATAATAAGTGCACTTTACATCAATATCGCAGGTAAGCGAGCAACAAGCTGCGCCGCTACCCCTTTCTGAACCGCTACCCCTTTCTGAATAGCAAACCCTAGCCTATTAAAGACAAACCCCTGCCCCTCTAAAAGTGTGTAATAGTTTAGTGAGTGGTGAAAGGTATGTAAGGGACAATTGTCGTTGTCTTATTGGACAAAACACACACAAAAAATGTTAACTGGAAATGCTTCCAAACTTGTTACCAAGCTCACGAAAGGAAGGGCTACGCCCTGCTCACGAAACCGAGACACGGTGTTATGTAAGCGTGGTGCTGATGTGGCACACCCATTCTCATGCCCACCTTACCATTACACATAGCATAACAAGAGAGGCTATAGCAAAAGCTATCTAAGACTGTTGTGCATTAGTCAAAGTGATGCACCTCTAATTGCTTCTACGGTTTATCATCTATTATCAGGGTAATTTGTACTTACAAAATGTATCGTTTTTATACCATTTACATGTAATATTTCCCAACTTTGTGCATTTGTTTTTTCACATCTAAGTGGGTTTTAGTTAGTTACATATAACTAGTAACGACACAACCATTATTTACATGTAATGGCTCGCAACTTCTTGCGCTTTTTCACGTATAGGTGGGTTTTAGTTATTTACGTATAACTACATACCAAATTTGTTGGCACGTATGACAGGCACTTGTTTACTGCTATATACACATCACTTCTTCACGCGTTATACATTTCAATGCATATTTGTTCATTGCTTAAATTCTTTATCAATTTGTGAGAAATTCGCAACACGATGAACCAGAATCATTCAACTGATGAAAGGATTCTTCACTACACAAACGAATTTGAAGTGTTTAAAATAATATTATATCAAGTAAAGATGAGTTACAAGAGAATAATACTTGGTGCACTTTGTACCGTTTCAACTTTAGATGGCCCCACAAATGTCTCTTTATATGCGGCAACTCGGTTCCTTTGGCTCCCTTCGTTTCAAGTGGGATAGCCGCTTTCCGGTACACTTTATTTTTTATTTTTTTTTGTTTTATTAACACGTTTATTTATTTTTGTTTTATTTTATTTTTTATTTTTTATACATATTATTACTAAGTGGTGATGAATACTGTTTTAAGATTTGTTGTTTCTTTTCAAGATTTTTCATTATTTTATTATTTATAAAACAAAAAGATTAAGATTAAAACTTTCTCAATATATCTTTCTCTATATTCCTCTCTTCTTTTTCACAATTCATCTTTCTATCGAATCTATTACATTCGTTATTTAGAAAAGAAAAAGAAATAAAACAAAACTGGTGGGGTCTATGTCTGCCACTTTATCTAATAATTCATAATACTCCCCCTCAGACATATGCCCATTTATTTATTTGATGAATAAATCATTAGCTATTTGTTTTATGTTGTTCTTCCGTTTTGGTGCTTAGCTTTGAAATACTGCCTCGTTAAAAACCTTGCTAGGAAAACCCAGTGGGACAAAACCATAGCTAAGGGAAAAAGAGTGGAGCTTGCATTATACACAGTGGATCAGATATGTTGCCTCATTAAAAACCTTGCTAAGAAAAACCCGGTGGGATAAAACCATAGCTAAGGAAAAAAAATGTGCAACGTGTATAATGTTCCCCCTCAAAATGTCATGTGTGGATTATCACATTTTCCGTACATGTCGCATCCCAATATCATGAACGTGTTTCCTGAAAGTTGCTGTAGGTAGTGCTTTTGTGAAAAGATAGGCTGAATTGTTGCTGGATTGGACATATTTCATCTCGACTTGATTGTCTTTAATAAGGTCTCCAGTATATTCAAAGAATCTTGGTGGTATATGCTTTGTTCTATCACTTTTGATATACCCTTCCTTCATTTGCGCAAGACAAGCTGCATTATCTTCATAGATTGGAGTTGGATTTATGTTTTTCTCTAGTCCACAAGATGTTAGTATGTGTTGTGTCATAGATCTTAACCATACACGTTCTCTTGAAGCTTCATGTAGTGCAATGACTTCGGCATGATTTGAAGATGTTGCAACGAGTGTTTGTTTCTGAGAACGCCATGAAATTGCAGTTCCTCCAGTCTTGAATACGTATCCAGTTTGAGATTTTGCTTTATAGGGATCAGATAAATAACCTGCATCTGCATAACCAACTAACCCTTCTTTTGAATCGTTAGGATAAAACAAGCCTAAATCAACAGTACCTCGAAGATATCGAAAAATATGTTTAATCCCATTCCAGTGTCTTTTAGTGGGAGCTGAACTAAATCTTGCTAACAAATTAACTGCAAAAGAAATGTCAGATCTCGTACAGTTAGTAAGATACATAAGTGCTCCAATTGCACTAAGGTATGGTGTCTCTGGACCAAGAACTTCTTCGTTGTCCTCACAAGGATGAAAATGATCATTTTCAACATTAAGTGATCTAACGACCATTGGGGTGCTCAAAGGATTTGCCTTTTCCATATTGAAACGTTTCAATGGCTTTTCAGTATAATTCATCTGATGAACAAGTATTCCATTGTTCATATGTTCAATTTGTAAACCAAGACAATATTTGGTTTTTCCAAGGTCTTTCATTTCAAATTCTTTCTTTAAAAGAATAATTGCTTCATGAATTTCCTTTTGAGTCCCAATTATATTTAGATCATCAACATATACAGCTATGATCACATATCCTGACGTTGTCTTCTTAATAAAGACACATGGACAGATAAGATTATTTGTATAACCTTTACTTATCAAGTAATCGCTCAAACGATTCTACCACATCCTCCCAGATTGTTTCAACCCATATAAAGACCTTTGTAATTTGATCGAATACATTTCTTTAGGGTTTGAACTTAACGCTTCAGGGAGTTTAAATCCTTCAGGAATTTTCATATATATGTCACTATCAAGTGATCCATATAAGTAAGTTGTAACAACATCCATAAAATGCATTTCTAACTTTTTAGATATTGCTAAGCTGATTAAGTATCGAAAGGTTATCGCGTCCATCACGGGAGAATATGTTTCTTCATAGTCAATCCCTGGCCTTTGCGAAAAACCTTGAGCTACAGGTCTCGCTTTATACCTTGTAATCTCATTTTTCTCATTTCGTTTTCGTACGAAAACCCATTTATACCCTACAGGCTTTATTGCCTTAGGTGTGATAATAATAGGCCCAAAAACCTTTCATTTGTTTAATGAATTTAATTCAGCTTGCATAGCATCTTTCCATTTTCCCCAGTCATGTCTATTTTTACAATCATTGACAGACTTTGGTTCAGGAGCATCATCTCCGCTCATAATCTCTCTGGCAACCGAATATGAAAATATTTCATCCATATTTTCCATTTCATCTCGGTTCCATATTATGTGTATGACCATAGTTGATTGATATCTCTTTGTTAGTATCATCAACATCTTCCTCATGAGAGGTTTCGGTATTTACCGCTTGATCAAGATTTTTATCTTTTTGGTCAATTTCATTTATAAGCGTTTCTTTTTCGAGGATTTTTATCCTTCGAACCAATTGGCCTTCCACGTTTTAAACGTTTCTGAGACTCATGAGTCATATTATTATCTATTGCCTTATTAAGGATCTCAACTCGAGCTGGAGCATTAGCAGCTGGTATATGAGATTTAGTAACCCTATTTATATCAGTAAATGCATCAGGCAATTGATTTGCAATTTCTTGCAAGTGTATTTTCTTTTGAACCTCTGTCTCACATTGTTTAGTTCTTGGATCCAGATATAATAATGAAGGTTCACACCATGTGACATCCTTTTCCTTATTTTTATCTTTATTCTCCCCCCTGATACAGGGAAAGTTGTTTCATTAAATTTACAATCAGCAAACCGTGTTGTAAAGACATCACCTGTTAAAGGTTTAAGATATCTTATTATAAAAGGTGAATCATATCCAACATATATTCCCAATCTTCTTTGAGGTCCCATTTTTGTGCGTTGTGGTGGTGCAACTTGGACATAAACTGAACATCCAAAAATTCTAATATGGGAAATATTTGGTTGTTGGCCAGATGCAATTTGTTGGGGAGAGTATTCATGATTTGCACTTGGTCTTATGCGAATTAATGATTCAGCATGTAAGATTGCATGACCCCAAACGGATACATGAAGTTTTGTTCTCATTATTAATGGTCGAGCTATTAGTTGTAGACGTTTAATTAATGATTCAGCTAAACCATTTTGTGTGTGCACATGAGGAACAGGGTGCTCAACAATAATTCCTACAGACATGCAATAATCATTAAAAGCATGCGATGTAAATTCACCAGCATTGTCGAGTCTCACCCTTTTAATAGTATGATCTGGGAAATGTGTTCTCAATTTAATAATTTGTGCAAGAAATTTTGCAAAAGCTATATTGCGAGTTGATAACAAAGACACATGAGACCATCTACTTGATGCATCTATTAGAACCATGAAGTATCTAAATGGTCCACATGGTGGATGGATTGCTCCACATATATCTCCTTGAATTCTTTCAAGGAACATTGGAATTTCCTTTTCAACTTTTACAAGCGAAGGTCTTGTAATTAATTTTCCCAGAGAACAAGATACACATAAAGGAATTTTATCAGATTTTGGGATCTTTTTATACATCAATGGATGTCCATGAGTATTTTCAATCACTCTTTTCATCATTGTAGATCCTGGATGGCCTAATCTGTCATGCCATAAGTTAAATGTTTTAGGATCACAAAAATTTTCTTTTACTGCCATATGTGCTTGTGGCACATCAATATATGTATAATGCAAACCAGATTGAAACATTGGCAGTTTTTCCAATATCTGATCTTTGCTCATGATATACAAATATTTTTCATTATCAATAGTATTTGACTGAGTATCATATCCATTATGATATATGTTTTTGAAACTTAACAAATTTCTTGTTGATTTGGGAGAAAATAAAGCATTTTCTATTTCAAGTGTTGTTCCATTTGGTAGTGCTATATTAGCTTTTCCCACTCCTTCTATCAAGTTCTTAGGACCTGATATTGTATTGACAGTTCCCCTTGTTGGTTTCAAATCATAAAAATATTTTTTAGATTTAAATATAGTGTGTGTGGCTCCACTATCCCCTATACAAATATTCGCTTCATTCATTCGATCTTGAGCTTCAATGATATCCATTTTAATCTTACAATTATAAAAAGAAAAATAATAAGAATATGATTAACATATTATAATTATTAATAATAGTTTTATTAAAAAAACTTTATATGAAAGAAAGACATAATAAAAATACACATTTTATTGTTACATAAAATTATTGAGATCAAACAACATTTTGTTTAAATGTCTTCATCAAAATCCGCGGCGTTTAGCTCAACATTTTTATCGAATTTATCCAAAAAGTTTACTTCCTTCTCTTTTCCTTTAAGAGAGGCTTTGTAAAGCTCACATAGATGTGGATCTGTTCTACAAGTTTTTGACCAGTGATTTATACTTCCACATCTATAACAAGAATTATCATTTTTTTCGGACACACCGGCTTCATTCCTTTGATTATGAAAATTGGAAGTATTATCTTGTGGAGCATGATAATTTGTAGTTCTTTGATTTCGGCCAAGGCCACGACCGCGGTAATTTTTATTACCTTTGAAAGTATGGTTGTGACCATTATAATGACCTTTACCAAAATACCCATGACCATGGCCACGGCCTCGTCCTTGGCCTCGCCCACGGCCTTGTTCCCTTTTATTTTGATAAATATTAACAACATTTGCTTCAGGTATAGTTAATGATCCCGTGGGACAGGCTTCATGATTTTTCATCAGAAGTATGTTATGATGTTCTGCTACGAGGAGATGTGCATTCAAATCAGAGTATCTGTAAAATCTCAACAATCGATATTGTTGTGCAAAAATTATATGTGATGCATGAAATGTGGAGTAAGTTTTCTCCAATTTTTCTTCCTCAGTAACAGGATGCCCACAAAACTCTAATTTTGAGCATATTTTAAATAAAGCAGATGTGTAATCATTTACTTTTGTAAAATCTTGGAACCTCAGATTGTTCCATTCATTTTTAGTTGTAGGAAGTAAAACTTCCTTTTGATTATCAAATCTGTTCTTCAAATCCGTCCATAATTCATATGGATCACCAGAATTGAAATATTCATGTTGTAGTAAATTATCAATTTGTTTATGAATAAACACATCAGCTTTGGCCTTTTCCTGATCCGAACAATTATTCGCTTCATTTATGACTTCTATTACACCCACTGCTTTTAGGTGTCTTTTGACATTTGTTGTCCAAGTCATATAATTTTCTCCGGAGATATTCAATGATGGAAATTCAAGTTTCGCGATGTTTGCCATTTTGTTACTAAATACAAATATATAAATATTAGGATTACATACTTATTAAAATGAGATAAAATATAACAATACACATAATTAAAATGTTAGTTGCATAAATAAATGTTAGCTTGCATAAATGAATGTTAGATGCGTAAATAAACGTTAGATGTATAAATGTTAAATTTATAAATAAATGTTAGATGGTTAGTAGTCCCATTATTATTATATTCCCATAACAATAGGTACCATGTACTCATTTTTATTTATCAAAGAACTATATTATAAATATACATATATATAAAGGAGAAACGGGATCTAAAAGATCATCCTAAAGGTGTATGGTTTTACAATCCACAGGTGCACCCTTAGGCTTTCAACCTATATATATATATATATATATATATACACACATATGTATGTATTTAAATGTATGAAATTCTTACATTGAGTATGGTAATAGTTCCTTTGCTTTTGTTGATTTGCTTGGTAGAGAACCCTCGTGCTGATAACGTGTTATAAAACAAAGAGATTGAGATTAAAACTTTCTCGATATATCTTTCTCTATATTCCTCTCATCTTTTTCACAATTCATCTTTCTATCGAATCTATTACATTCGTTATATAGAAAAGAAAAAGAAAAAAAATAAAACTGGTGGGGTCTATGTCTGCCACTTTCTCTAATAATTCATAATACTTCCTACTTTAATTGAATAGATTTGTCGATACGATGTTTTCAGTTTGGTACGGTATATTAGCGATGCGTTATCAGTTGTCGAAAGCGAAAGCGAAACAATAAAAATAAATATGGGTGCCGATACAAATGTTGTTCAACTGATTTCGATTCGATTTAGTACGATAGTGACACGGTATCTGTTTTAAAAAATATATATCACAATGTTGAAATAAAATAAACATATGTTTTTAATATTGTTTGTTTCTAAGTTTTCATTACTTTATTGTTTTCTTATTACTTTAATTGATTTTAAACATATTTTTTTCTCATAAAATGACTGCATACCGGTATGATATTGTAGGGTTCAGTTTGGTACGGTATGGTTGAGATATATTATTAGTTTATCGAAAGCAAAAACTATAAAAACAAATTCGGGTTTTGATACAGATGTTGTTCAATCGTTTCGATTCACTTTGGTACGATAGCGACACCGTATCTGTTTTCAAATATATATATATATATATATATATATATATATATATATATATCGCAATGTTGAATAAAATACACATATAATGCAAACGGACTGAACCAATAGCAACTGAACAATATTGGTACTGGTATCGATATTTGTTTTTATTGTTTTTGATCGATTTAATGTTTTCTTTTTCAATTACTATAGCGAATGCAGGTGTCGTATCAAACTGATCTGATACCGACTAAATTCTCGTCGCGAAGCGCGGGAAAATCTCACTAGTTTTACATATTAATTTGAAGTTTTCATGAACAGTGATTTGTAATTTTTGAGTTATTTGTTTTTATTTTTAGTAGTATGCTATTTATTATTTAGAGTTAACTTCCATTTTGTTCCCTATGATTTGGTCATTTTAACGGTTTTGCCCTAATATTTTAAAAATAGCCATTTTTCTTCCTGATTTTTCTAAATTATCGTCATTTTGCTTCCCGCCTCCAACTCCATCCAAAAAATTCATTAACTAGAAGGGTACTTTGGTAATTTTATAGATAAAAGAAAGGGCATGTAAGTCTTTTCACCTAAATAAACCTATAACTTGTTTATTTATATGTATATAAGTAATTTTTTTTTCTGATTCCCCATCTTTCTAACCACTCTTTCTACCGGCCACCACCATCCACAACCATCCACCACCACCTGCAACTATCACCTGCCGACCACGACTACCGCGACTTTTAACTAAACGTTTTAATTGAGTTAGAGGCAAAGAGTAAATTAGCGAAATACCCCTACTTTTAATTTTAATTGAACGTGTTAACCGAGTTAGAGCAATGGAGCAAACTGAAGATAAACTCGAAGATCAGGGAGGAAAATAACTATTTTTAAGCTGTTGGAGTAAAACCGATAAAATGACCAAACCACAAGGAGCAAAACGAAAGTTAATTCTATTATTTGTTTGGATTTTTTAGTAGCAATTGCTAATTTTTAAGTAGTTGCTTTTTATTTTAGTAGTAATTTATTTAATATTTTTTTTTAATAATAACATGTGTTTATAAGCTTAAAAAAATCTAAATTCGCATTTATGTTTATTTTTTCTTTCACATTTCAGGTAATTTGTCCGCGTGTTGTGACCATATGTTACCGCGGGCATTAAATTAGTATGCATTCGGTTCGATTCGTTACAGTATTAGTACGATATATAGATGTTTTTTTTTTTTTGAGTTATTTTTTTTATTTTTAGTAGTATGTTATTTATTATTTATTTGGATTTTTAGTAGCAACTGCTAATTTTTAAGTGGTTGCTTTTATTTTTTTAGTAGTATTTTATTTAATATTTAATTTCTTTTAATAATAACTTGCGTTTATAAACTTAAAAAAATCTAAATCCGTATTTATGTTTATTTTTTCTTTGACATTTTAGGTAATTTGCCCACATGTTGTGACCATATTACCATGGGCATTAAATCAGTATGCGTTCGATTCTATTCGTTACAGTATTGGTACGATATATAGAAATCAGCACATGTTTTACATCGTCTAAAAACGATAAAAAATGAACACCGATAGCGGCACGATGTTCTTCGAACAGTATCAATCGGTTTAGATTGTCACCTTAGTGGTACGAATATCCATTTATCGCCGCAAAAAGAGTTGTATAAATGAAAGATTTTCAAAATTGAAACCCATAAAAATGAATACAGGTATCGGTATTGATGTTGTTTTGTATGGTACGATAGCGATGCGATTTCAATTAATCGAAAGAAAAAATAATATAAATAAATACTTGTACCGAAACCAATGTTTTTCGTTCAGTTTCGATTCGGTTCACAACAGAGCGACACAGTATCCATTATAAACATGACACCAAAAAACTGAATACATACCAGTACTGACGTTGTTCAGTTCGGTTCGGTTCGGTTCAGTATGGGGTAGCGATACGATGTCAATTTATCGAAAGCAAACACAATAAAAACTTATATCGCAATGTTTAAAAAAATAAACGTAAAACACAATCAAACCGAACCGATATCAGCTGAACAACATCGGTACCGGTATTGATATACGTTTTTCTTGTTATCGATCAATGCAAGGTTTTCCCTATTGAATACTATAATGAGTGGTGGTAGGGATGAGATCGGTACCATACCAGCGTCGTACCGGTACCGATACCGAAAATATAGAACAAAATTAAGAAAAAGTGGATACCGAATATATCGGTTCGGTACCGATATCGGTACCGGTTTTTTAGTATTTTACCGCGTTGATACCGCTTTGGTGTTTTTCGTTGTTTTACTTAATATGCATAACCAATGGATATGAACCATTGTATTACAAATAAGTTTAAATTCTTATACTAATTTAAAAACAATGACTAATGAAGATCTAAAAATTATCATACTAATTAAAAAAACAATGGCCACAAGTTGTTTGTTATCATACTAATTTAATAACTTGTTAGTTGAAAATTTGATTGAGTGCTAGAATGGTAAACGCATAAATAAAAAAAAAATAACATGCACAAAACGATTATGCTTTTTTAAGTTGGCTATTATCCTATATATTAAAAAACAAAGCTAATGAATAGTACTTGTCGCATCATAATGAATAGTAAACTTTTCTTATTGGTTGTCATTAATAGTAAATATACATAAATTCAAGTCATATTTTGTTGACTTTTTTCTCCTATACCCTTTTTAAGTGTGTATATATATCTATTTTCTTCAAAGTTAGGTAGATTATTCATAATGGTGGAGTAGTTTTGTGGTTGTATGTGTTTTAAAGAGACTCAAGTTCAAATCATAAGGTCTTTTTTTTCCATTTTATGCTTACATAACTTCACGTCATCTTCCTTTTTCTCCTCTCTCACACGTTTTTCTGATTGTATTTATACAATTCTTATTCCTTATTTGTTGGGTTAGTGGATGCTTAGACATCGCAATAGTCACCATCGCCAGGAGTTACTAACTCGCTTGCTACCAACGGCTCTGTTGTATGAAAACTCCACTTGTCAACTTAAAAATAAGACACTAAATAGCACAGCTTTAATAACAACAAGTATTTAGTCGCAATAAATAGTTTTACAACGACTTAGTTTTGTCGCGCCGCAACATTAAAACCTAGTTATTTTAATTAATAACATGCCTTTTTATTTTATTAATAACGTTAGTTGATAAGATGGGGGTAACTCAGTAACATACGGAAACAAAGTTTTTGAAATTTTGAAAGCTAAAAATCTAAAATTTGCTAGATGCGTGAAGAATGTTGATGCAAAGATAAGCGAACAATTTTGTTTTGGTTATTCGAAATTCTGAATCTTAGAACATAAACAATCTTAAATCATAAACAATCTAAAATTCTGAAATTTTGCTAACCGACTCGCTAATGACAATTTCTCTTATTATAAACATTCTATTACAATCTACATCAATTAAAAATAATCTACTATAGCCGTAATTCGGTACTAATACCGTTTTTACCAAAAAACCGGTACTGATGCCGTTATTTACCAAAATTCGAAAAATCTAATATCAGTTCCGGTACCTTTTATGATCAGACGGTATGGTATCGGTACGGAACTGATTTGGTACAAGTATTTCGGTAAAAATCTCATCTCTAAGTGACGGTACCGTAAAGAAAGAAACCAATACCGACCAAATTCTCGCCACAAAGTGCGAGAGAATCTCACTAGTTTGTATTTAGTTGTGAGTATGCATAAACAGTGGCAAATACAAAAAGATTTTCATAGCGGTTAAAACGGCACTGGTCAAAACAATAATAAAACAAAATGTGTGAACATATATTTACCTATGAAATTTAAGAAAATGTGGGTGAGCATTCAACACTTCACTTTTTTAAGGGTAAAATTCAAACTGCAAAATTAAAGGGATCAAAGTGAAAAATAGAAACTTTTTAAAGGAGAAAAATAAAAAAAATAATAAGTTTATTTTGTTGCCGTGGGCCCCATTAAAACCAATATTCTTGCTTGCCTAGAGGGGGCCTCCCCCTTCTTATAACGACTCAGGTGAAGGAGTGATATGGAAATATGGAATCCGAAACAAATTAAATCGTCTCATATGATGATTAGAATATATTGGCTAGGTTTAATTTGATCATCTAATTTAACGTATTGATATTTTTGGTGGACTTTAACTATATTAGTGCATGCTATGGAATGTAACGATATATGTACCATTAGAATTGATTTAAAGGTGCATCCAATATTTAAATGCAAAAGTAATGCATTTTGACAAAAATGGTGATTGATTAATGGTGATCTAAAATGGCAACCAGATGAACTGATCGACCAAATTAGCCGACATGGAGGGATGGTTTGTGAGCAGGGGCGGACCTAGGTAATGGGTTACGTGGGTGGGGGCACCTGTTGAAAAAAATATTGTATTTTATAGGCAAAAATCCCGATTGCACCACTTGAAAGTTTGGTTAAACCTCTCGTTCGCACCCCTTAAAAAAATAATTATTGGGTCCGCCAGTGTCGAGCTTGATGAGAGGCTTTAATGCGCTAGTTTGGGGTGAATGGTCCATGTAACAACTTGTCTTTATGTTAACTTTGCAAATAGCATGATGATTGACATAGGAACTTATACATCTTTGATCTTTTGGCCTCCCACTATAGTAACAATTTCACTTAAAACAACTTAATAATATCTTAACCTTTCTTAAAAACAAGTTATTAATTGATTAGCCCTTTATATTTATCCTAAATCAGAAATCATTTATCACCTAGTTTTGATTGGTTAGACTGAGTGTAGTGGGGCGACTCCCACCCCAAGTCGCCCCCTACACCGCCCCCCTTGCCCAACTTCCATAGCAACCTTCATTTGCCCGTCTTGCAGAGGTTGGGCGCTTCCTTTTTCATCCACCAATCAAAAAAGCTTAATTTAATAACAACCAATCATAACTTGTTCTTGGGCATCTTGAGTTGCCATGAACACCACCCCTATTTTTTTACCCAAGCAACTTCATGATGACGTGGCGACACATGGCGCAAGTCGCCCCTCAAAAGGATGCCTCACTACACTCAGTCTTATAGATTCACCAATTTTTACCCACTTGTCCAATCCTTCCACATGGAAGGTGACCATGGTCCAACTCATGGGCCAGCAACAGTCTAGTCTAGCATAACCTTTACACCATTGATAAAAGTTAGTGGGATTACACTTGGAAACTTTGACTGGGTCAAACAAAGCCAACAATCCCTTTAAAGTTGTTGTGAAGTGTGAACACAGAGGTTGGTTAAACAACTGTGACACCAACAACCCATAATCAAAGACATAACATAATCAAGATTCCCAACAAACATGAACCCATAGTTGACAACAATATTAATAACTAATATAAAGTTGGCATCAATGCACAGATCTTACTGTTTTTTAAGTAGTTATCATACCTGTAAATACATTTCATATCATATAAAGTAGAACATATGTGATGTGTATATCATGTAGACATAACAATGATGACAAAGTAAACCATGAGCATCATCATCATCATGTAGATGATAAGATTTGCAGCTCTAAACTTGTAAGACTACAACTTACACATCATTGGACAAAGCTTAGTGCTGCTCAGCTTTACATTCCTCTTGTAAAGAAGGGTCCACCTATAGAATTAACAAGACAACTTGAACAATCCTATGAGAGTCATCTTGTCCCATGAAGTACTATATTAAAACAAAATCCTTAGTTAGGGAATTAAGCTTTATTAGATAGATCATAATAAATGAAATCATCCAAGATTACATTGTAACATTACAGGCAGGCAAATCCCACATCAGCCGTGGACATGAGATATGTTGAGTTCACAAGGAGTATCGAACTTCAAAAATTACCAATGGAAATTGGACAATATATTCCACAGGAGGCTAGATGTTACAAGTTGTAACTTACAACGCCTTCCCACATCATTTTTTTGTCCTTTCAAGAAATGGATGAATAGGGGTTGGTGGAACTGACCTTTCAAACGACGAGATGTGAAAACCCATTGATTATCTTGTGAATCTTTGTCGTTCTCAACTCGCTCCAATCAATGCAGCATCTGTCAGTTTCAAATGAATATTTCTTATCTCCATCATGATCACACCTTTTAAATGAGGATTATCCACTAACAATAAAAAATTATAGTACTATAACCATGCAAATATATAATAAATAACCTAGTTGGATCTTGGATTCTTTTACATGCCAATTTCTAGTTACCAGCAAGTAGTTCCAATGACACTTCCATAGTCTAAGTGATAATAACGAAGTGGGACCAGATTAACACGCGTAATCAGCCGACTAATAAGAAGCCAAATTTCGGTGTCTTATCAAATTAGTGTGATTATGGTTAAGGTGGGAGTTGTTACAAGTTGATGGCGACTATAATGTTTGAAAATGGAACTCAATCATCAAACTATGCTCTCATTTGAGGGAACATAACATGCTAAAAGAACAGGATTCAGATCAAATTGAATACTATCTTGGAATTCATATCTTCAAATCTTTCCAGTTTCATGGGGATTGGTGCAAGAAGTAGAAAAATGGTAACAATATTGACTTATTTGTAATACAAAACTTTGTAAAAGTTATATATGAAGGTTTATATACAGATGAATGCAGAAGCTACAGCACTTCAAAGGATATAGATAACAAAACAAGATAAACAGTATATGAAACTGTGTTATGTAACACTGAGCCAGGTATGTGATGATACCAGAAAGTTCTATTATTTGAAAATTATGATCTGAAATTGCAGGAATTTTTATTTTTGAAGTCTCATATGCAACTTAATATTTCCTCCTCTTTTTTTTTTGGAAATTTTTGAGTTAAATTGTATGTTATTACAAAAAAGATTCTTTTGTTCAGTTAAACATACATTAGATACGATCCGTTAATGTGACCCAACGGATCAACAAACTTGATGTTGGAAAATTAGAATAATGTCAATGGAAATTAATTTGGTAAATATTTAATGGGTCTCTCAATGGTAATAAATTCTTGAGTAGAGTTTTTATGTCACTTGATTAGCTTTTATTAGAATTTATATGTCTCTATTAAATTACTAATTAAGTGAAATTTTTTTAGAGTTTATGTCTCTAATTAAATCACCAATTAAGGGAAACTCTTCACTACCCACAACTCTTGTAAAAAAATGGTAGGCTCATTGGAATGACTAGAAAACTACAAGAGAAAGAATACAAGAAAAAAAGACATAAATATATGCATGAAGAATTCTTGGAGAAGTGGTGAAGACTTGAACATAAATATATTGGGAATTATAGAGAGATAAGTTTTCTGTACTCGATTCCATCACCTTTATATCCTTATTTTCCTACAAGTTCTAACACTACAATTTTTCTCGGTGTAACCTCGGGCGCGTGAGCCATCTTTGACAGTACAGACTGCTTCTGCTGTTGTACCCTGAGAGACAGGCGAATCGTCTTTAGTAGAGAAGCGGAATCTGTTTTAAGTCAAGCGTGTTGAACACGTGCCTCAACCACAACCATCAACATTTGTTTGTTCTTTTTGTTGGAAATTAATGTACAAGAAGACGCGGTACAAGACCTCATTGAAGCCTACACAACGGATTAAAAACACAACGGACCATACAAGAAGACGCGGTTAAAGCTCTTGTTGAAGACCATAGTTTGAATCAATTTAGTTACATATGTTGTGTGATACGTTATATTCGTAAGTATTTGTACACGCTACATGTATTATAATTTCCCAAATATATAAAGAGAATATCTTTAGTATTTTTATTTATATAAGTTTTTATTTTTATTTTTGTGACCCATGTCCTACACTTGATAAATTGATCAGACAAATCAACAAAACAAATGGGTCGATTTGGGTCATGGCCCATCTATTTTAGTAGTGTGATGATGGGTCAGATAATGATCCATGGGCTAGCTAACAGGTTAGATCACATCCATTTAGTTGGGTCACAGGTCAAACCATGTGTTGATTTGATCCAAATCCGACCTGTTGCATTCATATTTATATTCATACTTAAATTAAGGAGCACAAAAGAAACAGCTTGGCTATTATTAAAGATACTTTGCAGCTCATATACAATTCGAACAAATAGCAAATGAAGTAAGGATTGGCCACTTACTAATGTATTAAATTTATAATATAGGTTGGGAGTTACAAGACAAATGAATAGTCATGGTGGCGGTTTTCGCTCGACAAATGGATGATTTCCATTCCCTCTGCCACATTGATCAGCCAGGTATGCGGTTTGAGGCAGGAAATGCGGTAGTCAGCCGGAGTCTTTTCATTCGTGAAGAGAAAATTTTGATTGAATCGGTTCTGCTGCTGTTGTTGAGGTTGAAATAAGATAATTGCCACCACTCAGTTAAAATGCTGTTGCTGCTGTTGCTGCTGTTGAGTTAGTTTAAACGTTTAACCAGAAGTGCGATAAGATTATAGGCCTCAAACTAGTATTGTTGTTACATCATCTCAACAGGTTACCCGGCCAACTCATACATTTAAATATATCCTTTGGGCATTCGTATCGTATCGGTTATTGAAATATTTCATTTTCGTCAACTGTTACATGTTTTGAAGACTGAAAACCAGGGTCTTCAACCATGAATTGATTCCTTTCACAAGTAAACATAAGATCATGACACAAGTTGACCTTGTTGAGATCACTGGATCCACAACTCGGATTTCTTATTGGCATAATTTAGAACCCGGGTCCATAACTTCGGTTATACTTTTTCTAACTTTCACGCTGATCACATGTGATATATTATAAATTTACATCGAGATAGATGGTAAACGGATTACTTGTGACAATTATAAAACATATGATTATGAATTAGTTTTAATAACTAATAAAACCACAATATTATTAAAAAGGATATTCTAGATTTGGAATGTAAGTTATGAAAAAATTAGTCATAACATGTGAAAAAATTAGTCATAACATGTGAATATTGTTACCCCACAATATTGTTAAACGCTGGTTGAAGTGGTTTTTTTTTATTTTTTTATTTTTTTAATTCAAAAACAAATTTTATAAGTTATGAAAAAATTAGTCATAATTTAGTGTATGTAGTATGTACTATGAAAAATACTATGCTTAGTTTTTTTTTATTTTTGTGGTTAACATATTCCTTTTGCAAATCTCTTCAGTCGCATTAGTAGTTTGAAATGATCTTTATAAAGAATATTAGTAAAAATCTTCATATTCGTCGATGGCCTTTTATTTTTGTAAAGAAATTTCAATGTTTAATCCTTTTATCACCCTATGTTATTTGGAAGTATGTAGGGCTGTATATAAACCAAACGAACACGAACAATACGTTCATTCATTAAGAAATGAACATGTTCATAAACGGCGAATAAGATTTTATATTTATATTTGTTCATTAACGAAATGAATATATTCATAAAATTTACTGAACGCGAATGAACACAAAGAAATGCCTTTGAACATAAATGAAAAAAAAAAAAAAAGAATGTAGGTAAGGAAGGGGTTTAGGTTTTTATATTTTTGGAACCGTCACATTATTAATAAATTATATATATACCTAGATTATCTATCAAAAACTCGTTTTTCCAAAAGAAAAATAATTTAAACAATTGTTCATTTAAAGGATCCATATATAACCATCATTAAATCAGGTTTTTATAACCTTGTTAAACCACGTAAAACATTTTCCTCGTACTAAACCGAACAGGAAGTAAAATCTACTACAGGACCACATTAACAATCCTACTCTATCACTTCTAATTCTAACTCTTCATATCTCGTCATCTTCTTCGTATCATATCATTCCGGGTGTCGAAATAGCAAGCTCTGGCAAACTAAAACACTCCACACCACCTTCCCCACTCTCCATCGGCCACCCATTCCCACCACCACCACCTCCCGCCACATACCCACCGTCACCGACACCCGAAAACGGCCAAACCCCCCTCCCAAATCCAAACCCCCCATCTTCAAACCCACCCCCAAACAACCCACCACCTTGATTCCCATTCAACAACGACGTAAAACTCTCGCACATACTCGGTTTACCATCACCCAGAAAATGCAACCCTCCGGCATGATCTCCGGCGAAGGGGACGAGGATCGGGGTGGCGGTGGGTGGGGCCATGTGGCGGAACTCAAGGGTGGAGTTGGTGGTGAGGCGTGATCTTTTGGCGTTTTTGCGGCTGCCACCGCCGATGGGGATGTCACGAAGAGTGCCGCCGTGGGTCCAGTAGCGGCGGCAAGCTTTGCAGAAGTGACGGGGTTGTGAGAAGTTGTAGTTGTTGTAGTAGCAGAATTTGGTGTTGGTGGAGTCGCAGCGTGGGCATGGGAGGTGTTCGGGTTCGGGTGGTGGTGTGCCGGTGGTGGTGTGGTGGGGTTTTGTGGTTGTGATGGGTGGGCGGCGTTGGGTGGTGGATTCTGATGGCATTTTGATGGGTCTTTTGGTTTTGTGTTTTAGAGAGAGAGAGAGGGGGATATGGAGGAATGTTGGTGGGTGGTGAGGGGTTTTATGGAGGCGGAGGGCGGATGAGAGAGAAAGTAAGCAGGCTTTTTTTCATGGAGGAGAGAGACAGATTTTACAGAACTATGACAGTCTTCAACTGTGGATTGTGTGTTTATTCAGTTTAGATAATAATAATAAAATAAATAAAAATAGTATAAAATATTAAACAATATAAGAAAAAAAAGCTGTGACCTCATATCAGGAGTATGGTGTTTAATATAAACTTCCCACATTATTAGCGAACAAAGTGAATTTAGAAAACATGTCTTTAATATAAACTTCCCACCTCAACAATATAGCATGTCTCTTTCTGGTCGTGTTTAGTTTAAACTGTTATAAGTTTTAGAGGTCTGATTGAATGCAAAACGATTTTAACTTGCTAAACATAGAAAATCAGGTTAAGCGAAATCTGATTGACCATATTCTAATGGCGTTGCAGCGGGCTTGCAGAACCGTGTTCAAATTTTAGGGTTTAGTTTTAGAGTTTAACTTCTAGGGTTTAACATTAGAATCTGTGTTTAGCTTTAGGGTTTAGGGTTTTGTTAGAGTTTAGTATTTAAGGTTTATAATTTAGATAGGGTTTAACTTTAGGGTTTAAGGTTTAAGTTAAGGTTCGACAAGTCGGTTTCAATGTCAATGGAATGAGCTCAATCGAAGTTTGTTTGACCCGGTTTCCTACCAGTAGGGGTCGAGCTCGAGCTCGATTAACTTATGAGAGCTCGGGCTCGAGCTCGACTCGATTCGAGCTTTGTTTTCAAAGCTCAAGCTAGGCTCGTTTGTATTTTCTCAAACTCGAGCTCGACTCTGGCTTGACTCATTTTGTTATCTATTAATTAATATATTAAATAAAAATAATATAAATAATAGACCTTTTAGGCTCGCGAGCTCGATAAGTGAAGCTCGGGCTCGTTTACCAAATAAGCTTATTTTTAAGTTTGAGGTCGGCTTGTAAACAAGTTTAAATAAGCTCGACTCGGCTAGTTTACCCTAAGGCTCGATAAGGCTCGACAAGCCTAACGAGCTTCACATGAGAGGCTCGGGCTTGATAAACAAACGAGCTTTGTTTTGAGGCTCAAGCTCGGCTCGGGCTCGATAAGGCTTGGCTCGTTTCGAGTTTTTTCTCGAGCCGATCTCGAGTAACTCGTGTGCCGCTTGGCTCGTTTGCACCCGTATTCTTACGTTTATTAGGTTAAGAATATTTTGTACCGAAACCGACCTATAAGTTATAATTGTTAAATGTGTTTTTACATATACGGATCTTCGATCTTAAAGTGGCCTTTAGATGTGTCTTACAAATGAGTCTTCTTTAGATGTGTCTTACAGATGAGTCTCCTATAGATGTGTCTTACATATGTGTTGAGTTGTATATAATCGTGTATAAATATTAAAATTGGAAATATATCTTCAAACTACTTACAATTTTAGAATTTCATGAAGAGGGATGCCTAAAATTAAAAGATAGCAAAGGCAAGTATGATTAGAAGAAGAGAACGTTATAACTCATAATGATTGCACATTGTCTCCCAAGATGAACCCACAATAATATTAGGTATGCCCTACTCCATTATCGTTTAAGAATATCTTATTTTTAGTCATACATCTTTTTTGTCAATAAGTTAATTACTAAACTGAAAAGGAGCATAAGAAAATACATTATTAGTCCATGATACATAAGAAAATGTAGAAAATGCATTACTAATCCATGATATAAAAAATATTTACAATCAATTAAATTAATGAAGGTTAAATACACAAGTACATACTAGCAGGTGCACGCTAACTCAGTGACGGGATATGCCATTTGTTACTTTAGAACTATTGGTTATCTTTGAACAATTTTATAACAAATGCATGATTGTCTTTGAACCTAGTAGTATTAATAAACAAAAAATAACGGTGAT
Organism: Helianthus tuberosus; assembly: GCA_030545235.1. NCBI lineage: Eukaryota > Viridiplantae > Streptophyta > Magnoliopsida > Asterales > Asteraceae > Helianthus > Helianthus tuberosus. The sequence continues at coordinate 141,794,916 of CM060383.1, forward strand.
CAAATGTTATCACTTATTTATCGTATTTGCAATGTTCTAATCATCATCCTCACGGTATGTCAATACCCATCACATTATACCTATACAAGTAATCATCTCATCTCGAAGCTTATATTAAGTTTTCTTCCTTAAGTTAAAGTATATATACTATCATGAGTGCTACCAGTTAATATCAATTTTCTAACTCTTTCATTTAAGCTAACGTATTATCACAACACCTATTTGCTTAAATTAGTGGCTCTGATACCACTTCTTTCACAACCTCCGACCACACCCTGGGCAGGAGCCATGAACAGTCAAGTACCACCTGTGGTTCCTTTGAAAACATTGCAGCGGAAATTTCATCAGGACCGTGAGTTAGGCAAAAAATATTAGAGTTTAGAAACACTGGAATTATATTTATAACAAATGGGAATGAAACTCATGTTTTACAAAGGTAGCTTTAATAGGGGACAACCCCGAATAATAAAACAACGTTTCTTAATTTAATTGATAAAACAAGCCACCCCTTTAAGTCTTTTGGTTCCGTATTACAACTCTTATTCAGATCTACTGTAATCACCTAAAACATGTTTAAAAACATTTTATCAGCAGAAAATACTGGTGAGTTCATTCATTTGTATAAAAGGACACACTTTTGTAATTACAACATTAAGAGTTTTTACATTTGTTTATTTCTTTCAATTACTCAAATCTGTATTTGTCACACATCCTTTTTCGGTGATTGTGGTCATATTACTATTGGCTAACTCTTTGTTCAACAGCAACGAGTGTCAAGTAGTGTATACAAAACCCCACATGCCGGCAGTAGTTTCAGAATACAAAGACTTAATCATTGTAAATACAACTTGGAAAACATTTAGGGTTTTGCAAATCATTTGAAAAAAAGAGAATGACTCACCTTGTAGGTCTATATTTATTGATTTAACATGCCTCCTGATTCTAAGCCTTCTGATAGTTAAGCATCTACTTTTATAGTTCTGAATCTTCTGGTGATTAAACATTTATTTTGATAGTAAGTTTGTACTTCGAAGCTTTCTAATAGTTAAACATTTAGTTTAACAGAGTAGAATATGTATTAGTGTAAAACCAAATCAAACCTAACGATGGTCACGAAATCAGAACCATAACGTAAGTTAACAAAGTATAGCCTAATTCTAGCAGCACTTTGGCATTCGTTAGTTGGTTCTCTGATAGATCGGACATAACATTGTATCGATGATTATTGGTTAGGACACCAACGTATATATAGAAGAAGAGAAGGAATGGGCAAGGAAAATGAATTCTAGACTTCCTATTTTTAGGTAATGAATACGCCTTTCTTTTCCAGGAAGTTCCTTATAAATCTTCCCAAGATAAACCTTCACTAGATAAACCTTTCTTATATATTATCTACCTCATATATACCTATTTAGATGTAATACTTATCTGTTCATCCTTATTTTTAACAAATGATACTGGTACTTTAACAATCAGTGTTATTCTTGATATCATGTGAATTATGAGTTCCTTCTCATGATCGGGTGATAGTCCAGGTAGATCCTCTGGGAAAACGTTGGAATATCCTAATACTACCGGAATCTCTTGCAGTTACTTTCATTTGGCATAAACGATCACAAAGATCATATATGCTACGTCTTGCTTCCGTACATAACTTGCAACCTTCATTGTAGAGATGAACGTTATCAGCTTGGCTGTCTATTCTTCTTGGATTGTGATCACTTCTCTTGTTGGTTATGAATCTAAGAATTCAGCAATCACCCCAAGAATCATTATTGCCTCTTGTGTTGTGAGAACAATGCCCACATGTTCCTCTTGAGATCTTTTGTTGTTTTCATCTTGTTCTTAGATGCCCGTTGACGAGTGTAGTGTTATATAGTTTTTAATTTATATTTTAAGCCCTTTTTAATACTTTAGTCAAGTTTAAATTTATAAAACACGATATTTTACTAACACTAAACACACATATGGGCAAGTTCACCCATCGTGAGCGTAGTATAGCGTTGGTAAGATACCGAGGTCGTCCAAGGACACAAGAGCTTTTAGTACCGGTATATCCTCAACGTCTAATCAAATCAAAAAATTAGAAAAAGGTTTTAAACAAGAAAATAAAAACTAACTAAAAATGCTGAAAATAAAAATAAAATAAAAATAAAATAAAAATAAAATAAAAACAGATAAACAAGATGAATCACTTGGATCCGACTCGCCTTTAGTGTAACCTTTGATGTTTTCCGCACTTTTGCACTTTTTAAGAGATTATCTTAGTTATAGTAGTAGGCTCTTCTTTTGAAGGTGACGTTACCCTCAACCCAGTAGTTTGAGTCAACAAGGATACAATCCTAAAGGGTTGGATTACTGGAAGATAATTAATTAAGTTATTAATGCGTAATGTGGTAGGCCCCTCTTTTGAAGGTGACGTTACCCTCAGCTAAGTGGTTTGAGTCAGCAGGGATACAATACCAAGTAGCCGGGTTAATGTATTAATAGTAGTTTACATATGAGGGGATCAAGCCATTCGCACCCACACCATCCAATACCAGTGGGTATTGAAGGAGGTCCTAGTAAGCTTGACCCAGGTCCTTGCAGGATCTATACACTGAACAAGGCAAGAACCTTACCAAACCATTCCCTTAGCCCCCGACCAGGTAGCCAATATATCTCCATATAGACCTTGGAGATATGAATGGTGTAAATCTTTTTATTTTATATAGACAGTAAAATAACGTCAAGACACCACAGACAAATGATAAGGAAGTTTCACATTCAACATAAGAAAATAGTTATTAAAGTCATTAATACAAAACCAAATAAAAAGTGCGAAAAGATTAAAAAACAAAAGTATTACACTAAATGCTTGTCTTCACCAAGTGATGTAAGAGACTTAGGCAAACATGGCCTTTGATTGTCAAGAACTCTTACCATCAATCTCGGATCCCGAGACTACTACACACACTCTATGATGGATGATGGTGGTGGATGTGGGTGTTGTGATGGTGGTGGAGTGTGGGTGAAGTGGGAGAGAGGTGGTTTGTCAAGGGATGCCTTTGAAATGAACCAAGCACCCCTATTTATAGCCTGCACAGAAGCCCGGACACGGCCCCGTGTCCAGTGGGCACGGCCCCGTGTCCATCCACTTTCTCTTTCTTCATTTAATGCAGTTTGTCTGTATTAGTTGACCACGCCCCCGTGTCCCCTGGGCACGGCCCCATGTGCAGAATCGTATCTGTACTATCAAGATTTGCTTGGATTCTGCGAATCTTAGCGTTGACCACGGCCGTGTGGAGCTGGGCACGCCCCCGTGTTGGGAAATAAAAACTTCTACAACTTTGTCCTTTCCACAGACACTTGGGTACGCCCCCGTGTCCGCTGGGCAGGGGGCGTGTTCAGCCTTCTGTTGTTCTGTTTTTACTTGGGAAGATGCGGTCGAGGGGTCGGGCATGCCACATTTGTTGCTTTTCTTGTATTTGTGTTAGATTTAGCTGTGTTTTTGCTTCTTTTGTTCATTTACGCTCATTTAACCATGAAAATACAAAAGGAAGACAAAACCACACTTTTTCCAACATTAGTACTAAAAAAGGGTTAGTTGTATGCCTCATTTGATGTAATTTATATGTTGCTTTTTACACACATCAAATACCCCCACACTTGAATCTTTGCTTGTCCTAAAGCAAAACTCTTTATTATGAGGCTTACACTCCCAAATGGAATGGGTAGAAGAGAATTTTTGGGCTTGTCTAGAGTGTCGGGATTCCAAGATTTTTATTAAGTTTTATTTTTATGTTATTTACAATCCTATTCGTTATGATTTATTTAGAACATTTACATAAGAGAAATTACTTATTTGGGCATAACATGCCTCTTTAAAATTCCATTTATATACAAGTTCACATACCTCACGGGGGATCACTCAACACTCGGCCGAAGATGTATTTTTGTGAAACACTCGAGACTGTAATGGAACTTACTTCTACCGTATGCTTTCCAAGCAATCAATCATCCTCCTTTTTAACTATAAACCTTTGTAAATATCAAGATGACTTTGGGGAAGGGTTAGGCTTGGGTTAGAGGTAGGTAGTTTAGGGTTAGCGGTTAGTAGAAAAGGGCGTAAGGCGTAAAAAGCGTCAGTTTTCGTAAAACATTTTGTTTTTGTGACTTTTTATTTCAATGAATCATTTTTCGAACAAAGTTTCTTTTGATTTCATCATCCTTGTCTGGGCTTATTCTGGGGGAGGATCGTGTACCCATCTTTGCCAAGGAATCGGGGAGAAAAAGATGAAGAACAGAGAATATATATATATATATAGAGAGAGAAAGAAAGAAAGATGGATACCTGAACAAGACTCGCTAAATTGAAGTTATATGCAGGGTTTCTTGATCTTTAAAAGAATTTAGAAGTTATCAAGTCTTTAAATTTTGCAATGATGGTTGTAGCCTGCCAAGTCCCATCGATCAGTTTATAACGGCTAGTTTGAATTTAAGAGTAATATGACAGCTATGATCACTTATCACATCTGCCATATTGGGGGGCAATTGTTAGGGCCTAAGTTTTAATTATTATGGATGCCATATTCTGAGGTAAATGTTGGATAAATTATCCATAATGTGCAGTACGCGACCTCAGAGGATCAAGGATCCTTAATGTTTATTACGGTTACTAATGATTGTTCTTGGTGTTTTCTTATGTTTATATGCAGGGAAGCTACGTGGTAGACCAAGTCCAAGCTGGAATATCGCTAAGAAGTCTGTAACGCCTCGCTTTTTAGAACTTTCCTTATTTAGAAGTCAGTCTTGCATTCTATTTATGGAAACTTGTATTGTCTTGTAATCGTATTTCATTTCCAATTATTGTGATCCAAGGCTTTGATTGTAATAAAACTTGGTCATCTTACATAAATTATACATTTATTTTACATACTTGTCCTACATTCAGTTTATATACATGTTTGATACACATTCGTTTTACACACAAATTCGTACTTATCTTACGTACAAGTAATTGTAAATACATGTTTTTATACTATTTATATGTGTAAATGCTTATACATGCATTCACGATACTCAATCTATACTTTCATACATGTTTTATGCTTAATTTTATGCCAAATACATAAGTTATAGCTTAAAATAATAAGAATATCAAAGTTCAGGGGCCAAAATGCAATAAATCAAACTTGGTGCTGGTAAGGTGGGGTTTCACGGGGCGCGATACCCTAAGCCCTGTCTATCGCGGCCCATGAAAACCCTTAATCCACATAATGTTGTTTTTAGCTACCGGATTGGTCCATTTTCACTCATATCTCCCACCTAACTTCATTTAAAACACTCTTAACTCCTAACCCTAATCACCCACTATAAATACAACACTTCTAACACTCATTTTCACTTTCCAAACTCCAAAATCACTCTCAAATCCTCTCAAGAACATCCAAATTTCTGATTTTCGGTAGAAAACTTTCAAGTCTTTAAAGTGAGTTCTAACTCACTTCTTCACTCATTCTTGCTTGTTTCGTCTTCTATCTTACTTGGATAACCTCTAGGAAGGTTTTCACAAGTTTTCTATGGCAAACTAAGGTGAAACCTCACCATATTTGAGGTCTAAAGCGAGATTTATTTACTGTTTTTTTCATGTTTATATAACTTCAATTTCTTTGCTAAAACTTGGTGAAATCTTGTACCTACCAAGCTCACAACTTAGCCTATAGTTGTGGGTTTGTGTTGAGGTGATTTCCATCAAGTTATGAGCTCAAAACTCTTTACTTTAAAGTTCATACATGTTATAATCCAAGGGTTGAAAACACTCACGATTCACCGTCTTCCATATGGTTTAACTCGTGACTTTTCAAAGTGTGAACCGTGTGAGCTTTGGCTTTCCAACCTAGTTCCACTACCTCACCTGTGAACCTTTTGTATGAACACTCAAGTAGCTTCCTAGTATCAAAGTAACATAACCCCCGCCTTTTTGCAGCCCCCAACCCCACCCCGGGAGCGGGCGCCGCGAGCACGAGCCGGTGGTATCGGTGTTTATTAAATTTGCAGCGGAATTAAAACACCAGGATCGTGGTTTGCAAAACACCAAACTTTTATATTAAACAAATGGGATAAAACCCATATTTCATTTATAATATCTTTATAGGGATAAACCCTAACTTGCTAAAAATATAACTTCTTTTATTTAGGTAACTAATAGCCACTTTATTTAAGCCTTCAATGCTCCATAGCTGGCTTCTAATAGCTTCATATCAAGTTATCTGAAACGCGTTTTAAAATATCTTATCCGCAAGAAATATTGGCGAGTACATTCCATTTTGTAAAAAAAAATATAATGTTATATTTTACAGCATTAAGAGTTTTTACATTTGTTTATATCTACCAATTTCTCAAACAGTATTGTTACTGGGGCACAATTTCCCCCGTGCTTGTGGTCATGCTACCATTGGCTAACTCTTTGTCCAAAGGTAACGAGTGTCAAGTAATGTATACAAAACCCCACATACCGATAATAATTGTAGAATACAAAAACTTAATCACTGTAATTATAACTGATAAACATTTAGGGTTTTGTAAAGCATTTTAAATATAAATGTATCACAAAAATGTGATAAAAAGAAGAATGACTCACATTGTAAACTTAGGTTTTTCTACAGGCTTTCTGGTGATATTTTCTGATTATTTTCTTGAGTTCCTATTAAAAATATACAATGCACGCGTGTTAGTATAATAACCCAATTCAACTTTATCAATACGTCACGAGACAGAACCCCAACTTAGTTTACAAAGCATAGCCTTTATCGGGTAGCGCTTTGGCATCAGTAGTTGGGTTCTAGATCGATCGGACGGAGTATTGAATTAGTGATTAGGGGTTAAAATACTTACAACAGGGCAGAGCTTCGTGATTTTAGGGGTATTGGGGCTTTAATTTTCGTGCTAGAAATTATAGAGAGAAAGAGAATTTGAGCGAGTTGGGATGTGTAGACTGAAGCTCAATTTATAGCTAATTTCGGAGTCCGTCGCGCCCCGCGACACACACGGACGAAGCCCGTCCCGGCCCGCGAGCGCCCCTTAGCTACGACTAGGGTTGACTGGTCATCAGGTAGGCGTGACACGTGGACGACACGTGTCACAAAAGGTGTCCGGCAAGTCATGGGGCTGTCGCGCCCCGCGAAAGGGTTAAGGAAGTCTGTCGGGCCCGCGACAGGTGCATAAACTTTATTTTTTTTTTCATTTTTCAATAAAAATAACGTTAGGCGGGTTTGGTTTTTCGATTACGGGGAGTTTTAAGACATTTTTTAGGGTTGTTATACGCCTAGCCTCGAACACTTAGTTAACTCTTTCCATGTCGTGGTGGTTCACCCGGGTTAGGATTTACTTGGCTACTTGAGCATGTATTAGTTAGTTTTTATTTCTTGTTATACGTGACCCTCTGAATCATCCTTGTGATGATTTGTGTAGTGGTGAATCATACAAAGAGGTTAAACCGCTTGACTTACATGAAAATATATGAAACTTATGATGGACTTAGCTTAGGATTAATATTATAACTATATAAACATATATATAAATATGAACATGGCTGAATTTATGATGATAATCAAGTCATAGTTATTCGTCATAAACTTAGGCTACTTTATCTACGAATCTAAGTCACTTGTTGATGATTCTAATGGGCAAACTAGGACCTATGAAATCACATACAACTTAGTGTGAAAAATAGTACTTAGACTAGATATACTGTTATGCATAACCTACTTTTGTACTCAAATTCTAAATCCCGGATCTAATTACTCCATATACTTCGTATAACCTTACCTTCGGTTCCTCATTCTCAAACAACTCGTCACCCACAGATAATCGGAAAGCTTTTGCAAAATTGTGAGTATACTCGACGCCCTTTTTACCGTTTTTACACTTTTTTGGATGCAATGTGTGTACATATACAAAACACACTCAACATACATACTTTTATGCAATTGTACAAACAATTGAATACATGCATGCTAATACGTTATACTTGATTCGTTATTCTAGGTTTATTCTTTTTGTGATAAACTTGTCATTAACTTCGTACGAGCCTACCCTTAACATGTATAGCACTATAGGAGTAATGCACCGCCCGTGTTCGTGAGGTCATGTTAAGTCATTCATTCATACTTGCGTAAACTTTGGGTTGACATGTTTATTCACATGCCAGTTTATACGTTAATCTTGATAACTGTGACAACCCTCACATTTACAGGTATCCGTACATTTAATTAATATTTAATCAGTGCTTAATTACTGTGCTTGATTTCAATTGTGATTAAACTGCTTTCTGTTTTCTGATACATACATACTCATGCATCACTTTCATACTGTCACTCCATTTATTACATACAAACATTAGTGACAAACTTGATGCACAAAGCACAGTTAGCACAGTGAGCGGATAACCATAAAAACATGCTGATAATGCCAGCACCTAGACAGACACTCTATTGAGGCCCAGTATGAGCCCGGGAATAAAGTACTACACTGGTAGGGAGTGTAGGGAAGTGAGAACCATAAAACTGTGTCACTAGGTGATAGTTATAGTGCCCGGAAGTGCCTAAAACATACTTAAAGTGCAGAATTCTGCACTAAATACCAAAATTCAGCATTTAACAATGCTAGTAAAGTGCAAAAACTTGGCAAAATAGTCCTAGATACTTTCCAAAGTGATGGGAATTTAATGTGTCACTAAAAACAATATAAAAGACACTTTAAAGTTTTATTTAGGACTTTAACGGATCAACATCCAACCGAACAACCGGACTTTACCCGGAACATAAAAATATTGCCAAACACATTGTTTTTACTTTTCTGAGCTAGTTAGGGTCCCCGAACACCCTAACACACCTTATATTATATAACACACAATAATATACTAACTTAACCTTTCAAGTCTAACTAGATAGTTACCATACAATTACAACTCAACCCCCTACCCCCCCCCCCCCAATCGACGGTTACAAGGTATGGGGACACCCTCGCCTTCTTTTGATTATTTTATTTAGATGTTTGTTGATTAAGGAACATATTGTATGGTGGATATACATGGGACTTGGTTTATAAATTAACCCATGAGATCCATTTCACAAACACACATCAAACACAAGCTTTCTTCTTCCCTTCTTCCTCCCTCACGGCCGCCACCACCATCCACCATATACCCACCATCAACTCTTATTCAAGCCATTTTCCATACAACCAAAGGTGTAAGAGGTCCAACAAGCAAGCTTGGTGCACTTTGAAGCTCAAGGACCACCCTAGTTTTCTTTTATCCATCACTTTTACGCTTTGAAACTTCCCTAGCCTTGTGCTAGTAGTAAGTGCTTCAAATCTTCATCTTGTTCTTATTTTTAGTGGTTAATAGTTGATTGAATGATAAAATGTTAAGAAACTCTAAAGAACTTAAACTAGTCTTGAACATAAAGGATGAAGAGTGGATAAAGAGAAGATGTATGGTTAAATGATGTTGTAATCATGTTGATCTTGTGTTGTTATGCTTAATACATGTTGTTTGTTAGTAAAAGTAAGATGGTTCATCACCTAGACTTGCTAGATCATGTTTAAGAACATGAACTAGCAAGATGTAAAGGTTAAAGATATGAAGGATGATGAAACCATCCAACTCATGAACTTGAACTTGAATAAATATAAGTTTTCTTGGAAAAATGAGTTGTAAACTTGTAGATCTAAAGATCTATGAGTGGTTTTTTTCGAAAGAACCAAGTGAAAAATATTAGTTTTGTTAAAACTTGGATCTTGTATGAACTAAAATCATTTTTAGTAAGTAAACAAGTGTATGAACACTTGTGTAACAAGAAAATTCCACAAAGAAATATTTTTGGAAAATATGACTAGAAGTTGTGAAAATACACATTCTTTAAAAATAAAGTTTTTAAGAAACTAATCATATTTTTAAAGATAACAAGACCTATTAAATATGTTAGTAATTTACTACATATTTTTACAAACTTTCAAGTTCACAAGTTTATGGTTCATGTTTATTTTTGGTCAAGTTTGATGATTAGAAAATTGTATATTGTTGGTTGATGATTGTTTGAGTAAATTTTGAAAAGAAAATGATACGCTAGTAAGCGTGGACGCCTCCATTTACAAATGTTTAAAAATATATTTTTAACTTGGTTTTCAAAATAAACTTCGCCATGATTTTTATTACAAAAATACCAAGTGCCGGAGGTTAATTTTCGTAAATAAAACTTGATAAATATATATTTAGAATATATATTTTATAATAAAACGATTGTGTGATTGTTTGTTATTATGTGATCTAAATATATTATTTTTAGGGTAAAAATAATATAACTTGAAAATACCGTGAAATCACGACTCCAAAATAATACCAACACTCTCACATATAAATATAACTTGTTATTATGACGATCTAAAGTATTATTTGGAAAAAGTATAATGTAAAATATAATATTTTTGGGAAAAATATGTATATTTTGGAATTAAAATATTTTAGACAAGTGGGACTTAAAATATATTTTTCGGAATTATAACGTGTACATGAATAAAAACCCTCATCATTGGGAATGAAATATAAAATAAATAAGAAGTGTGAATACGGAATAGTCACCTAACTATTTCTCCAAAAACGTTAAACCCTAAGCCAAGGCACGACCATCCGTCTAATAGGCATTAGTACGCGTAGGTCGTCATGTAGCAGGTTGAGTTGGAGACTTACGTTTCGGGATACGCACTTCTGTGAGTTCATGTCCCCCTTTTCTCTTTACTGTTTTCAGTTTTATACTCCGGGGGTGAAATACATGCGCCAATTATTACAGACTTTTATATACATGGTATGGTTAGCTTAAGGAGGGTTTACTACTTAGATCATGTGAGTGGGTAGGTGGTACTTGTGGCCATTAATCCTCGTTGTAGGACCGAGGGACATGAGTGATAGATCTATTTGGGTGTAGCGAGCCCCACTCCTGAGTCCGCTGAGTGGACCAGGTGGTAACTATGTGCCCGACGCACAAATTTGCTAGGTTTGAGTCTTCCTGCATCACTTCACACATATCATTGGCTTTGCAACCCAATGGTGATCTCTTTTTCCTTAATTGCTACATACCAGGGATTTTCATGCATACAAATATATTACAAAGGTTTATACATACTCAATTTTACATGAACTCGCTCAACTTTTTGTTGATTTTTCAAATTACATGTATTTCAGGAAATTAGGGGATCTGGCAAAGTATGCAATTTCGTCAAGCTGCATAGGAAAAATGATGTCATCCGAGTTTAGGAAGTGTGACCCTTGTCTGGACGGGTTACAAGTCTTAAACTGTGTTTTTATTTCAAGCCTTTGGTTGAGTCGTATGAACAAGTTTTTAATTATGTCATGGTTGTAATTCGTTTCATGTGTCGACTTTTGAACAATGTTGTCATGTTTACTTTTAAAAACTTGATGAATGGATGAACATCATATGTTTTAATTCATGTAGCATGGTTATGATATTTGCTATGGTATTAAGAAGTCACACCAAATAAACCCACGCTTCCGCAAAAGCCAGGGTGTGACAGCTTGGTATCAGAGCAACGATCATAGCGAACTAGGATTCTTTCTCGAGTCTAGACTATGATCACTAGGGCTCTCATGAAAACATTTTTACATTGCATACACTAAAACGTCCAGATCCGGGATACAAAACATTTTTACAAATAAAAGGCACAAATACACTTTTTTTTTCAAAATTTATATATATTTCAGTCTTAGAGACTGAGGGAGGTTCAGTCTTAGAGACTGAGGGAGTTTCAGCCTTAGAAGCTAGGGAGGTTCAGTCTTAGAGGCTGAGGGGTCCAATCTTAGAGATTGGGGAGGATTAGTCTTAGAGACTGGGAGGATGGTCATAGAGACCAGGGATTTAGTCATAGAGACTGGGAGGTTGGTCTTAGAGACCAGGGAATTTGTCTAAGAGGTTAGGAGGTCCAGTCTGAGAGGCTGGGAGGGTAGTCTAGGAGACTAGGATGATTAGTTGTTTGCTTTATTATGGCTAACATGTTTATTTGACTTTATGATTGATATATGTGCATATATGTGATTGTGTTATAGACATCATGGTTTCATCGTCAGACACAGGAGTATCGGACACACTAGACCCCATGGCGATCGTGTCAGATGACGAGATTCCGTCAGAGCGAGAGGTCTACACATCAGACACCACCAGCACTGACGACGATGATTTCCAGCCATTCGCGCTGCCTGACGTCGAAGTTGAGCCTGCTGATGGCCTTCCTGTCGGGGATTTACCACTTGCGGTGATCCCTGCTCCCATTCCGCTTGCTGCTTTTCCAGTAGTAGATATGCCACTCGATGTCGCTTCTGATGACGACATCGATCTGTTTAAGGAGGTTTCGCCTGAGGCTGACTATGAGGGCGGGGCCCCTATTGATGCTGACGTTATTCTTCCCATTGCTGAGGCCCCTGTAGAGGAGCTTCCTGTTGGTTCACCTATCTCGGACTCACTGGAGTCTGTGGCATCTGCATCTTTGCACGACCATGGTGTGCAGCCTCACTCTTCTGACCCTGACATGGCAATGTCAGCTGCACCCGGTCCATCGCACGAGTTCAAGTTTGACCACGAGGTCGATGACGCTTTTGAGCCGGTCTTTCCCCCTGATTTCGATCCTGACCACGATATTGAGTTTATTCATATGGATCAGCCCCTAGAGGCGCCCGTAGATCCTATTGATCCTTTGCTTGACATCCCTGCTGATTTTGATATGGATCTTGTTGACCCGGAGCCTGCTGTGGCCCCAGAGCCTGTAGTTGCTCCTGACCCTACATTAGAGCATGACCCTGTCCATGATGATGCACCAGCCGTTGCACCTTTTGTTGATGATATACCCGTTGCTGATCTTCCCGCTGTTGCTCCACCCTTGATAGATGATCCTGTTGTTGATGCACCACTTCCCGATCCCGTGCCGGTACTGTTTGACCGTGCACCTTTTGCTACTCATATAGAACCACGTCACCCGATGACGATTACCCACCATTTGTGTTACCTGTTACACCTCCAGTAGCACCTGTTTCTGTACCCACTGATATTCCCTTGTTTCCCCCACACACCACGGATGTTCACCGCACTAATCTACCTATCACGTTCCTTCAAGACATACTGCCACCTCGTCCTGGAGAGGGGTCATCTAGGCAGCCGCCTGTTCCTGTTCCACCCGTGCTGTCATCATCTTTACCGTTCACACCCCCAGTTTTCTTCTGTTGCCCCACCTACTGCACCATCTTTCATGCCATCGAGCGAGCCATTTTTATGGACTACGCCCCCTATCATGCCACTGTCTGATCGGTACCACCCGTACCATGTTGGGTACTCTACGGAGGACATCCTCACTTCCTTGATGATACAGCAGGATGCATTGACGTGTCGTATTCAGGATTTGGAGACAGCTCCACGTCCGCCTTGTCGCTGTCAGACCCCATTTGCAGCACCACACGCTCCTCGTCCACTTTCCCCCGATTCAGACGCTCGTTTCATGACTTCTGAGCAGCAGATAGCATATTTGCTGCCCGCCTATCGTGCCTTAGAGGAGGACTGGTTACATATGCGTCGGTTGCTTTTCTCTCATTTTCCTCCTCCTCCGCCGCCATCAGCATAGGCATTTTTGGTTTTATGCAGGTCGATCTTTTGGTGAGAAGGTCGCTATTGAGCCAGCTTACGAAGCCTTTTGAGAGATCACACTTTTGTATATGATAGTTGTAGTTTGACTTGTATTTTTGAGGGTGATGTAGCCCCATGATTTTATTCAGATATGTGATGTACTATTAAACATGTAAACCAATATTGTGATCATGATTAATGAAGCTCAATGGCAACGTTCTCACTACATGCTTTGTTGGGTTATATGTTTTAATTTATAACATGAGATGTTATGTGATTGGTGAATGCTACTATATACACATTCTTATTATACTTACTATGACCTGACCTACATGATCATCTTTTAGAAGATGCCTCCAAGACGCGATGTACGCATGCCTACTAACGAGGCGGAACTCCAAGGGATAATTGCCGCAGCTATAGCACAGTATGCGGCCTCCCAAACAGAAACGAGCAGGAACACTTCAAACAACAACAACAACGACAATAACAATCCACCCAATGGTAATGTTAAGTCGTTTGTGTTATACTACGATACATTTGGATATTTATAGCATGACCGCTAATACCATCTGTAAATTCTAACGTTTGTGCAGGGTGCACCTACAAGCAATTCCTCGACTGCAAGCCCGTGAACTTCGACGGCACTGGAGGTGCTGTTGCGTTTGTTAGGTGGGCTGAGAAGACAGATTTTGTCCTAAGAATGAGCAAGTGTGCTCCCGAACAACAAGTGACCTACATCTCAGGGCTGTTTCTGGATGGCGCCCTATCGTGGTGGAATCTGCAAGTGCGAACTTTAGGAGAAGCTGCTGCTTATGCGTTAACATGGGCTGAGTTAAAAGAGTTAATGAGAAGGAAGTACTGCTCACGTGCTGAAATTCAAAAGTTAGAGACTGAGTTCTGGCACCTAAGAATGGAAGGACCCAAGATTGCAGAGTATGTTCAGAGATTTCATGACTTGTCTCATGTAGTGCCGTACATGGTTACACCCGAGTTCATGAGTATGGTTACCACGTCCAAGCCTGCAACGATTACGGAAGCAATCGATCTTAGTGTGGCGCTTACTGAGGAGGCCATTCGGTTGAACAAGTTTTCAAATGTTGAACCAAAGAAGAAAGAGACACATGTTAAGTCGTCTGGTGAAAACAAACGGAAATTTTCCAACTTCAAGCAAGGTACCAGCCATGTGAGCAATAAGGGTGAGTTGAGTACACCGACAAGAGCTACAACCGGTGTCGAAAACAAAGGAAAGGGTTATATGGGCACTCTGCCCAAGTGTGATACATGCCAGCGTCATCATTCTGGCCAGTGCGGATTGAGGAAATGCGAGTCGTGTGGAAGGAACGGCCACACAAAGTATACATGCTGGGTTGGTTTAGGCCAGGGTGGCCAAAGGGGTTTCAATAACAACAATTGTGGCGGCAATGGAAACTGCCCGCAAGGGAATAATGGAGGGAATGGAAATCGTGGGAATGTTGCGAATCAAGCTGGGAATGGAAATCATAACCAAAACAGCGCTCAAGGTGGAAATGGAAATGGGAATGGCCGAGGGCCAGGATGCTTTAATTGTGGAGATGTTGGACACTTTAAGAGGGAATGCCCGAAGCTGAATCAAGCCCGTGGGAGGGTATTCAACATCGGCGCAAGGGAAGCGCGCCAGGATCCAAACATTGTCACTGGTACGTTCCCTATAAACCAACGCTTTGCATCTGTTCTGTTTGATACTGGTGCCGATTATAGCTTCGTGTCGTTAGAATTTAAGAATATACTTGGGCTAACCGCTAGTAAGTTAGACGTTCCGTACTCGATTGAATTGGCGAATGGGAAACTAGTTGAAACAGGTGAAGTCATCAGAGGATGCGTGATAGAACTGGGAGGGCATGAATTTACGCTAGATCTGCTACCTGTCGAGTTGGGAAGCTTCGACGTGGTAGTGGGAATGGATTGGTTGTCGAGCAACAAAGCCGAGATCGTTTGTCACGAGAAGACGATCCGCATCCCGATGGCAGATGGTGAGACGATCGTAGTTCATGGAGAAAAAAACGATATGCCTTTAAGAATCATTAGCTGTCTGAAAGCTAGAAAGTGTTTACAGAAGGGATGTGTTGCCTACTTGGCACACATCGTGGATAAAGAAGCTGCTGAACCGAAGATCGAAGACATTCCGGTCGTAAGAGAATATCCTGAAGTCTTTCCAGAAGACTTGCCAGGATTACCGCCTCAAAGGCAAGTCGAGTTCCACATTGACTTGGTTCCAGGCGCCGCGCCTATAGCCAAGGCACCCTATAGACTTGCACCTTCGGAGATGTAGGAGTTGTCAACACAACTCCAGGAGCTATTGGATAAAGGATTCATCAGACCAAGCTTCTCACCTTGGTGAGCTCCAGTTCTGTTCGTTAAGAAGAATGATGGTAGTTTTCGTATGTGTATAGACTACCGCGAGCTTAACAAGTTAACAATCAAGAATAGATATCCTTTGCCGAGAATCGATGACCTATTTGATCAGCTGCAAGGCTCAAGTTTCTACTCAAAGATCGATTTGCGATCAGGATATCATCAGTTGAGAATACAAGAGGAAAGTATTCCCAAGACTGCTTTTAGAACTCGATACGGACATTACGAGTTTCTGGTGATGCCGTTTGGGTTGACAAACGCGCCAGCTGTTTTTATGGATTTGATGAATAGAGTTTGTAAGCCGTACCTCGACAAGTTCGTGATTGTGTTCATCGATGACATTTTGATCTACTCGAAGACGAAGGACGAGCACGAACAGCACTTAAGAGCTATTCTATAGCTACTTAAAAAGGAGAAGTTGTACGCTAAGTTCTCGAAGTGCGAGTTCTGGTTACGCAAAGTCCAGTTTCTTGGACATGTGGTTAATGGAAATGGAATCCATGTTGATATCACAAAGATCGAGGCGATCAAGGACTGGGAAACTCCCAAGACGCCAACCGAGATCTGACAGTTCTTAGGTGTGGCTGGTTATTATCGAAGGTTCATTGAGGATTTCTCAAAAATTGCTCAACCTTTGACTTCCCTTACCCAGAAAGACAAGAAGTTTGATTGGGGTGACAAGCAAGAAGAAGCGTTTCAGTTATTGAAAAACAAACTCTGTGACGCACGAATCTTATCGCTACCCGAAGGAATGGACGACTTCGTGGTATATTGTGACGCCTCGCGTCAAGGCTTGGGTTACGTGCTGATACAGCGCCAGAAGGTTATAGCATATGCGTCACGCCAGTTGAAGGTTCACGAGAAAAATTATACCACGCATGACTTGGAGTTAGGCATAGTGGTATTTGCATTGAAGATCTGGCGACATTATTTGTATGGTACGCGATGTACAATCTTCACTGATCACAAGAGCTTACAGCACATATTTAACCAAAAGGAGCTTAACATGAGGCAAAGACGTTGGGTAGAGCTGTTGAATGATTATGATTGCGAGATCAAATATCACCCAGGGATAGCGAATGTGGTCGCCGATGCCCTGAGTCGAAAGGAAAGGATTAAGCCCATAAGGGTTAGGGCTTTGGAAATGATCGTCCAGACAGACCTCTCCTTACACATTCGTGCCGCGCAGAGAGAAGCCTTGAAAGAAAGGAATATTGAGGACGAGTATCTCTGTGGGATGGAGAAGCAGTTGGTACCAAACGAGGAAGGAACTTTGTGCTTCATGAAACGGATTTGGGTTCCTCTGGTTGGTGGTTTGAGGAAGGTTATTTTTTATGAAGCTCACAAATCTCGGTACTCGATTCATCCAGGAGCGGATAAAGATGTACCAAGATCTTAAGGATTTCTACTGGTGGCCAAGGATGAAAGGCGATGTTGCAATATACGTTGGTAAATGTTTAACTTACGCCAAGGTTAAGGACGAGTACCAGAAGCCTTCAGGTCTTCTATAGCAACCTGAAATACCCAAATGGAAATGGGAACAGATTTCAATGGATTTCATAACAAAATTGCCAAAGACGCCCAAGGGCCACGATACGATTTTGGTGATAGTAGACCGTCTAACAAAGTCTGCACACTTTTACCAATCAAGGAAAAAGACAACACGAGTAAACTTGCTGAAATATACATGAGAGAGATCGTTGCACGACATGGAGTGCCTCTCTCAATCATCTCTGATAGGGATGGGAGATTCTTGTCAAGGATTTGGCAATCCTTTCAAGAAGCATTTGGTTCTCAGTTAAATCTGAGTAAAGTGTTTCACCCACAAACTGATGGCCAAAGTGAGAGAACTATTCAGACATTGGAAGATATGCTGAGAGCATGTGTAATGGACCTCGGTGGTGGCTGGGATAATCATTTACCATTGGTCGAGTTTCGTACAACAACAGCTACCACACAAGTATTGGAGCTGCGCCGTTCGAAGCTCTTTATGGACGCAAGTGTCGATCACCACTGTGCTGGGCTGATGCGGGTGATAGACAGCTTGTTGGTCCCGAAATAGTGTAAGAGACGACAGACAAGATTGCACAGATCCAAGAGCGCATCAAGGTGGCTCGTGACAGACAGAAAGACTATGCAAACCAAAGGAGGAAACCTTTGGAATTTCAAGTTGGGGATATGGTTTTGTTAAAGGTTTCACCCTGGAAGGGTGTGGCACGCTTTGGGAAGCATGGGAAGCTGAATCCACGTTACATTGGCCCGTTCAGAATCCTGCAAAGGATTGGGCTTGTAGCCTACAAGTTGGACCTACCTGCTGAACTTAATGGTGTTCATGATACATTTCATGTATCAAATTTGAAAAAGAGTCCAACACAAGAGACAGTAATCATTCCTGCTGACGAAGTTCATATCGACGACACGCTCCACTTTACTGAAGAACCCGTTGAGGTTACGAATTGGAAAGTTAACAAAACACGCAGGAGTAGTGTCAAGCTCGTCAAAGTTCGATGGAATGCAAGACATGGGCCGGAATTCACGTGGGAACGTGAGGATCGTATGAAAGAAAAATACCCCAATTTATTTCCCAAGACCCCTGCAACTAGAATCAGAGCCTAAAATTTCGGGACGAAATTTCTCTAACGGGGGGAGAATGTGACAACCCTCACATTTACAGGTATCCGTACATTTAATTAATATTTAATCAGTGCTTAATTACTGTGCTTGATTTCAATTGTGATTAAACTGCTTTCTGTTTTCTGATACATACATACTCATGCATCACTTTCATACTGTCACTCCATTTATTACATACAAACATTAGTGACAAACTTGATGCACAAAGCACAGTTAGCACAGTGAGCGGATAACCATAAAAACATGCTGATAATGCCAGCACCTAGACAGACACTCTATTGAGGCCCAGTATGAGCCCGGGAATAAAGTACTACACTGGTAGGGAGTGTAGGGAAGTGAGAACCATAAAACTGTGTCACTAGGTGATAGTTATAGTGCCCGGAAGTGCCTAAAACATACTTAAAGTGCAGAATTCTACACTAAATACCAAAATTCAGCATTTAACAATGCTAGTAAAGTGCAAAAACTTGGCAAAATAGTCCTAGATACTTTCCAAAGTGATGGGAATTTAATGTGTCACTAAAAACAATATAAAAGACACTTTAAAGTTTTATTTAGGACTTTAACGGATCAACATCCAACCGAACAACCGGACTTTACCCGGAACATAAAAATATTGCCAAACACATTGTTTTTACTTTTCTGAGCTAGTTAGGGTCCCCGAACACCCTAACACACCTTATATTATATAACACACAATAATATACTAACTTAACCTTTCAAGTCTAACTAGATAGTTACCATACAATTACAACTCAACCCCCTACCCCCCCCCCCCCTAATTGACGGTTACAAGGTGTGGGGACACCCTCACCTTCTTTTGATTATTTTATTTAGATGTTTGTTGATTATGGAACATATTCTATGGTGGATATACATGGGACTTGGTTTATAAATTAACCCATGAGATCTTGAACTTCATTTCACAAACACACATCAAACACAAGCTTTCTTCTTCCTCCCTCACGGCCGCCACCACCATCCACCATTCACCCACCATCAACTCTTATTCAAGCCATTTTCCATACAACCAAAGGTGCAAGAGGTCCAACAAGCAAGCTTGGTGCACTCGGAAGCTCAAGGACCACCCTAGTTTTCTTTTATCCACCACTTTTACGCTTTGAAACTTCCCTAGCCTTGTGCTAGTAGTAAGTGCTTCAAATCTTCATCTTGTTCTTAATTTTAGTGGTTAATAGTTGATTGAATGATAAAACGTTAAGAAACTCTAAAGAACTTAAACTAGTCTTGAACATAAAGGATGAAGAGTGGATAAAGAGAAGATGTATGGTTAAATGATGTTGTAATCATGTTGATCTTGTGTTGTTATGCTTAATACATGTTGTTTGTTAGTAAAAGTAAGATGGTTCATCACCTAGACTTGCTAGATCATGTTTAAGAACATGAACTAGCAAGATGTAAAGGTTAAAGATATGAAGGATGATGAAACCATCCAATACATGAACTTGAACTTGAATAAATATAAGTTTTCTTGGAAAAATGAGTTGTAAACTTGTAGATCTAAAGATCTATGAGTGGTTTTTTCGAAAGAACCAAGTGAAAAATATTAGTTTCGTTAAAACTTGGATCTTGTATGAACTAAAATCATTTTTAGTAAGTAAACAAGTGTATGAACACTTGTGTAAAAAGAAAATTCCACAAAGAAATATTTTTGGAAAATATGACTAGAAGTTGTGAAAATACACATTCTTTAAAAATAAAGTTTTTAAGAAACTAATCATATTTTTAAAGATAACAAGACCTACTAAATATGTTAGTAATTTACTACATATTTTTACAAACTTTCAAGTTCACAAGTTTATGGTTCATGTTTATTTTTGGTCAAGTTTGATGATTAGAAAATTGTATATTGTTGGTTGATGATTGTTTGAGTAAATTTTGAAAAGAAAATGATACGCTAGTAAGCGTGGACGCCTCTATTTACAAAGGAAACTCTGGCGAAATTTTTCTAGAATTTCAACACTTAGAAATATTTTTCTAACAAATGTTTAAAAATATATTTTTAACTTGGTTTTCAAAATAAACTTCGCCGTGATTTTTATTACAAAAATACCAAGTGCCGGAGGTTAATTTTCGTAAATAAAACTTGATAAATATATATTTAGAATATATATTTTATAATAAAACGATTGTGTGATTGTTTGTTATTATGTGATCTAAATATATTATTTTTAGGGTAAAAATAATATAACTTGAAAATACCGTGAAATCACGACTCCAAAATAATACCAACACTCTCACAAATAAATATTTAAGTTACACCAGTATTGTTATTACAACGCGAACTCTAAAATGTAACTTATGTATATTTCGGAAAATACTCTCATACGTATATTTTGATAAAGTATTATTTGGAAAAAGTATAAAGTAAAATATAATATTTTTGGGAAAAATATGTATATTTTAGAATTAAAATATTTTAGACAAGTGGGACTTAAAATATATTTTTCGGAATTATAACGTGTACATGTATAAAAACCCCAATCCTTGGGAAGGAAATATAAAATAAATAAGAAGTGTGAATACGGAATAGTTACCTAACTATTTCTCCAAAAACGTTAAACCCTAAGCCAAGGCACGACCATCCGTCTAATAGGCATTAGTACGTGTAGGTCGTCACGCAGCAGGTTGAGTTGGAGACTTACGTTTCGGGATACACACTTCTGTGAGTTCATGTCCCCCTTTTCTCTTTACTGTTTTCAGTTTTATACTCCGGGGGTGAAATACATGCGCCAATTATTACAGACTTTTATATACATGGTATGGTTAGCTTAAGGAGGGTTTACTACTTAGATCATGTGAGTGGGTAGGTGGTACTTGGGGCCATTAATCCTCGTTGTAGGACCGAGGGACATGAGTTATAGATCTATTTGGGTGTAGCGAGCCCCACTCCTGAGTCCGCTGAGTGGACCAGGTGGTGACTATGTGCCCGACGCACAAATTTGCTAGGTTTGAGTCTTCCTGCATCACTTCACACATATCATTGGCTTTGCAACCCAATGGTGATCTCTTTTTCCTTAATTGCTACATACCAGGGATTTTCATACATACAGACATATTACAAAGGTTTATAGATACTCACTTTTACATGAACTCGCTCAACTTTTTGTTGATTTTTCAAATTACATGTATTTCAGGAAATTAGGGGATCTGGCAAGGTATGCAATTTCGTCAAGCTGCGTAGGAAAAATGATGTCATCCGAGTTTAGGAAGTGTGACCCTTTCCCGGACGGGTTACAAGTCTTAAACTGTGTTTTTATTTCAAGCCTTTGGTCGAGTCGTATGAACAAGTTTTTAATTATGTCATGGTTGTAATTCGTTTCATGTGTCGACTTTTGAACAATGTTGTCGTGTTTACTTTTAAAAACTTGATGAATGGATGAACATCATATGTTTTAATTCATATAGCATGGTTATGATATTTGCTATGGTATTAAGAAGTCACACCAAATAAACCCACGCTTCCGCAAAAGTCAGGGTGTGACAATAACTAAGTTTGCTATGTGGATTGTTCAAACTCTTATAATTATATACTAGTACTCAAAACTTGTATACTCGCCAATACTTTTTGTATTGAACTATACTTTAATACATGTTGCAGGATTATGATGATGATGATGATGATGATGCACGGAACTTAGTAGGATGCCTAGAAACGCACCAAATTTAAATTCGTGTTATTAGTTTAGTCATTTGATAATTATTGTAATTTGTTCGTTTCAAACTTGTTGTATTTCAATTTCAAACCAATGTACTTGTTATTAGCAATGAAATGAAATTTATTATCAAATACTTGTCACAATTTAGTGTTATGAAGTCTCGAGCAATCTCGTCCGTCTCACTCCGATGTTTCCGCCATCGGTTGGGGTGTGACAAAGTCGTTAGAAGCTAGCACGTGCTTATTCCTCAAACGGTTATAGATGAAGACGTGGGTCCAGCGAGAATATCGCACTAAGTTGTTATTGTTATATTCAAAGGGGTTGATCAAGTTACACGTTCATTCACTGATACATACACACACTTTATGCATAGAGCTTACACTTAACACTCTCGGCAAACACAAGTTCATCATTGTACCAAAATTGATCAACTTTCGAAGTTGTATTGAATTTTGCTAGCTAATATACTTTGTGGTCGATAGTTTTCACCACCTGATGTTTTTATGTCGGCGATCTACTAGTGACCAAGCACTTTTCCTCGTATAAATCTTTGTGTTTTGTTTAAATTTCGAGTTTACAATCATTACATTCGTACAAGTACTCTACCTCACAAACATATTTGGTTACATTATCCTTAGAGTGATTTTTGACCAAAATAGTGGGCGTCAAATTATTTTGGTCAAAAACTAGTGAGATCAATTTAACTACCAAATTGAGAAAGTGAGGTAACGTGCTTTAGAAAATAATAAGTTTGCTGTTAAGGATCTTGGAGCAAGTGTCAGAATCCCCGAAAATAGGTTTTGTGCTTGGTAGACTTAATAAAATAGATAAAGTATGAGGAACTTAGATTGAATGCAGTAAATAAATACGAACACAAGCGATTTGTTAAGGGGAAAAGCCCTTGATATCTACGAGAGATGATCGCCGGCACAAAAACCCCAGGAGCTGGAAACTACCTAGCTCCTATTTATTAAGCACTTAAAAGAATTTACAATGATAAGCTTGATCGATCGAATTCTATGAGTTACAGAGCTTTGTTGTGAGTACAATGAGTGTTTAGTGCGTAAAAGTTATCACTCAAACGATCGGATCAAGCTATTTATAGTAAACAAATTTAAAAATATCCTAACTAGAAGTCCGATTTTCCCGGGATCCTCTGAGGACTGGGCAAGTGACCATTGCAACCTCTCCAATTCTTTTCCACATGTTTTCTCCAACTTACTTTGTGTTTTTTCAAGAATTCTTCATCTTATAGCCGTTGCCATGGGATATCCCTACTAATATACCCTGAGAGGGACAAAACAAACCTTAGTAATACCGTGGCTCAGGATCCTTAGCTATATCAGGATACCAAATTATGCTTAAAACATCGAGATCCTGAGTATGGAAAATCTACCCCTAACAATAAGGTTGTATGACTTTGATTTTTCAAGTGAATTCAAGTAAGAATTATGGAAATTCCATCTTAATCAAAATCTAAGATGATATAGGTTAATTTGATCAGACCAAATTGGTATTAGAAGATAAATTTGTAACTTGATTCATCTTAATTAAACAAGACACTATATTTTTACGTATGAAAGTTCACCAAATGATAATCAAGTTTCTTAACGGTTCTTAAAGTTACTTAAAGTTTTTTATTCCCTTAAAATCACTCCTCTAATCCTATGTAAAACTTTTTGAATCCTAATTTTCATAAAGGAAATTAACATATATTTGTTTCTAATTGGTGATAATTTATTCTCGGTTAGTAGGAGGTAATAAAGAAAGAAAAAATCAATAAATAATAATCAAGTTTCATAACTATTAATATTAGAAAATTTAGGAGTTAAATGCTTGGTTGGTCCCTGTGGTTTTCAAAAATTGCAGACTTGGTCCCAATGGTTTACTAATTACACGCGTGGTCCCTGTGGTTTTCAAAAATGCACTCGGTTGGTCCCCAGCCCTAACATCAGTTAAATTTTTCAGTTAAGTCCATGTTAAATGACCAAAATACCCTTGCTTATTAACAAAACCCAGCCTCTGCATCATCTTCATCACCAATCCATTGAGAGTAAACAATTTATATTCTTCATTCAGACCATTGATTCAGATGCAACAGGAAGAACAAACAGTGTTAATCGAGAAGATGAAGGTGTGGTTTACCGGAAAAACATTCCTGTCGATTATCACCACCGTCGCTCCCCCACCACCGTCTTCATCAACATCATCATCATCTAATTACCCCTGAAAACTACCGGCTACGGCCGGTGAACACTCGGTTCTTAAAAGTTCTAACAGAAAAGAAGAAGAAAACGAAAAGAACTTGAAGTGTTACCGGAAAAGAAGTCGCGGTTTCCGTCAACCAACATCATCACCGTCATCGGTCTTCATCAACAACACCGGCGGCGGCGCCGGTAACCTTCTTTCTGTCTCTGTAGGTGGGTGTGGTTGGTGGTTTAACCCAGATCGTCTGCTCTGTTCTTCCAAGATCTGTCTTCTTTCAGATCTGATTTTTTCTTCAGATCTATTCTCTAATTCTGATCTAAACAATGGCAGTTTCAAACTCAAACTCATCCAGTTCATTCTCATCTACAGCAACAGAATCACAATCAAATTCAATGAATAATCTGCTAAATTTTTTCTTCATATCTATGCTCTATCTTGCACGAGGTACCAAATCTTCATCTCAATTGTAGCATAATCTGGAAGAATCCTTTAATCAACAAACATTTGCCAAAAAAAATCAGTATAGAACTCAGTCTTATCTTCCAAAACAAGAAACAAAAAATATCACCGATTATGGTAGTCGTGCTAAAGAATTGGTTGATGCCTTGAATGCTGTCGGTGACTCTTTTTCTGATGAAGCTTTTAGTTCATCAATGGTCTGAATGAAGAATATAAATTGTTTACTCTCAATGGATTGGTGATGAAGATGATGCAGCAAACAGAGAGGAGAATTTGGGGGAATGAAATTGGGGTTTTGGGATTGTTGGATGCTGTGTATCGAAGAAGAGAAAGACAAATGAAGATTGTGTTTTGAAACCAAAAAATGTCTGATAATGTTCTAGTGTGTTTATAAATGTTTGAAACTAAAAAATGTCTGAAATGGGGATGAAGATGATGATGGTGATGAAGATAATGCAGGTTGTGGTGGGTTTATAAATAAAGTTAATAAGCGAGGGTGTTTTGGTCATTTAACATGGACTTAACTGAGAAATTTAACTGATGTTAGGGCTGGGGACCAACCGAGTGCATTTTTGAAAACCACAGGGACCACACGTGTAATTAGTAAACCATTGGGACCAAGTCTGCAATTTTTGAAAACCACAGGGACCAACCAAGCATTTAACTCTTTTAATAATTTCAAACTTTGACCTATTGGTGGAGACTAATCTCAACTCACAAAATGTTTACAAAAAATCTAAACGTTGAACATATTTTCCTTAATTCTTGAATGATCTCATACCAATTAGAGGTTAACCCAACAAAACAATGATCTCATACTAACTAGAGGTTAACCCAACTAGTTTTGCTGATATGAACTGCTTATGTGGCAAAAAAAATCAAAGTTTCGATGATACGAAATGCTTATGTGACAAATAAATCAATGTTTTGATGACGTGGTTTCCTCATGTGGCAACGTTTTGACGACATGGACTGATTATGTGATAGTCCGCTTCAGTAAAAACTAACTAGATTAACTTCCACTAGAGTATGTCGCTCATGAAAATTGTGTTCAAATTTTGGACTGTTAGTAACATTTTCTGAGTTAGGATAAATCCCAATCAACAAGTCAAAGTTTAAATTATTAAAATCCAATTTCTCTTAATTTTAAGTCAAATTAATAAAAAAATATCACTAAACCGTAACGGATATTCATATATATTTCATTTGTGTCACTAAATTCTAATAAATCAAACATTAAGTATTTTAACATCTAAGGAAAGTTTTATATAGTTGAACTTTTGAAAAACTTGTTTACTATCGTGTTAAGTTGACGTTAAATACAATTTGAATTCATATGATCATGTCAGTTCGGTTCGATTCAGGACTTATAAATTCGTAACTTAATTTGAAAACCAAAATTTGAATTTGAATCACTAACTTCAACTTCTTTCAATCAAATTCGAACATTTAACATCTCTAACCTTAAAGATGAACACAAGATGATTTAAATTCGAGTACAATGATCATACACAATTTGTGTTAACTTTCTACTCGAATAAAATAAAATCCTATTTGTTGTTATGTCTATAAGTTGGATAGAAGCTATGAAAAGGACATGAGACAGAATTTTGGGTAGAGAGAAACGACAAAAGAGAAAAGCCAAAACTTAAGGAAACTAAATTACGGTGTAGTCGTGATGGCGACTGATGATTCCAACCAAAGATCCATGTATATAAATAAATACATAAGACAAAATCATGACTGTCGGATTAGCGTGAGGGTGCAATTATTGGAATGTCTCTCCGCCTTTATCACTAATCCGTCGTCGTTTTCCCATTCCGTCGTATATCTTATGTCGGTCTTGCCGGATTTCTCGCTTACCCACTAATTCACCCCTTTTATTTTTACCCCTTCGCTATGTTTGTTTTTCAACTTTTTTGTGTTTCCTTTATTTTGGAAAAATATACGTCGTGGGAGCGAGCTTATGAAGAGCGGGCATTAAGTGTCATGTGACAACCACATAAGCAAGGTTATGTGGTAAAAAAAGAACCGGGTGGGAGTGACGTAAAAGTGTCATAAACAAAAACCAATCAAAACCAACCTAAAATCCACAAAACGGTGAAAAGCCGTCACCTCACCATAACAATTATCCCCACGCTTCCTGCCCTTGCCACCACGCCACTCCACGAGGCGGTGTTCCTGGCGTGGAGGGGCTTCCACAACATCACCACGCCCACCACTCTGTGTGGTCTTACGTAATATTTTTATTTACTTTAAGGCTAAGTGTTGTTGGTTAATGTTTTCATGTCAAATCAGTATTGGGGCGTTAACATCGTGCCAGAGCACCAATGGAGGGCGTTAATGGCAAGCCTGTCATTGCATTAATGGGCGCCAAGCCCCTTGAGAGATGGGGTCCACTTCTTTTAACCAATCATGCCTTTTGTATATTTTGCTATTCCATATTATTTAGTTATTGGATATATAGTTATTGCTTAGATTCTTACATGCCAGTAACTTAACAGTGATGTGGCAACAAATCAGTTATTCAACGACACATAGTGTAATTGTATACTTTGTTTAGTGTTATAATAATAAAAAAAATAACCTCACAAACGCATATTAGTTTTTAAAATATTTACCCTGGAAATAAGTTTGTTCATATTTTGTGATAAGCAACATATTCGACACTGCAAATTCCTGCGCTCAAGGTGTTTGATTTGATTAAGGAGAAAGTTTTTTGTTTGGGTAAATAATAGATATAAATGTAATCCCATTAATTTTCACTTGAGACACATTTTGTAATTTTTTCTTTGCTATATAAAGTTGTTAAAAAATGTAAGACAAGATTTATTCAAGTGTTTTTATATGTTTGCCATGTTGGTGTATTAGGTTTGATGAACTTGCGGACATGTTATTACACTAACCATATTATAGGCGAGTTTATGGATTAATAGGCATTTCAAGCAAATCAGCTTTCACTAGCACATGGACACTTAAGGGTATGGGCTACTTAAGGGCTGTTTGTTTAGCTTTTAATGGTACAGACTTCTTACTGGTTCAACACTTAATGGTTCAGACTGTTTGTTTCGCGAGCAGATGTTTGAATGGTTTAGACATTTATCTCTGAATGATTAAGCATTATACTGAGTCTAATTGGTTAAGACCTGTAATCTGAATTGGTAAGACATTTGCTTTTGAACGGTTAAGCATTATACTAGCTCTTAATGGTTCAGACATTCTACTAGTTCAATACTTAATGGTTCAGACCTCTTACTAATTCAACACTTAACCATTTAAAAGTTGTCAAACAGCCCCTCAGTCATACGGGAATGAGAAGTGGTCAATAAAGCAATGTTTGGCTATATCACAATGAAACCATGATGAGACATCCTTTGATTTTCGACAACGTTGTTCTCCAATATTGGTCTTGAGCACTACAACTAGTTAATGAAGATCAAGTGGCCTCTGTTCTCCAATATTGGTCTATCACCACTTTGATAGGGTGATAGAGGCTTTGTGCCTCCCTGGGAGACACCATAGTTCAAATCCTGCATGGGTAAATTTGACGTAATTTAGAAGTAGAGATTACGTAACCTTTGTCGTTCATAAAAAAGGCCATGAAATATTACAACGAAAACTGGACCAATAAGTAAACTCCCTTCAAGATCATATGTTAAACTCACTTATAAAACGTATAAAGGTGTAAAATGACACGTGGAGGAAAGGAAGGAAGGAAGACTGGTTGGAAGGAACCAAAATAAGAGTGGGCAAAGGTAAATTTGATTGAGCAGTGGGGGCCCATGGGCCAGTACAGGGTAATGTTGGGTGTGTCGAGTCGAATAAATGGACCGGCATCTGTTTATTTGTCAGTCAAACCGGTCGGAGGAGATTCCAATTCATAGCACGCGCCACCTGTTCTTATTCTTATTCCTCTCTCTTACGTCTCCGTCACGCAACCCCACCATACCTCTCTCTACCTACATTCGTACAATTACAGTATTCATCTCTAGCTTAATATTATCAGAAATACCTATTTTTATCATAGTTTTTTACTTTTTAATTGATTTTAAAACAATTTTATACGTACAGCATGTGTTATACGACTATAACACCGTGTTTTAACAATTTTTGGCTAGTGAACCCGGGAGTGATACAGAAGAAGAACGTGTGAAAAGGGTTAGAAATTGGGTTTTGGTTAATGGATCCAGGAATTTTTGTACGTGGTTGCTTTTGGTAGATTCACACTAATTTTCATTAACTTTTTTCAAATCATACAAAGTTTTCACTATTTTTTTTTTCTATTTTTTCCAAACTGAAGGGATTCATAGGAACCCTCAAAGCACCCTTGGATCCACCCCTGGGTTCAACATGTAAATCGAGAACATCACCGAAATTGAATTGGGTTCATTCTTCTATATGTGGGTTGCAATGGGGTGTCACTTAAGGGTTGGTTGGTTGGTTGATTTGGGTTCATCAGGTAGCGCTTCTCACACCCTTATGAGACGTTTGGTTCACAGGAATTCAATAAAATTTTAGGGAATTGGAATTTGAATTCCATCTCTTAAGATGTTTGTTTTATAGAATTTGATGAAATTGGAATCCCAATTCCAATCTTCATGTGTTTCAGTGTTTGGTTGACAATGGAATTGGAATTGGAATTTGAATTAATCATGAATTCTTTCAAATTCTTTTTCTAAAGAAATTCAAAATCCTTTCTATATGTGAAGGAATGAAAATAAATACATTGGAATCTTCGACCGTTTCGACCTGCACCATTTCAACCGTACCGTTTCAATTCGAAGCGTTTCGACCTGAACCGTTTGGATCCATACTAGTTTCGATCTGAACCGTTTCGACCCGTACCATTTCGACGGGAACCGTTTCGACCCGTATCGTTTCGACCCGAACTGGTGGTTGTGGGTGCCGGGGTGATGGATTCCAATTCATTTGACAACCAAACACAACAAAAATGGAATTGAGATTCCAATTCCAACAATTTCCAATTCCAATTGGAATGTTTAAATTCCAAATCCAATTCCTTCAAATTCTATTTCCTATACAAATTCCAATTCCAATTTCAAATCATTCCGCGAACCAAATGCCCCTTAATTCTGTTTATGTTCAATGATGGTTTAGTAATGTATGTAGCATACACCAGTATTGGGACTTATTTATAAATTTATCCTGCGAGTATTGGGACTTATTTATAAATTTATCCTTGATTATTAAAGGTTACACAATCATTGAATGAAATTCTAATTTCCAAAAAAAACACAATCATTGAATGATATTTTAATCTTGTTCTCGTCAACCGTAACTATTGTAAAGTATGAAACGCCATCAAAAGGTTTTGTCGGTGACGATAAATGTTATTTTTTTTTGAACGGCCAACAAACTCAATCCCGAGCACTCTCGGGGCACCCACTGGACAAACGGAGTACCCCGAGAGTAACCCGAGTCCACCACCAATTCCGGGGAAAACCCGGTAACCCACCCGCCCGTAGGCACGACAGTGAAATTACCGGTAAAACCCGTTTGGCTCAAGGATCCAACCCAGGTTTCCCTGGGTCTCCTATCATTGCCCACCAGTGCCTCACTTTACAAAATGATTAGCTTTAGTAAAGGTAAAATTGTGGGAAACTACCGGTTTACTTGACAAAAGGCTCATATAGGTTAGACATTTTGCAGTCAATATGAGATCTTCTATAGTGTCAAGTATAGTGTCACGTTGATTATAACAACATTTTCTTACCGATACGTGAATAAATTAAGTTGATGGAAGCAGTAGCGAAGCTTGACCCGAATGACGAGGGGGGGGGGGGGGTCGAAAACGTATATACCAAAAAATTTCTATAGAACCGGGGTCGAAAACGTATATACAAAAAAATTTATATACGGAAACTACATATATAACACTCCTGAGCGAAAAGTTCGGGGGGTCGGTCACCCCTTCTATACTTCGCCACTGGATGGAAGGCTAAAAGTTAATACGTGATCTTGTAATAGTGTAATATACAACTATACGTATTGCATTCTTTTCACATCGCTATAATGGAATGGGCGAAGTAATAGAATAAATCATTAATGAAGGGAAAAAAAAGAATGAAAAAAAAAACATAGGTGATCAAATGATTTTGAGGGAAGATAATGTCTTGTGGAATGGGCGATTCCGTTTCCCTAACCAACCAAACACCATTTTCTTGATTCCCTCACAATCGTTCATTTCATTCCGTCTTTCATTCATGCATACCAAACGCTAGGTTTAATATTCACTTGTGTTTACGGCAATAGTTTGATTAGAATAAATAATTTACTTTTTTTATTTAAATCATTGTCATAATTCAATTCATTTATTTAAATGAATTACACACAATGAAATAATACAATTAGCAAACTACATTGAAAATATGTTCATAATACGATTATAAATCTACTTTTTATTTAAATCATCATCATTTAATTTATTTGAATGAAATTCAATCGAAAGATTTTACACCATTCACCTATAATTTAACTCTCCAAGAGACGAGAGATTTTATCACCATTCACCTATAATTTAGCTCTTCAAGAGACAAGACATATTTTATTGGCCTCAAACTTGTACAAGTTGAGAAAGATATCTCTAAAACATGCTAGCCCGAACTAATTATCGTTCCAAAATAGTGAATCTTTTAACGATCCACGAATCCGTCAAATGGGCTACTAGAAAAATTCACCACATCGGGATACACTCGTCTCCGAACCAGGGAAAACCCTCACCTAGGGCCAAAGCCTGTGAACACTTGTCCGAAGGCACGACAATGCGGTGAAGTAAAACTCGCTCAGTTCAAGGATCGAACTAGCAATCGCCGCCTACTCGCCGAACCTGGGTCACTTGGAACACCAAGTCTTTCACGTACCACTCCACCACCAGCTCATTGACCAAGACAGTCTATTATTTTCATCACCCAACTTCTTCTTGAAAACATCCCGAATGCAGACACCATAACTATTAAGCATTCCCTAGTCATAGCTATCCTTAACCATGACCCAATTATGGAGCTTTTTGTAACAACCCGATTTTTAAAGTCAAAGTACAAGTCAAAGTCAAAGGAAGAAAACATTGCTAATCAGATCTGTCATTTCTGACTTAATTATTGCTTGTACGCTTGACTCGATAACCGATACTTTGCTTGACGCTATTTGTTTTACGATTTATTAATATGTGAAGTAACAATGCGATAAACGCTAATCTACTAAACGCTATCACATCACTATCGCATCGCAATTCGAATTACAGGTTCTGGATATTGTTTTACGTGGGTTTGCTAATATGTGCCTTACTTGTGTGTGCTTATTATATGTTGTTGGATGTTAATCGCAAACGCAATTGCAACTCTATCGCATCGCATCGCGACCCGAAATACAAGCTACTTTTATGATTGTCAGGTTGATTATGTTATTTGTGTAACTAATGTGTAATACTATCACATCGCTCACTCTCAACGCACGAAATGAAAGTCGGAAACCAACTCGCGCTTGCCATCCGATCGAATGACCCTTCGATCAAATGGTCATCCGACCGGATGACTGTAACACCCCGTGTTTCGAAAGTCAAAATAAAAGTCAAGATTGAAGTCAAAGGAAGAAAAGATTGTTAATTGCGATCTGCCACTCCTTGCTCAACTACTGTTTTGACTCTTTTAACTTGTAGATAATCTATTTATTTCATCACTTTAGTTGTATTATGTGGAGTACTTGTTAACAATCGAGGTTTAATCGATGTTTATCGCTGTTTTATCGCTTATTCGCTTATCGCATTCGCAACTCGAATAATGCGTTCTGGATATTGTTTTACGTGTGTGCGCTAATTATGTGTTTACTTATGCATG
The DNA here is from genome assembly GCA_030545235.1 of Helianthus tuberosus. NCBI lineage: Eukaryota > Viridiplantae > Streptophyta > Magnoliopsida > Asterales > Asteraceae > Helianthus > Helianthus tuberosus. The sequence goes on from CM060383.1 coordinate 141,827,808, forward strand.
TTTATTTATGTTTATGTGTCGTGATGATTAATCGAAACGCAATCGCAACTTTATCGCAATCGAATCGCAAACGCTAAACGCAAGTTAATTATGATGATTGTATGTTAGATATAGTAGTTAGGTTATTTGTGTAACTAATGGGTAAACTATCGCATCGCTCATTCGAAACGCATCGCAAAACTCAACGCGCGAAGCGAAAAAACCAAAACTCAGTCGTCGGAGCCACACGATCGAGTGACTACTCGATCGGATGGTCAACCGATCGGACAGCCATCCGATCGGACAGCCATCCGATCGGTGACCCACTCGACCCCTTGCACATTCCTTTTTGGGAAACCCTATAAATACCCTCACTTGTCACATCACTTGATGTGACAGCTCCCTTGCTCGACCAGTCGCACTCGGGCCTCCTTTCTCTCGATTTCTCGCGATTCTTGTAAGTTTTCAACCTAAAACTTGTACTTCTATGATCTACACGCACTCCTTCATCTCTCTCACCTTTGAATCTTAACTTTTAACCGTGAAATCAGTGGATTTGAGGTGTTCTAGGATGATGTCATCATGGAGTTCTTATGAACTTCATGTTTTGGCTTCAATCCACTAAGAACAACTTAGATCTGGAAGATTTCCACATAAACAAACAAGGATCTTGTCTAGATCTGAACAGATTCAAGGATAAAAGGATTGAAAGATGGTTTTCCAACTTTCTTTCAACTCTTTTACACTCAATGCACTCAAAACCGGTAGAATCAGAGCTCGTTCTAACCTTCCACTCCTTCTTGGTGATGTGTTGGTTCAAAATCTGGTTTCTATCAAAGAGATTGTCGATTTCGGGTTAAATATGAACCACCGCCACGAACCTGTGAACTGATCATACTTGGGTGATTCCTATTCGATCGGATCACTTGGGTCTTGATGGGGTTTCTGTTGTTTAGCACGTTATCACATCGTCTCGATCAAACCGCAAAACTTAGCAAAAACACCAAGTTAACAACACGATCAGATTGCGGGACGGATTACCGTCCGACCGGACTGCCATCCGATCGGACTGCCATCCGATCGGACCGCAATCCGATCGGGTGACACTTGGGGTTTAGCACTTCACAATTTTCAACATGTTCAATGCACTACCAGTTCTAACGGATTGCCACCCGATCGGTAGACTATCCGATTGAGCGACCAAACTGATGTGAACTTGTTCTCTGAGAAATGTCTAGCCGAACGGATCATCGTCCGATCAAAGCGTCGTTCGATCGACCGACCTGAAGGGTAGAGATACTTCTCTGTTTTCAAAATGCTACAACGAAAACTTCAAAAGGCAAACCATCATACACAAACACATCCTCACCAAACAAGGTGTCAATCCGACCGAATGCTCATCCGATCGGATTGCTGTTCGACAATTGGTTCCTTTGCACCGTTTTACGCACCACTAATCATTTATGCTATCGTCAACTGTTCAGGCTAATCTCTCTCAGCGCTCCCTTCAATCCAAGAGAGTGTTTACTTGTTAAACACAATCTGTGAGTATACTCGATCCCTTTTTGCTTTATGCACTTTTGGGTGTTACATACGTTACTTATTCTAAATCACAATCGGCACACAACGCAAATACTATTTATACGCTAACCGCTATTGCATGCTACGTGTTATTCGATGAATGCTTGTATGTTATGTTAACACAGCGATTGTTGCCTGACACCTTAGCAATGATAGTATTATAGTTTGGACTCAGCACCTGTCGAGGGCAGGGGTTGTTAAGGGCTTTACTTCACGTGTCCCAGTGGGGATGTATGTTGCGCATTCTACAACTCGCAGTCACGTCTGTGCGTATTTCTCTGTCGATAACCTACCTGCCTTCACTTTATACATGTTACATGCTGGTTATGTGTAAACGATTTCGAACTCTATTATGCTATTATCAAACCTGTATGCTCACCTTTATACTATGTGTATTGACTGGTAATTTAGCGTTTGTGGCAGGTGTTTGAGATGCTAGGATGTTGCTTGCTTTTCATGGAATCAAGTAGGGTTGAGAGTCTAGAAACAAAGACAATTTATCATATTTTTATTTGAAATCTGAGTTGTCGAAACATGTTATTTGACTTTGGGATATCGCTGTCTGTAATAATTTACTTGCTTAATAGGTTATGGTATGGGACATAATATTTAACTATTCTGTAAAGTAGATGTTGTGGAATTTCTCTCGGTCAATCTGTTTCGCTCAATGCCGCAACCCGATGATTCCGCCATCGGTTGGGGTGTGACAGATTGGTATCAGAGCCATAACTATAGGGAATTAGGTGAGACTCGACCTAGTCCGGGTCGATGTCTTAAAACGACCTTGTCTATAGTCTAAATACCAACATACCGACTTGTGCATGCCCAGTAGGGGTTTCGTACGAGCTTACTCGCTATTTCTCTCTCAAACTTGTTTATACTACACACTTGCGCGAACATCGCATACTACAGTTTTGCGCAAGATCAGCCTTTCCTAAGGCTGATTACACACTCAAACGGATGATTGGGTTGCGATTAGGTGTGAAAACCGCAAACTCTCGACCAAATCACTCGTTCGAATTGCTACTTTTACTATAAAACAAGAGAAATTGCGTTGGATCAGGAGTGGAATCCATACTTCGACGCAAATCTCCTTATCTATCTCATGGTTGTATCATACAAACAGGGATGTAGTCGCTAAGTTAGGGGTGAAACCCGAACCTTGATGACCCGTTCCGCTCTATACTTTGGTTATTACAAAACTCTCACCAAAGTCTCGACGGACTCCAACGACTTGGGTCACATTGTAACTGGAAGGATGTGTGCCGTTCGCTCAAACCGAAGCGAGAGCACAGTCCTAAAGGCCAAGGTGTGCACTTACAAGCCCTTGAGAATAGTCAAATCACTTTGGGTAGTCGACATCTATCACACCCAGACAATCTATCCTCGATTTTGTGTGTTTCGATTCTGGATTCGCTAACACCAACTCTGTGATTTATTGATTTTATGTGGATTTTATTTATGTGGTTTTGTTTATTTGTTAGCGTATTGAGAAACTGATGGCTTCGATTTAACGCTTCTTGCTCCGCCTACCGCACACAACACACTACACAATCGCTAACAAATCGTTACTACCAATGGAAAATCGCGTGCTATACTACTCGCTATGCTACTCATCGCTATACTTAAGTGCTAAACGTGTCGTGAAGGATAGTGAATACGTGCAACATATAGAATGGTTTCTGTGTTCTGACTTCCATATGTGCTTCCGTACCTTATATGCTTACGTGCTTCTGTGCCCTACGTGATTACGTGCCTATGTGTTTATGTGTTTACATGATTCTGTGAACGTGTTCCTGAGCTTTATGGTAAATCTCTAGACTATACTAGGAATAATCGAAATTGAGTTTGAGTCCTGTGATTGTGACAACCCTCACTAAACCAGGTATCCGTACGACTTAATTAATAATTAATTACTGCTTAATTACTGTGCTTGCTTGAACTTGTGGATAAACTGCTACTTGAATGCTGATACATGTACTTACTTGCATCATACTTTATTTGCTGTCACTCCATGTTTTGCTTACAGCACCTTTGTGACAACCTTGATGCACCAAAAGCACAGTATCACAATGAACGGATAACCTATTAAACGTGCTGTCATAACTAGCACCAGGCAGGTACTGCCTCTAAGGCCTGTAAGAGCCTGAGATAGTTTGCTACACTAGTGGTGAGTGTAGGGATATAAGGGTTGTAGAACTGCGTCACTAGGTGTTAGTTATAGTGACCGGATGTGCCTAAAACGTACTTTGAGTACAAAATTCTGCACTTTAATATAAAAATTCAGCATTTATCTAAACTGGTAAAGTGCAAAAAGTTAGAAAAATATTACTAGACACTTTCCATAGTGTCGGGAATAAATTATGTCACTAAAGATAAAAATTAACGACACTTTAAATAATTATTTAGCACTTTAACGGACTAGTATCCAACCGAACAACCGGACTTAACCCGGGACATAAAATTATTGTCATTGATATTGTTTTTTTTTTCTGAGCTAGTTAGGGTCCCCGAATACCCTAACACCCGTCACAAGACACTACACACTTGTAACCGGTTTAACCTCCTAATACTAACTAACTAATACTTGTACATTTAGTTGGAATTAAACCAAAAAGCCCTCCCCATAGTAACCGACCTCGGTTAGCAAGGGGACACCACCACTCAACTTTTAAATATTTTATTTAAAGGTGCTTAATATCTTGGCAACATGTTATATAGTGGATAATAACTTGACATGGTTTAGAAATATAACCATTTGACATATACCTCCACATAACCACCAACAACAAATCAACACTACACTCTCCCTCTCTTGAACCTCACGGCTGAGAGCATTCACTTCCATCCATTTTTTTTCCATTTTAATCAAGGCTTTTCACTTATATACAAGTGTAAAGGGTCGCGTACAAGGAAGCTTGGTGCTTACGGATCGTCAAGGACCTCACCTCAACGCTATTAACCACCCGTTTTTCGACTAGTTTCTTCCCTAGCCTCGAGCTAGTAGTAAGTGACTCTAAACGCCTTTTTGACCTATTCTAAAGTGGTTAATAAGAATTGTGACGGTTGAAATTTATGAGCATGTAAGAACAAAATTTAAAGTCTACTAAAATAATATAAACAAAGTGGTTGTGGTTAATAGATGAATAATGGTGTAAAACTTATAAAACTAGTATTGTTATGATTATTTTAGTGTTGTTTTATGCTAGTGTTAGTTCGGATCGTCATCTAACCCGACTAAGTCATGTTCATGGATCATGACCTAGTGTATGTTATAGAGTGAAAAGTGGTTAGATGAAGACCACTACTACTTATAACCATGAACTTGTGTAAAAACATTTTTTCTTACAAAATGGAGTTCTAAACTAGTAGATCTACGGATCTACAAGTGGTATTTTCAAAAGGACCAAGTGTCAAAAGAAATCATATTTTTAAAGCTGGATCTTTCCTAAACAAAGGTGATTTTTGTAAACACACAAGTGTGTAGACACTTGTGTGACAAAAAGTTTTAACAAAAGAATTACTTTTAAAATTTTGACTAGAAGATGTACAAATGCATTTTCTGTAAAAATGAGATTTTCGAGAAACCGATTCCATTTACAAAAGTAGAAAGATCTATTAAAAATAATGGGAAGTTACTACACACTTTTACACAACCCACAAGTTCATACGTTTGTGATATTTTTGAACTAGTATGATGTTGGAATATTGTTTGTTATTGATGTTGGGAACATAGTTGATTTGAATTATAAAAGAAAATGATACGCTTGAAAGCGTGGCCACCTCCAGTTATAGAGGAAACTCTGGCGAAATTTTTCCAAAAATCTAACACTTGTAAATATTTTATCACAAGTGTTATGGATATATTTTTAACTTATTTTCCCAAATAACTTTCGCCACGATTTTTATTACGAAACTTCCAAGTGTCGGAGGTGGGATTTTGTAAATAAAACTTGCTAAAATATATATTTAGAATATATATTTTCATAACAACACTTGTGTAAATTTTTGCGATTATTTTTGTGAACTACGTAAATATTATTTTTAGGGTAAAAATAATATTACTAAATGTTAACGGCTCCAAAATAATACAAACGCCTTCAAAATAATTACTAAGTTACAACGGTATAATTATTACCACCCGATCTTTATCCGTAACTTACGCATTTTAAGAAAATATTTATGAGCGCGTATTTTTGTCAAAGTATTATTTTGGGAAAATCACATGTATTAAAATATAATATTTTTGGGAAGAATATTTATATTTTGGAGTAAGAAATAAAATATATTAAGTGAGACTTAATAATGTATTTCGAATTTTACGAACACGCATGTATTAAATCCCCCATCCTTGGGAAGGAAAATAATTACCAAGTATTTACAAAAATATAAACACGAAATAGTTGTCTAACTATTTCCCAAAAACTTAAACCTTAAGCTAAGGCACGGCCATCTGTCTAATAGAGTTAGTACGTGTAGGTCGTCGCACAGCTGCTTGAACAGGAGATATACTTGGTAGAGACGCACCACTGTAAGTTCATTCTCCCCCTTTTCTCTTAACTGTTTTCAGTCTTTAAACTGCGGGGGTGAAATACATGTTACAATTACTACAAACGTTTTATACACGGTATGATTAGCTAAGGAACTTACTGCTAGATCACGTGACTGGATAGGCTATTATCGTAAGACCATTAATCCTTGTATAAGGACCGAGAGGCATGAGTGATAGATCTATCGGGTGTTGCGAGCCCCACACATGGGCCAGCGTGCGGCTGCATGTGGTGACTATGTCGTTCCGCCGGAAGGACCGGTATAAAATACGCGTTACAGGTTTGAGTGCTTCCTAGGCCATGTCACTTATTAATGTATTAGCTACACATTAATCGATCTCTTTTTCCTTAATTGCTACATACCAGGGATTTTCATACATACAGACTTGTTTACAAAGGTTTATACATACTCACTTACACATGAACTCGCTCAACATTATTGTTGATTTTTCAACTTACATGTATTTCAGGGATTTAAAGGATCTGGCGCGGTATGACACGTTTTCCCGCTGCATTAGTTTCGAGGTCATCCGAGTTTAAGGGATGTTACTTTTTCCTGGACGAGTCACAGTTCTTAAGCTGTGTTTATTTCTTGTTGGGGTTGTGTCTTTTGAACACTGTTTATGTTTGTTAGGATGTGATATCCGTTAAGACAATGTTGTGGTTCTTTACTCTTCAAACTTATTTTAATGGATGATCTTGCATGGTTTTTATTTCATATAGCTTGTTATGGTTAAGCTACGGTATTAAGAAGTCACACCAAAATAACCACGCTTCCGCAAAGCCAGGGTGTGACAGCTTGGTATCAGAGCTCTGATCATAGCGAACTAGGATTCCTTCTTGAGTCTAGACTATGATCACTAGGGCTCTCACGAAAAGATTTTTACACTGCATACCACTTAAGTCCAGATCCAAAACTTTTTACAAACAAATGTTGTGCACATTTATTTATTATTTATAAGCTCAGTCTGGGAGGCTGAGGCTCGGTCTGGAAGACCGAGGCTCGGTCTAGGAGACCGAGGTAGTTGTCTAGTGGGACTAGGGAGTCAGTCTGAGAGGCTGGGAGAATAGGCTAGTGGGACTAGGAAGAACAGTCTGAGAGGCTGGGAGAATTTGGCTAGTGGGACTAGGAAGATCAGTCTGAGAGGCTGGGAGGCTAGTGGGACTAGGAGAATTATTTGATTGCTTACTTGGTGACTAATGTGCTTATCTGACTATATGATTGATTGTTGTACGTATGTGTGTTTGTGTTACAGAAAGTCATGCTTTCATTAGATACTGGAGAGTCGGACACTACAGATCCCACGACCAAAGTATCAGGCGGCATAGTTTCATCGGAGCACGAGGTGTACACTTCCGATACGACCAGCACAGATGAGGACTACTTTCAGCCCTTTGCACTGCCTGATGTCGTAGCAGAGCCTGCTGATGGCCATCTTGTTAGGGATTTGCCACTCGCGGTGATCCCTGCCCCTGTGCCCCTTGCTACTTATCCCGTTGTTGATATGCCCCCCCCGACATTGTCTCTGACGACGATGTCGATCTATTAGAGGAGGACCCACTTGAGGGCGAGGCCCTATTGTTACTGGTGATAGCCTACTGCTTGTTGACGCTCCTGCAGAGGAGGCTCATGCCCATTCGCCTGTCCCAGACTCATTTGAGCCTGTGGCGTCCGCATCTTTGCATATACAGGGAGTGCAACACTACTCACACGACGCCGACCCTGATATGGCGTCATCAGCTGCACCAGTTTCTGCACACAGCTTTTAGTTTGATCGCGATATTGAGGACGATTCTGTTTTTCCACCTGGTTTTGATCCAGATCCATGACATTGAGTTCATACACTTAGACCAGCCCTTGGAGGATCCTGTAGCCCCTGTCGACCCTATGTTTGTCGATCCAGCTGATTTTGAGATGGAGTTTGTTGATTCGGAGCCGACTGTGGCCCCTGAGCCAGGCGTTGCTCCTGACCCCGCATTGGAGCATGACCCTGTTCATGCCGATGCACCTGCTGTTGCTCCTTGATTGATCATCTGCTTAGACGAGAGAAAATTTGGGGTAACTGTGCAAGACAATTTATTATTACGGGGGCCCACGTAATAACGACTTGTAGTGCACAGAAATCTTGGTGGACTCTGCGGGTCAAGCTAATGAAAACCAATGTAGCAGGAAATAACTAAAACATGAATGACCAAGGCGATGTAGCCTCGAGATCATTCTATTACAAGCAACAAGCCAAATTGGCAAGCCTATGTGAAGGCTCAGAAATTTATTTCCCCACTCATACATTGAGTATATTTGCGTGTGAAATTGGGTGATTACATGATGGCTTATGGTGCTATATATCTCATAGACAATTGAAACGTTGTCTAACCCGCTTCACACCACTTCGACAAAAGAGAATGTCACCCAGACGTGACACAAACACCAGTACGTTGCCAAGGACAGAAGCCGAGCTGCAAGAACGCATCTCACAGGCAAATGCACGACATGAAGCCCTCCGCTCTAAGCACAAAGATGACATTACTGGAAATAACCCTCCAACTGGCTGCACCTATAAACAGTTCCTGAACTGCAAGCCTTTGAACTTTGACGGAACAGGAGGCGCCGTTGCATTTGTTCGTTGGTCCGAAAAGATTGACTCCATCCTACGAATGAGTAGTTGTTCGCCCCAACAGAGTGTTACCTATATCACAGGGTCATTTCTAGATGGCACACTCTCATGGTGAAACCTCCAGGTTCAGACCCTTGGTACAGATGCTGCTTATGCTCTGAGCTGGGACGAGCTCAAGGAAATGATGGAGAAAAAAAATACTGTTCTAAAGCTGAAATCCAGAAGCTTGACGCGGAATTCTGGAATTGAAAATGGACGGAACAAAGATTCCTGAATACGTCCAGCAATCTCACGACTTGTCTAGGGTCGTCCCCTACTTAGTCAAACCGGAGTTCAAAAGGATTGAACGATGCATTTGGACACTTGCACCCCAGATCAGGAGTATGGTTACTACCTCGAAGCCCTCAACCATTGCAGAGGCTATCAACATGGGTGATTTATTTATAACATGAGATGTTATGTGATTGATTTATTTATAACATGAGATGTTATGTGTTGATATTGTTGTATACTTACGTACACTCTACTTACTATGACCTGACCAACGTGAACCATCTTTTAGAGGATGCCGCCGAGACGTCAAACACGAATGCCTACCAATGAGGCAGAGCTTCAGCAGGTCATCGCGGCTGCCATCGCGCAATACGCCGCTTCTCAAGGAGCAACTAGCGGAAGTAATTCTGGCAATACTGGCAACAACAATCCACCTCATGGCTGTACCTACTGGCACTTCCTCAACCACGAGCCTCCAAAGTTCGACGGCACTGGAGGTGCCATAGCCTTTGTAAAGTGGATCGAAAGAATGGATTCCATCTTTCAAGTGAGTGGTTGTACGCCGGAACAACAAGTCCCATACGTTTCTGAGCTGCTTCTAGATGAAGCTCGATTATGGTAGAATCTTCAGATTCGTATAAAGGGCGCTGCTGCAGCATATGCGTTAACATGGGGTGAGCTGAAAGGAATGATGCATAAGAAGTATTGCTCCCAGACGGAAACCCAGAAATGGGAAGATGAATTTCGGAGCCTGATGATGGAAGGTCCGAAGGTGTTGGAGTACGTGCAACGACTTCATGATCTGTCACGAATTGTTCCGTACCTGGTAAAACCAGAACTGAAGAAATTAGAACAATTCATTTGGGAACTGGCGCCCCAAGTCTTGAGCTTGATGACAACATCAACGCCACCAACAACTGATGCTGCAAGTAAGATGGGTTTGGCACTCGCTACGGAGGCACTTAGACTAGAAAAACTTACAAACCCTGCCAAGAAGAAGGAGACTCAGGTAGAGTTATCCGGAAAGAACAAAAGGAAGCTCACTGAGGGTACCCGAACGAATAATGAGAACAAAAGAAAGGGTTATATGGGCACTCTGCCCAAGTGTAACACATGCCAGCGTCATCATTCTGGCCGATGTGGACAGAAAACATGTGAAGCTTGTGGGAAGAACGGTCATTTGAAGGATACTTGTTGGGTTAGTAATGGCCGGGGTGGCAAAGGAGGTTCTGGTAATAGGAACAACAATCGAGGAGGTAACGGAAACGGAAACCATGGAAATGTTGCGAATCAAGCTGGGAATGGGAATGGCCGAGGGCCAGGATGCTGTAACTGTGGGGAAATTGGGCGCTTCAAGAAGGAAAGCCCGAAACTGGATCAAACTCGTGGGAGAGTATTCAACATCGGTACAAGGGAAGCGCGCCAGGATCCAAGCATTGTCACTGGTACGTTCCCGATAAACCAACACTTTGCATCTGTTTTGTTTGATACTGGTACCGATTATAGTTTCGTGACATTAGAGTTTAAGAATATACTTGGGTTGACGCCTAGTAAGTTAGACGTTCCGTACTCCATCAAATTAGCAAATGGGAAACCAGTTGAGACCAGTGAAGTTGTCCGAGGATGTGTGATTAAACTAGGAGGGCACGAGTTTACGCTAGATTTACTACCTGTCGAGTTGGGAAGCTTTGATGTGGTAGTGGGAAGGGATTGGCTATCGAGTAACAAAGTCGATGTCAATTGCCATGGGAAGACCATCCGCATCCCACTGACGGATGAAGAAACCATCAGAGTGCACAGAGAGAAGCATGATAAGCCGCTGAGAATTATTAGCTGTCTAAAAGCTAGAAAGTGCTTGAAGAAGGGATGTGTTGCATTCTTAGCACACATTGTAGATAAGAAAGCTGCAGAACCGAAGATCGAAGACATCCCTGTCGTGAGGGAATATCCAGAAGACTTCCCGGAGGACTTGCCTGGACTGCCACCTCAGAGGCAAGTGGAGTTTCACATCGATTTGGTCCCAGGCGCCGCGCCTGTGGCTAAGGCCCCTTATAGACTTGCCCCGTCTGAGATGCAAGAATTGGCGACACAACTTCAAGAGTTGTTAGACAAGGGATTTATCAGACCAAGCTTCTCGCCTTGGGGAGCTCTGGTCCTGTTTGTCAAGAAGAAGGATGGTAGTTTTCGAATGTGCATCGACTACCGGGAGCTGAACAAGCTGACGATCAAGAATAGATATCCTCTGCCAAGAATTGATGATCTGTTTGATCAACTGCAAGGTTCAAGATTTTATTCAAAGATCGATCTTCGATCTGGATACCATCAGCTAAGGATACTAGAGGAGAGTATCCCGAAAACAGCCTTCAGAACTCGTTATGGACATTACGAGTTCCTAGTTATGCCGTTTGGGTTGACAAACGCGCCTGCTGTTTTTATGGACCTAATGAACCGAGTCTGCAAGCCGTATCTCGATAAGTTCGTGATTGTATTCATCGACGATATTTTGATTTATTCAAGGACTAAGGCTGAGCACGAACAGCATCTAAGAGCTATTTTGGAGCTGCTGAAGAAAGAACAACTGTATGCCAAATTCTCTAAGTGCGAATTTTGGCTACGTGAAGTCCAATTCCTTGGACACGTGGTGAATGGAGATGGAATCCATGTGGATCCAACCAAGATCGAAGCGATCAAGAGTTGGGAAACGCCAAAGACGCCAACCGAGATTCGACAATTCTTGGGTTTGGCTGGCTACTATCGAAGGTTCATTGAGGATTTTTCGAAGATCGCTCAACCATTGACGCTCCTCACCCAGAAAGATAAGAAGTTTGATTGGGGAATCAAACAGGAAGAAGCGTTTCAGCTGTTGAAGGATAAGCTCTGCAATGCGCCAATTCTAGCACTACCAGAAGGTACTGACGATTTCGTGGTATACTGTGACGCCTCACGTCAAGGATTGGGTTGCGTGTTGATGCAACGCCAGAAGGTTATTGCTTACGCATCACGTCAGTTGAAGGAACATGAGAAGAACTATACCATGCACAATTTGGAGCTAGGCGCAATGATATTTGCTTTAAAGATCTGGAGACACTACCTATATGGTACGAAATGTACAATTTTTACAGATCATAAGAGCCTACAACACATATTCAACCAGAAGGAGTTGAATATGAGACAAAGACGATGGGTTGAGTTGTTAAATGATTACGATTGCGAGATAAAGTATCATCCAGGGAAGGCGAATGTGGTTGCCGACGCCCTAAGTCGAAAAGAGAGGATCAAGCCCATAAGGGTTAGGGCTTTAGAAATGATTATCCAAACCGATCTTTCCTTGCGCATTCGTGCCGCGCAGAAAGAAGCTCTCGAGGAAAGAAATCTTGAAGAAGAATATCTCCGTGGGATGGAGAAGCTATTGGTGCCAAACGAGGAAGGAACGTTATGTTTTGAGAAAAGGATTTGGGTTCCTCTGTTTGGTGGTTTAAGGAAAGTTGTTTTTGATGAAGCTCACAAATCGCGGTACTCTATCCATCCAGGAGCGGATAAGATGTACCAATATCTCAAGGATTACTATTGGTGGCCTAGGATGAAGGGCGATGTTGTTGTTTATGTGAGCAAGTGTCTAACGTGCGCTAAGGTGAAAGCGGAATACTAGAAGCCTTCAGGACTTCTGCAACAACCTGAGATTCCCAAGTGGAAATGGGAACAAATCTCCATGGATTTTATTACTAAGTTGCCAAGAACGCCAAGAGGCCATGACACTATCTGGGTAATAGTGGACCGATTAACGAAGTCAGCGCACTTCTTACCTATCAGGGAGAAGGATAATACGAGCAAGTTGGCTGAAATTTACATGAGAGAAGTCATCACGCGCCATGGAGTACCTCTCTCGATCATCTCTGATAGAGATGGACGTTTCATATCAAGGATTTGGCAATCCTTCCAAGAAGCTTTTGGCTCACGATTAAATCTGAGCACTGCATTTCGCCCTCAGACCGACGGTCAAAGCGAGCGGACTATTCAGACCTTGGAAGATATGCTGAGAGCATGTGTTATGGATTTGGGCGGTAGCTGGGATAAGCATTTGCCACTGGTCGAATTTTCATACAACAACAGCTACCACACCAGTATTGGAGCCGCGCCATTTGAAGCTCTTTACGGACGCAAGTGTCGATCACCCCTATGCTGGGCTGACGCAGGTGATAGGCAGCTTGTTGGTCCCGAAATCGTCCAAGAGACGACATACAAGATTGCGCAGATTCGAAAGCGAAAGACTGAAAGCCTATGCAGATCCAAACCGGAAACATTTGGAATTCCAAGTTGGAGATATGGTTTTATTGAAAGTTTCACCCTGGAAGGGTGTGGCACGCTTCGGAAAGCGTGGGAAGTGAATCCGCGTTACATTGGCCCTTTCAGAATTTTGGAAAGAATAGGGCTAGTAGCATACAAGCTGGACTTACCTGCTGAACTGAATGGAGTTCACGATACATTTCATGTATCCAACCTGAAGAAAAGTCCAACTCAAGATACCGTTGTCATTCCCACCGACGAGATTCATGTTGACGACACGCTCCATTTCGTTGAAGAACCTGTTGAGGTTACGGATTGGAAAGTAAACAAGACCCGCCGGAGCAGTGTCAAGCTCGTCAAGGTTCATTGGAATGCCAGACATGGTCCTGAATACACCTGGGAGCGTGAGGACCGGATGAAAGAGAAATACCCCCACCTATTTCCCAAGAACCCTGCTTCTAGAAGCAAAACTTAAAATTTCGGGATGAAATTTTTCTAACGGGGGGAGAATGTGACAACCCTCACTAAACCAGGTATCCGTACGACTTAATTAATAATTAATTACTGCTTAATTACTGTGCTTGCTTGAACTTGTGGATAAACTGCTACTTGAATGCTGATACATGTACTTACTTGCATCATACTTTACTTGCTGTCACTCCATGTTTTGCTTACAGCACCTTTGTGACAACCTTGATGTACCAAAAGCACAGTATCACAATGAACGGATAACCTATTAAACGTGCTGTCATAACTAGCACCAGGCAGGTACTGCCTCTAAGGCCTGTAAGAGCCTGAGATAGTTTGCTACACTAGTGGTGAGTGTAAGGATATAAGGGTTGTAGAACTGCGTCACTAGGTGTTAGTTATAGTGACCGAATGTGCCTAAAACGTACTTTGAGTACAAAATTCTGCACTTTAATATAAAAATTCAGCATTTATCTAAACTGGTAAAGTGCAAAAAGTTGGAAAAATATTACTAGACACTTTCCATAGTGTCGGGAATAAATTATGTCACTAAAGATAAAAATTAACGACACTTTAAATAATTATTTAGCACTTTAACGGACTAGTATCCAACCGAACAACCGGACTTAACCCGGGACATAAAATTATTGTCATTGATATTGTTTTTTTTTTCTGAGCTAGTTAGGGTCCCCGAATACCCTAACACCCGTCACAAGACACTACACACTTGTAACCGGTTTAACCTCCTAATACTAACTAACTAATACTTGTACATTTAGTTGGAATTAAACCAAAAAGCCCTCCCCATAGTAACCGACCTCGGTTAGCAAGGGGACACCACCACTCAACTTTTAAATATTTTATTTAAAGGTGCTTAATATCTTGGCAACATGTTATTTAGTGGATAATAACTTGACATGGTTTATAAATATAACCATTTGACATATACCTCCACATAACCACCAACAACAAATCAACACTACACTCTCCCTCTCTTGAACCTCACGGCCGAGAGCATTCACTTCCATCCATTTTTTTTTCCATTTTAATCAAGGCTTTTCACTTATATACAAGTGTAAAGGGTCGCGTACAAGGAAGCTTGGTGCTTACGGATCGTCAAGGACCTCACCTCAACGCTATTAACCACCCGTTTTTCGACTAGTTTCTTCCCTAGCCTCGAGCTAGTAGTAAGTGACTCTAAACGCCTTTTTGCCCTATTCTAAAGTGGTTAATAAGAATTGTGACGGTTGAAATTTATGAGCATGTAAGAACAAAATTTAAAGTCTACTAAAATAATATAAACAAAGTGGTTGTGGTTAATAGATGAATAATGGTGTAAAACTTATAAAACTAGTATTGTTATGATTATTTTAGTGTTGTTTTATGCTAGTGTTAGTTCGGATCGTCATCTAACCCGACTAAGTCATGTTCATGGATCATGACCTAGTGTATGTTATAGAGTGAAAAGTGGTTAGATGAAGACCACTACTACTTATAACCATGAACTTGTGTAAAAATATTTTTTCTTACAAAATGGAGTTCTAAACTAGTAGATCTACGGATCTACAAGTGGTATTTTCAAAAGGACCAAGTGTCAAAAGAAATCATATTTTTAAAGCTGGATCTTTCCTAAACAAAGGTGATTTTTGTAAACACACAAGTGTGTAGACACTTGTGTGACAAAAAGTTTTAACAAAAGAATTACTTTTAAAATTTTGACTAGAAGATGTACAAATGCATTTTCTGTAAAAATGAGATTTTCGAGAAACCGATTCCATTTACAAAAGTAGAAAGATCTATTAAAAATAATGGGAAGTTACTACACTTTTACACAACCCACAAGTTCATACGTTTGTGATATTTTTGAACTAGTATGATGTTGGAATATTGTTTGTTATTGATGTTGGGAACATAGTTGATTTGAATTATAAAAGAAAATGATACGCTTGAAAGCGTGGCCACCTCCAGTTACAGAGGAAACTCTGGCGAAATTTTTCCAAAAATCTAACACTTGTAAATATTTTATCACAAGTGTTATGGATATATTTTTAACTTATTTTCCCAAATAACTTTCGCCACGATTTTTATTACGAAACTTCCAAGTGTCGGAGGTGGGATTTTTGTAAATAAAACTTGCTAAAATATATATTTAGAATATATATTTTCATAACAACACTTGTGTAAATTTTTGCGATTATTTTTGTGAACTACGTAAATATTATTTTTAGGGTAAAAATAATATTACTAAATGTTAACGGCTCCAAAATAATACAAACGCCTTCACAATAATTACTAAGTTACAACGGTATAATTATTACCACCCGATCTTTATCCGTAACTTACGCATTTTAAGAAAATATTTATGAGCGCGTATTTTTGTCAAAGTATTATTTTGGGAAAATCACATGTATTAAAATATAATATTTTTGGGAAGAATATTTATATTTTGGAGTAAGAAATAAAATATATTAAGTGAGACTTAATAATGTATTTCGAATTTTACGAACACGCATGTATTAAATCCCCCATCCTTGGGAAGGAAAATAATTACCAAGTATTTACAAAAATATAAACACGAAATAGTTGTCTAACTATTTCCCAAAAACTTAAACCTTAAGCTAAGGCACGGCCATCTGTCTAATAGAGTTAGTACGTGTAGGTCGTCGCACAGCTGCTTGATCAGGAGATATACTTGGTAGAGACGCACCACTGTAAGTTCATTCTCCCCCTTTTCTCTTAACTGTTTTCAGTCTTTAAACTGCGGGGGTGAAATACATGTTACATTTACTACAAACGTTTTATACCCCGTATGATTAGCTAAGGAACTTACTGCTAGATCACGTGACTGGATAGGCTATTATCGTAAGACCATTAATCCTTGTATAAGGACGGAGAGGCATGAGTGATAGATCTATCGGGTGTTGCGAGCCCCACACATGGGCCAGCGTGCGGCTGCATGTGGTGACTATGTCGTTCCGCCGGAAGGACCGGTATAAAATACGCGTTACAGGTTTGAGTGCTTCCTAGGCCATGTCACTTATTAATGTATTAGCTACACATTAATCGATCTCTTTTTCCTTAATTGCTACATACCAGGGATTTTCATACATACAGACTTGTTTACAAAGGTTTATACATACTCACTTACACATGAACTCGCTCAACATTATTGTTGATTTTTCAACTTACATGTATTTCAGGGATTTAAAGGATCTGGCGCGGTATGACACGTTTTCCCGCTGCATTAGTTTCGAGGTCATCCGAGTTTAAGGGATGCGACTTTTTCCTGGACGAGTCACAGTTCTTAAGCTGTGTTTATTTCTTGTTGGTGTTGTGTCTTTTGAACACTGTTTATGTTTGTTAGGATGTGATATCCGTTAAGACAATGTTGTGGTTCTTTACTCTTCAAACTTATTTTAATGGATGATCTTGCATGGTTTTTATTTCATATAGCTTGTTATGGTTAAGCTACGGTATTAAGAAGTCACACCAAAATAACCACGCTTCCGCAAAGCCAGGGTGTGACAGTGATGATGTCTGTTGCAGAAAATGTCGTCATTTGGATCACCCCGCTCCCGTGCTGTTAAACGTAAGCAGGCTGACTGTTGGGATTGAACCCTATCAGAGGAACAGATAATTAAAACCAAAACTGGATCAGAGCAGTGGATCCAGAATAAGCAGACGTTTACAGATTAGTTCATGCAAATCTCTCCCCTTGAAAGTGGTCTTGTATCAACTGACCTCCTATCTGCTGATCTTACTAAGTGCTGACCTACAACTGCTGCTTTGCATCTACTGACCAATGTCAAAGACTGATGGAAGACCAAAGCTCTGCTGACTCAATCTACTGCTTTGAGTCAAGTACTGCTGATCCGGACAAGCACTGCTGGGGTCACAGCAGTGGAAGTATGCAGCAGATGTTTAAGTGTCTTTTATGTAATACAATGTAATAGCAGTAGTTAGTACATCAATGTTTATAGATCAGAGGTTAGAGTTTGTTAGGAGGTTAGATGTCACTTTCATGGTGACGTCAGCTAAAGATGCTCAGTGGTTTGCAAGTGCCTATAAATAGTTCAGTACTTGGTACTGTTCTATTAGCTCTTTCACCACATCGTCTTCTTTGCACGAACAAACTACTGAGCTCTGGCTGAGGGGGAGTTTGCATTCTTACATCAATCATTGTAATCGTTGTTGAAACAAATTCAATCATTCGGTTCATTGTTTAAAGATGTTTGATTAAAAGTATTACTCCTGTTTGATTGTATGCAAAGTTTGTTTTCATCTTAATTCCGCTGCACAACTCTTTCATTTCCATCTTAATTTCAAACGAAAATACAATAAAAAAGAAACTCAGATCCAACAATTGGTATCAGAGCTTGGACAGTCAAATTTGATTTAACAATCATTTTGACGTAAATAGTTCAACTCATAACAGTTGATACTGATCGTTTGTTCGTCCGTTGAAAAACAGAGCAAGGATTAATCACCATTAAAGTTGATTTCTCAGTTTCTGTAAAACAACAAGAATGACGTCACAATCTCAGGATGATAAAAACAACATCGGCTCGCTTTTTAAACCACCTATGCTAAAGAGAAATGAGTACAACATCTGGCAGAGGAGGATGGGTCACATCCTCGCTCAACAAAGCACAGGTTGTTGGAGGTCTGTCATTTATGGTCCCCATGTTCCTTCAGTGCCAAGCGCTGAAGATGCTAAAAAGTTCGTTCCAAAACCAGTTGAAAATTATACCGAAACCGACTTTCAAAAGATCGAACTAGATGCTAAGGCTTTTAGCATCATAGCATCAGCGCTGCCCAATGAGATATATGCTGGACTGTTACACTGTAACAGTGCCAAAGAATTATGGGACGCACTTAAGGAACAGTTTGGTGGAACTGAAGAAGTCATAGAAAGCAATAGGGAAATCCTGAACCAACAATATGAAACATTTTGCTACGTTAAAGGTGAATCACTAACGCAACAATTTGAGCGTTTTAGTTGTCTCATCAGTGAACTGAGGCTTGTTAACACCACTTTTACAAACTCAACTCAAAATAGCAGGTTCCTCAGGTCACTGCCAGAAAAATGGGACACTATAGCTTTTGTCACCCGAAATTCATCTGAATTCAAGGATCTGACCTTGACCCAACTCCATGGTCGACTCCTGACCTACGAAAGGGAGTTGAACCAGAAAAGGAGGTTACAAGAGTCAGGAAAAGCTACCGATGATTACACTTTCGGTAATACTGCTCTTCTGGGTCAAGAAGAATCTGGGAGCAGTGGTAAGGATCAGGGTTATGATCACTTCATTGACATAACTGCTGGTGCAAATTTTAACAACCCTGATCCTCATTCTGCAAGTTATGCATTCACTGCTAACGAAAACCAGATGTCAGACAATTTAAGTTTTGAACTAAATGATTTGCAACATTTTGATCCCACTGATTTAGAGGAAATGGACATCCTGCATCAACTGGCTTTGCTAAGTGTTAGAACTAGCAAGTTCTACAAAAGAACAGGGCGAAAATTCCCAGGTTTGCATGGGAATCTAAGGGTTGGGTTGGTTAAATCGAAAATCAAGTGCTACAAGTGTAATAGGTTGGGACATTTTGCTAGGGAATGTAGGAGTCAAACCGCTGGTCCCATAATTACTCATCCTAGCTCAAATCCTCGACCTCAAAACCAAAACACTGTGCACTATGCCCAATATGCCCCAGCAGCACAAGTGAACACTGCTCACTATGCTGCTGCCCCTGTGCCAGTACATTATGTCCAAACTACTGTTCCATAAATCCAATACGTTCAAACCCCTGCTCCACAGGTACAAGTGCAATCTGTTGCACCTCAAACCACTGCTCCAGCAGCAGCACAACCAGATCAACAAAGTTTTTTCACTCAAGGGTTTGTTGACTGGAGCAGTATGCCTGAAGACCTTAATGATGAAAATTTTGCACTCTATGCTTCTAATGATTCTTCTCATGATGAGTTTTGTTTGATGGCACTAGAGTCAATACAGGAGGGGGTTGAAGCTGAGGAGGAACAGCAGTGCTTTGAAACAGTGGAAGAGGTGACTGAAGCAGTGGTTACTGCAGTGGCTGATGAAATACTGTTGGGAGAAAGTTCAGGTACCCTGATTGAACCAATGACAGATCCATGGTCCATAGAGGACAAAGAAGAAGAGATAGAAGAAAAGGCTGGTGAAAAGAAGGTAAAAGCTGATGATGATGAAGATCATCAATGTGATTGTGCAATGATGGCAGCTGCCAAGGTATCTCCTCAAGTTCTTGAAAAACTGTGTTCTGACAATTGCATAATTGCTTTTGCCAACATTAAAGAGGTGAATGAAAACCTTCAGGATAAAATCTTGTCTGATGAGGTCAAATTTGAAAGCTCTTTAAAAGAACTTAAAAACAAATTGACTGAAAAAGAAAAAGAAATCAGCTGTCTAAAAGAAGAGCAAAGCATCACCAAAACCCAACTTCAAACTATGGTTGAAAAATACCAAAGTTGCAAAAAGGAGTTGGAATCCACCCAGATTACTTGTGAAAGATGGGTGGAATCCTGTAGAGGATATGAGGTGATGCTTGCTAAACAGATTGAAAGTAATGTGAAATTTGGGATTGGGTATAGAAAATATGATGATGAACACATTGCTTGTGAAAAATCTGTTCAAAACACTGATGTAACCACTGAGTTCATCCCCACAAACAAGAATGGCCAAGAAGTGAAAATCACTGACAAACTTGGTAACAAAATCACACTTGGCAGAACAAGGAGTTCCTCAACTTTTGAAGAACTTGAAAAATATCAATTTAAACCTACCTGGTCTGACGAGTGTGATATTCTTGAAAATTTCAAGCCAATGGACTTTACATCAACTGATGGTGTTAAAGCTCCAAAAGCTAAAGTCATACCTCTCAAGGACATCCCAACAGTGGTTAAAACCTCTGCTGCAAAGGAGTCTGAAAAGAGAAAGAAGAAAGAAAAAATTGATAACCTGTTTTGTGAATTCTGTGAAAAAAGGAATCATCTAACAAAAGATTGTTTCCACTTGAAAGCTTATGATTTAAACAAAACAAGTGTCATTGTTTCAGCAGAAAGCTGCATTGTTTGTGGTAAAACAAACCACAAAACTCAAGCATGTGTGTATCTCAAAAACTTTGATGTGAAAAAGAATGAGTACATGGCTAAAACATCCTTGAGTCCACCATCATCATCAACACCTGTCAAATTCACCAAGAAACAACCACTGTTTGTGCCAGTTCAAACAGCTGTTACAAAACAGCTGAACCAAACATCTGTCAAAAGAGATGTTCAGGTTACTGATGCACCCCCTGCCAATCAGTTCAGAAAAGGCAAAGACAAACAGTCTTTCCAAAGGATTCCTCACGTTTATGAGGCCTACAAAAGGCCCTCTAAACCCAAAGTGAACAGGCATCCTTTTGGTTACCAGCAGATGATTGGTCAGGACCCACAACAGTGGTTAGAGAAACACTGTCCTAAAACAGTTCAAACACCTGACCTAACCACTGTCCATCATTCTGCATCCATCCCAGACTCTGCTGAGACCCCATCCAAAGCCTTGTTGGCTTTGGAGACCTTAATGAACTAATTCTTTTACTTCATGTGCAGGGAGCTTCTGCATGCTTTGATAGTCTTTGGTATGTAGATAGTGGAGGCTCCAGGCACATGACAGGATGTAAAGCCCTCCTCAAAGACTTTAAAATCCATGGATGGGGTGATATATCCTTTGGGAATAATAGTAAAGGAAAAGTTCTGGGGTCGGGTACAGTGGAGTCTGGAAAAGTAAAATTTGAAAATGTCAATCTAATAGACAATCTAAAATTCAACCTTCTGAGTGTGTCCCAAATGAGTGACAAAGGTTTTGGGTCATTCTTCACAAAATATTGTTGTAGGATTGTTGGACCAGAAATGGTAAAAAAGATTGAAGCAATAATCAAAACTGGTCAAACTAAACTTGTTGCTCAAAGAAGTGGCAATATTTATGTTGTTGACATGTCAAAAGAGTGTCCCAGAGCTGATGCCTGTCTGTTCTCAGCTGCCTCTAACAAAGAGACAGAACTTTGGCACAGAAGGCTGGGACACACAAATCTTAAAACAATTACAGAGATTTCAAAAAATGGTTTGGTGAGAGGCCTACCACAAAAATTGTTTTCATGTCCTGAACATTGCATTTCCTGGTTAAAAGGAAAACAACATAAAAGTTCTTATAAGTCCATTGAAGAGTCCAAAACAACCCAGTGTTTGCAAATGCTACACATGGATTTGTTTGGCCCAGTTCAAGTCATGAGCCTTAAAAGGAAAAGATATTGTTTGGTTATTGTTGATGACTTTTCTAGGTTCACATGGACTTTCTTTTTGCACTCAAAAGATGAAACTGCAGGCATTTTGCAAGACTTTGTAATATAGGTTGAAAAGCAATTTGACCTTCCAGTAAAAAGCTTCAGGAGTGACAATGGCACAGAATTCAAAAATAGGGAGTTGGATGCCTTCTGTGTGAAGAAAGGGATTGTAAGGCAGTACAGCATCCCAAGAACACCAGAGCAGAATGGGGTAGTGGAAAGGAAGATCAGAACTCTGATTGAGGCTGCCAGAACCATGCTTGCAGATTCAGGTTTGCCATTAACTTTCTGGGCAGAGGCAGTAAACACTGCTTGCTATGTTCAGAACAGAGTTTTAATAAACCCCAGGCACAAAAAGACTGCCTATGAAATTCTGTATAAAATTAAACCACTGATCTCATATTTCAAAGTATTTGGCTGCCCATGCTTTATTTTGAACTTAAAAGATTCCATTTCAAAATTTGCAGCCAAAATTGATTGTGGTTATCATCTGGGGTACTCAACCACTGCCAAGGCCTACAAAGTGTTCAATACACAGACCAAGGCAGTGGAGGAGACTTTGAATGTTAAGTTCAATGAACTTTCATCAATGAAAATCCGAGCAAATCCTGCAGATCTGTTTGATCTTGAAAAATTCACTTTTGAAAATACTGCTGTCAAGACTAACAGTGCAGGTCCATCAGAGGATACAACACCAGACTATGGGTATGAAATCATCATCCCTCAAAGGTCTGCCACAAAGGGAAAAGCACCAGCTGTTCAAAACAGTTGTCAAAGCTCAACCACTGCTACCTCAACAGTTGTTGACCAAAGTAGCCCATCAACCACTGCTTCCACATCCTCAAACACTGATGACAAAAGTCCTCAAACAGTGGATAAAAGTCAGCAGTTGTCCACTCCATTACCTCCTATACCACCACCTTTTGAAGCCACTGCTAGATCATCAAAGTCCCCAGCAGTGGTTAGCTCAGATGATACACATTTGCAGCCTTCACAAACCAATGCCATCATACCATACCAAGGAGATTTAATCTTCTTGAGATCTCATCCACCTGATCAAATCATTGGCAACATAAATGAAGGGGTGCTCACAAGAAGCCAAACCCAAAACATTTGTCTTTTTGCTGGTTTTCTATCACTCCATCAGCCAGTCAAGTACCAAGAGGCACTAAAAGACAACAGCTGGGTAGAAGCCATGCAAGAGGAGCTCCAACAGTTTAAAAGACAACAAGTATGGGAGCTTGTACCACTGCCAGAAGAGGTTAGTCCCATTGGCACAAAGTGGGTCTTTAAGAACAAAACTGATGAAAGGGGTATTGTTGTCAAGAATAAAGCCAGGCTTGTGGTTCAAGGTTACAGACAGGAAGAGGGGATTGATTATGATGAAACATTTGCCCCTGTTGCAAGATTAGAAGCCATTAGACTGTTCCTGGCCTTTGCTGTCAACCACAATATGAAGGTGTTTCAAATGGATATCAAAAGTGCTTTCCTCTATGGTACAATTCAAGAAGAGGTGTATGTCTGTCAACCTCCAGGTTTTGAGGATCCATTTTATCCAGATCATGTCTACAGGCTAAACAAAGCCTTGTATGGCTTGAAACAAGCACCACGGGCCTGGTATGAAACTCTTTCCAACTTCCTACTCTCAAATGGTTTCAAAAGAGGTACCATTGATAAAACACTGTTTTTAAAATGGAGAGGGAAGGATTTAATGATTGCCCAGATTTATGTGGATGACATTATTTTTGGAAGCACATGTAATTCCATGTGTGAAGAGTTTAGAGAACTCATGACAGCTGAGTTTGAAATGAGTGCAATGGGTGAGCTGCAATGCTTTCTTGGTCTCCAAGTTCAGCAAATGCAAAATGGAACTTTCATTCATCAAAGCAAATATGCTAAAGAACTTTTGACAAAATTTGATATGAATGATTGTAAACCATGCAGCACACCCATGGCAACAAATAAGCTGGTCATGTCTGATGAAAAGGATGAGCTGATTGACCAAACACTTTATAGAAGCATGATTGGGTCTTTATTGTACCTAACTGCATCTAGACCAGACATCATGTTTGCAACATGTGTCTGTGCAAGAAGTCAATCAGCTCCCAGAAAATCAAATCTCATTGCTGTAAAAAGGATCTTCAGGTACATAAAAGGTGCTCCCACACTTGGTATCTGGTATCCAGCTAATGGGAACATCAAGCTTTCAGGTTTCTCAGACAGTGACTTTGCTGGATGTCACACCACAAGGAAGTCCACATCAGGAGGTGCCAGTTTCTAGGTGATTGCTTAGTTTCATGGCAAAGCAAAAAGCAAGCAGCTGTTTCAACATCCACTGCTGAAGCTGAATACATTGCTGCTGCAAGCTGTACAGCCCAACTCCTGTGGCTTCAAAATCAGTTGCTGGATTTTGGTATCACTGCCTTAAAGACACCACTCATGTTGGACAGCCAGGCAGCAGAAAATATCATCAAAAATCCAGTTTCCCACTCAACCACCAAACACATCGACATCAGACATCACTTTGTGAGGGATTGCTATGAAAAAGGTTTGATTTCTCTGCATCATGTCCCAACTAAAGACCAGCTGGCTGATGTGCTCACAAAAGCACTTGATACAACCACTTTTGAAAGCTTGGTCTCTAGGATTGGGATGCTGAACATGGAATAACAAGCAACATCTTGTTTTTCTATGAATAAAAGCAACAAAATGTTTTCAGAAAATCAAAACTCCATCCTTAAAAATAGCTAAAAATGGAAATTTTTCATTAAAATCCTTAAAAGTCTGCCATTAACCACTGATTGTTCAAAAGTCTGCTTCTTTCAAAAGTTTGTCCACTGCTGAAAGTCAACCCCTGCTCTCTCATTACTTTGATAAACTCTGTTGTTCAAAAGCAGTGTCTTATCCACTGATATGCTATCCACTGATAGTGAAAATCATCCACTGCTTTCATACCACTGCCTTCATCTGTCTTTATCATACAAGTACTGTCCTTCACTTTCAACAGGGGTTGTCACGTGGGCAGTACATATTGGTCAGACCTTTTGTAACGGCTGCCACCTCAGCATTCACTTTCTTCCCTATAAAATCCCCCACTCACCACCAAAACAGGGTTTTACTGTCGAATTGAATTCTCAAAAATTCTCTTCTCAAAACAGTTTTTCATCTCATCTTCCACAAATTTCTTCGATCAATCATTCTCAAAATGACTAAATCAAAGAAATCTGCAAAACCCTCATCAAAATCTTCATCAAAAACAGCCTCTCCAAAGGCAATCTCCACTGAAATTCCACACAAACCATCTCACAATCTTCTTGGTCTTCTTACAAAACCAAGTTCCACAAAGGAGTTCGATTCCATCATTGATATCATCACCGCCTCAAAGTACAAAACTTTGTTGACAGCGGATGCACCAATTTACTTGGCAACCCAAAGGGAGTTTTGGAAGAATGCAATCCTTGAAACACAAGGAGACGCTGTAATAGCCATTAACTCTACTTTAAAGGGAAAAGAAGTCAAGATTACACCACAAACAATTTCAGAGGTCTTTCAACTCGACGATCAAGAAGGTAAAATTACTTTCCCTAAACACGAGTTAAAAAATGATTTTCTGGAAAGGGGGTACAATGCAGAGGTCAAAAAGGACACCTTAGAAAAAGGTTACTTTCCTCCTGCAACAAGATTTTTATTTCACACCCTCTTAAAATGTGTTTCAAACAAAACCACTTCTTTCAATGAGATACCATTAAAAATTCAGAAACTGGGATTTGCAATTCTTCAAGATGAAAATTTTAACTACTCCCAGGAAATTTTTAATGATTTGGTTAAAAATGTTGAAACAAAGGCATTCCTCCTTTTTCCAAGATTTTTAAGTTACTATTTTGAAATGAAACTTGGAAAGAAGGATGCTGCTGCAATAAAACAAGGTGATTTCATTCAAACAAATTGCTTAACTACTGAAACTTTCACAAGGATGTCCACACCTTGCAAAACACAAGCAGAGGTGCCTGAGCAGATTTTAGCAGTTACAACTGCTCCTCAGATATCTGCTGCTGAGCCCACTGCTCAAGGTGATCAAAGCAGTAGTACAACTGCTTTGAAACCCACACCTACTATCTCCAAAAGACCAAAAAGAAAAACTCAAAAACCCACAAAACCCATCAAAAAGGCAACTCTGGAGGATGAGATACCAGAGCTTATGCCAGTGACAACACAAAAGTCACAAGAAACCACTGCTGCTACTTCCTCACAGCAGTTGGTACAAATATCTCAACCCATAACCACAACTCCTCCTGCTTCTTCACAAAAAGAACAGGTTGTACAAATAGGGTCTCCACATCATGATGCTCTGGAAACACTCGTTTCTATCATCCACAGCTCATTACCCGGGGCAACTTCACTTTCTACACCATCCTTCACATCCACAATTCCCTCACCAATAAAACCACTGTTGGATGCAATTGATTTGAACCAGGCATTAACCAGTCCTTCTCAATCACCTACTAATGAGAATATACCTCAACAACTGACTGGGTCTGATGTATCATTCTTTGCTAACCCACCAACACAACCTGAGGAGGTTACACCCCTTGAGTTACAAGTAACTCTTGGTGGTAATCCAAGTGAAGCAGCCACTACAAGTGTTACACCCACTGGGTTACATTTGGACAGTGGTTACATTCATAAGACTTCCTTGGAGGCAATTCCTTTTATAGCACCTCTGCCAACCACCAGTGGATTTATTTATCCTACTGGCAACATCAAAAGGTTGTCAAGTGTTGAAGGAAGAAGACCCCAGTACCAAGAAAAAGGGGCATCAGTGGTTAATGTTTGGAGAATATTCCCTACATCTACCACTGATAAAACCACTGTTAGTGGGAAATCAGATGATCCCATTAACTTGGGTGATGGTTTAAAGTACCCGAAATTGACGGATCGTATTGTAAAGCTTGATAACTCTGTTGCAGAACTCAAAGTTATGCTACAACAGGTGTTACAAGTTCAGAAGGTACAAACAACTGCTGTTCCACCTCAAGCACCTGCTCCACAAAGGGCACCTGCTACAAATGAGCTCTGGAATCTATTTCAATCTTCTCTCCACCAACAAGCACAATTAGCAGATCAGCAACATGCATACCATGTACAACAACTGAGAAATGCAATGAAGTCAAGGTTCAAAACCACTCAGGCTGATTTAAAGGCTCTCAAAACTCAGATCTTGCACACCACTGGCACTGCTCCTCCAAAAGTCCGCTACATTCATCAACTCCCAGAAGATAATGCCAAAAAGGGGGAGAAAATTAAGGAGTGGAAAAAGAAGGGTATAGAGGATGGTCTCTATCTTGAACCAGAAAATTCAAACATGACCAAAAAGATCCCTTTGCCAGATGGCAGCAAGAAAATTGATGTGACAACAAATGCACTAGCAGAAGCAGTTGCAAGTGTAAAAAGGGATAGAGAGGCCAAAAGGAAAGCCAGGGTAGACAGAATGGATCATCCAGATCAGGGTACTTCTGGGTCAAAGGATCATGAAAATCCTGTTGAGGAAAAGAAGAAGCCTACTAGAAAAGTGAGGCAACCCAAATCCATTCCAATCAGACGTTCAAAGTCTGCTCAAAAACCACCATACAAAACAGCTGATGCAACAGGAGTTACAAAAACTACTGCTTGCCAAACAGTTGTTCCATCAACACACACCACTTCAACACACACAACATCCACTGCTTTACCATCATCACCACCAAAAACAACACCTGCTGACACACAGCAGAAGACAGCAGATGTTATAACATCTGTTGTAAAGACAACAGTGGTTGAAACACCAGTTGTTTCAACAGCTGTTAGTCAATCACAATCCACTACCACTACATCTACCACCACTGTTCCATCCAAAACATCATCAGTCCCTCCTACAAAAAGGAGAAGGCTAATTTTAAAAGATGATGACACATCTCCATCACCAACATCTTCAAAATCCCTGTCACTTGTCACTATTCCAAAACCCATACCTCTCTCTTCAGCTCAAATTATAAAATCACTACCTCCTGCTGGTGTCTCATTTCCTCTGGAACTCATTGCAGTCAGAGAAGAAATCAAATCTTTTTATTATGAAGATGACCCAGCCAAAAGGAGTTTGCCATCAATTGCAACTTATCCCAGGCCTAACAATAATGAAGAATACTTGAAACTCAAAGCCAAACAAGCAGAGGATATTGCAATCAAAAACAGAAAAGGGAAATCTGATAGAGAATTTCAACAAAACTATCAGTTTTTACTCTCACAGGTCAATGCTATGGAGCGTTTTGCTAAAAATGTATGTCAGAAAATTTCAGAAAGGGCAGATGAGTCCTTAAGAAAAGACTACATTGAAAACATCATGACCTACAAGAAATACAAGGGGGAGAAACACATGTACAAGACCTGGACCATTCCTGAGCTTGAAAAAGAAGCAGCCAGGATTCAATACATGATCAAAAATAAGGTCAAGCAAACTCCTCCTGAAAGATTCAAGCAACTTGAAGCTGAAAAGATGTTAGAGCTGAAGAGAATGAAAGAGGAGCTGATTACAGCAGATTATGGGTCAAGGAATTCAGTGTCAAAGTGGGGAGAAGATAGAGTCAGGGCAACTTATAAAAGATTAGAGGAACTTAGAAAGAAAGAAAGATCCAAGAGTTCCACAAAAGCCTGACTATTCCAAAGCAGAGGTTTCTAAAAGACCACCAAAGCTGCAAATCAAAAGAACCACTGCTCCAGCTGGTGCTGCCATCTACAAAAGAAGGAGCAAAAACCAGTTCAGCATGGAAACAATTCAAGATCTTTTAGCCGGAGATGCCATTGTAAAAGCTGGCACGGAAGTAATGATAAAAGAAGATCTTGAATTGGAACAATCTGCATGTACTGCTCAGCCAGCTATGAACAGGCCAGCCTCACCAAATACTTCTGCAAATAAACATCTCCCAAGAAACCCACCAGGCTCAAAAATACAAAAGTGGGAAACTGACAAACAGACCTGCGTATTGACTTTGCTCAGGTCTGGTGGAGTAGTGGAGAAAATATAAAGGGAACAAGCTCTTGGCCTGAGTCTTGAAGATTTGCAGGATCTCCTTGATCTTCCACTTAGCAGGGATGATGAAGATACAGATGCCCTAGACTTTGAATTACAATTTAAAGGTCAGATAAGGGAACTGTTGATGAGGCAATAAAGATTTCCACAAATAATGAAGAGTTTTGGCATTATCTGTTCCAGGGGGAGATTGTTGGGATTGAACCCTATCAGAGGAACAGATAATTAAAGCCAAAACTGGATCAGAGCAGTGGATCCAGAATAAGCAGACGTTTACAGATTAGTTCATGCAAATCTCTCCCCTTGAAAGTGGTCTTGTATCAACTGACCTCCTATCTGCTGATCTTACTAAGTGCTGACCTACAACTGCTGCTTTGCATCTACTGACCAATGTCAAAGACTGATGGAAGACCAAAGCTCTGCTGACTCAATCTACTGCTTTGAGTCAAGTACTGCTGGGGTCACAACAGTGGAAGTATGCAGCAGATGTTTAAGTGTCTTTTATGTAATACAATGTAATAGCAGTAGTTAGTACATCAGTGTTTATAGATCAGAGGTTAGAGTTTGTTAGGAGGTTAGATGTCACTTTCATGGTGACGTCAGCTAAAGATGCTCAGTGGTTTGCAAGTGCCTATAAATAGTTCCGTACTTGGTACTGTTCTATTAGCTCTTTCACCACATCGTCTTCTTTGCACGAACAAACTACTGAGCTCTGGCTGAGGGGGAGTTTGCATTCTTACATCAATCATTGTAATCGTTGTTGAAACAAATTCAATCATTCGGTTCATTGTGTAAAGATGTTTGATTAAAAGTATTACTCCTATTTGATTGTATGCAAAGTTTGTTTTCATCTTAATTCCGCTGCACAACTCTTTCATTTCCATCTTAATTTCAAACGAAAATACAATCAAAAAGAAACTCAGATCCAACACTGACAAGGGACTCGCTTCTCTTGTCGCGAGCCAAATCGTGAAAGTTATTCCACAGATCGTTATTGAGTTAAACGAAAACGCAAGCAAGTCTTCTGAAGAGTCCCGGACCGATTCTCCTAAAGCTGCCTTTAGCTTCAAGCAGTTTAAAGCTTGCGGCCCGAAAGAATTTACTGGTGAAGATGGGCCTATTGCCCTATTTCAATGGTTCAATTCGATCGAGGTCACCCTGGGCCAGAGTGGCTGTCCTGATAATCTCCGCACTCTCAACGCTACCGGCGTCTTCCAATCCCGAGCTTTGGATTCGTGGACGGCCGAGAGAAGCAAACGGGAAAATGATGCAGCTTACGGTTTGATGTGGGATGAGTTGAAGGACGTCATGATGGAAGAGTTCTGCCCTCCCCACGAGCTCCAAAAGTTGGAGGACGAATTCTGGCATATCAAGCAGAAGGATGGTGACAATGCTGCTTTAACTGCTCGTTTCAAGCAGCTAAGCATAATTTGTCCAGACCAAGTGAAGACGCCCGAAATCACCATCAAGAAGTATATCCGTGTTCTTCCGGATTGCGTGGCTGATTTCGTTCAAGCTGCAAAGACATCAACGATTGAGGAAACTTATCTGCTCGCCGCTGAAATCAACGATACGCGAGTCAAGTCTGGCTACTGGGATAAAGTCACCAAGAATCTGCATCAAGCTACCACCGCACCAACCGCTGTTACCACCGCCGCTCCTCAGTCTTCAAAGGCCTCTCGTCGCAAGAGGAACAACAACAACAATAGTCACAAGAATTGCGCTGTCACCACTGCTGCCCCACTCCAATCAGTTCCAGCTCAACTGCCGCAGCAACACCGCCAAGTAGTGGCCCTGGTTACCAACGCACCGCCATCAAAGCGTGCGTATACTGGTCCTCACCCGGCTTGCCCTAATTGTACTTATCACCACCCAGTGGGAATCGCCTGCAGATACTGTGTGCATTGCAACATGTACGGCCACTTCACCGCCAACTGCCTTAGAGGTCTGCGTTTAGCTCCAGCTCCAGCTACTGCTCAACAAGCTCTACTTCCTGCTCCTCAAGGCCATCAAGCGGCTCCTGCACCCTCGATCAATGCTAGAGCTTGCTTTGTGTGTGGTGATCCCAACCACTTCGCAAACATGTGCCTGAATCGAGTTGTGAAACAAGAGCAACAACAACAGCAGCCTCAGCAACAGCCTCAGCAGTAGCCTCTGCAACAACAGCAACAAGCAGCTCACGCCTGAACCTTCAACATCAATGTGCGCCAGGCTCAGGCTGACAACAACGTGGTCAATGGTACGTTTCTTGTGAATGGTATTTATGCTTCGTGTTTTTTTGATGCTGGAGCCGATAACTGTTTTGTATTGTTTAAGTTTGAAAAGCTCCTTAATCGTAAGCGCGCCCATCTCCCCTTGACGTTCGATGTTGAAGTTGCCACCGGAAGACTCGTCGCTGTAAATTCTGTTCTTCGTGATTGTACTCTCGAACTCAACAATCACATCTTTCCTATCGACCTTATTCTGATGCAGCTCGGTAGTTTTGACATCATAGTAGGCATGGACTTTCTTCTCGAAAACCATGTTGAAGTTGTATGTTTCTACAAGATGATTCGATTCTCGCTCGCGAATGGTGACCAACTTTGTGTGTATGGTGAAACTCCCTTGAAAGGTCTCAAGCTTATGTCTTGTATCCAACCTAGCAAGTATCTCCGCAAGGAATACAGAGCTTTCTTGGCTAACATTGTAGTAGCGAAGAAGGAAAAGAAAGGAAAGACGGAAGTGAAAGATGTCCCTGTTGTTTGTGAATTCCCCAATGTATTTCCTGATGATCTCCCCGGTTTACCGCCAAGTCGTGGAGCAAACCCTGTTGCTAAAGTGCCATATCGTCTCGCTCCTTCCGAAATGCGTGAACTTTCGAGTCAGCTTCAGGAACTACTTGATAAAGGCTTCATTCGCCCTAGCACCTCCCCTTGGGGCGCACCAGTCCTTTTTGTCAAAAAGAAGGATGGGTCGTTCCGGAAGTGCATCGACTATAGGGAGCTGAATAAGCTAACTATCAAGAATCTCTATCCCCTACCTCGCATCGATAATTTGTTCGACCAGTTACAGGGTGCCATATGTTTCTCCAAAATCGATCTACGCTCAGGCTATCACCAACTACGCATTCATGAGGAGGATATATACCCAAAACCGCTTTTCGCACTCGTTATGGCCACTATGAATTCATTGTTATGCCCTTTGGTTTAACCAACGTACCCGCGGTTTTCATGGATCTGATGAATCGCGTGTGTAAACCTTTTCTCGATCGCTTCGTCATCGTGTTCATCGATGATATCCTGATCTATTCCATGTGACACCTGTGTCACTACAACCATCAAACAAATTCCAAACCAATGAAATATTGTATTTCATACTTGGGATTTGTAAAAAAAATATGTGTATCGTTTGCACATATCAACTCTTGTTCGATTTCAAGCTTTGAATCGCTTTCTGGAGGGTTATACGCGCTTTGATGCGTAAATATAACCAGTTTAATGCAACGAACACTCTGGAATAGTGAAACAGGCTTAACATACCTTAAATAACCTCCACATAACTTAGAAATAAGTTTTGGATGGTTTGGTGTGTTGAAATCAAGTTTGTTCGATCGCAGGGACTAATAGTGTCAAACTGCGAAACTATACCAATTTGTATAGTAACGAACATTACGGAACTTCATCATAAGTTAAATATGCCCTAAATATCCTTCACATAGCTTAGAAATAGGCTTTGAAGTGTTTTGTGCGCTAAAATAAACTTTCATGATCAAGAGGGACTAAAAGCGTCAAAAAGTGCATAAGTTTGCATTTTCGCGCATAACTTACGTTCTGAATATATCCGGACATCCAAAAATTTATGTAAGCATTAAAATATTTTATTTTAGTGTTTGGCATAATAAAATTCCATTCGTCGCTTAATTTGGATCGTTTTTGCGTTCGTTACGACTTCCGTCGTAATTTACCAAACAACGCAACCTTACGACCAAACGAGCCGACATCCGAGATATTTTTGAGCACATTTTAAGTTCCCTATACTTTAACTTCATTTTAGATCTTTGAAATGGGGTTAACGGGGCTTAAACGTGTCAAAAATGCATCGAAAACCAAGTTTGGGGCTTCAGGGGCCTGTTCTGCCATTTTTGAAACTTGCTGGCCTGCACAAGGCTTACGGACCGTAAGCCTGAGAACCATACGGTCCATAAGGCATCCCCAGATCAGCAGAATGTTGATTCCAGCTTGATCCAGCTGCTCCACACTTGTGCACATGGTTTTGAGCATTTCTATGGGCTCCCCTGGTTTTCTAAAATAGTGGGCTCGATGTGAACGACCAGGATTGAATCATGGTTTTCAAGAAATGATCCTCACGGTTCTACGAAAACTATAAATACCCCTCCATAGTTCACTTGCAACCCACTTGAATTCTGAGATTTTCTCTTAGTTGATGTGTGAAAACACTTCATACCTGAGAAATACTTGGAAATTCAATCTTGCGGGGACCCTTTGTAAGTGTTCCTTCGTTCTTTTCATTCGTTTTAGCGTTAAAGTCAAACTGCGTTTGACTTTCTGCATTGACCAGTTTATGGTCAATGCGAAGTTCGTTTGAACTTCATAACGTGAGCATAATCACGATGGTTATAGTCCCTAGTGACTATACCTACTGATTACCACGTTATCTAGGTGTAGTGACGAGTCGTAGTTTCGGCCAAAATGCGCATTCTTGCGTATTTTGTAACCAAACTACTTTTAGGTATCAAAACCGTTTGTTTTGATACCAAACCTGTTTTCTAACTTAACTAAACATGTTTCGACATGTTTAGCTCGTCACTTTTTAGATTAGTGCTTGTGTAGAGTCGTAAGTCAAGCGGACTAAACACCCGCTTAGACTTACGAACTAGACCCGTTTAGTCGATCTTTAGGATCCGACCAAACACATTAGGTGACCATAGTTGTATAGGGAATAACCTTCCGAGGTTATACCTTATGGTCACCTAGTTTAAGTAGTTGTATGATAGGTAGTTTATATGCCTTAGGTAAATTACCAAAATACCCTTTTCATGTGTAATTGGTAATTAAGCTTATGTAACCTAAAATTTTGTCATTTAACTGATTATGTAACATAATTAAGTATGTTAGGGCATATAATACTTGTCATAGGACTAGTTAGGCGGTCTGAACGCGTTATACACGAACGACGCGTTAAAGTAGCATAAGCTTCCTAAACGGGTTGTGATGGTTCGTAAGCACTTAGGCTAGGTTTCATTTTAGTATGTAGGCCTTGTTAAACCATATCATATGAGATCCAACACTCATTTGGTTTACGAGACCTCATCCTATCCGATCTTCCGTTTTAGGTCCGGTTTATTTATGTAGTTACCTATATTAGGTACCGTTTGATTTCCGGGACTCCTCTAGCTTCCTTGGTAGTTGTTCAAGACTTCTAAGCACTCTCATGTGAGTACATAGTCCCCCCTTTTGCTGTTTTCAAACTGTTTTGGGGTGAAGCATGTGCACCTATCTGTTATTTTCATGTTTTCAAAAGTATAATTGATTATACACATTTGTACCTATCTTTTTGCAAACTGGATGATTGTTTATGGTTTAAACTCTAATTTTTTTTCAAATATTTTAAAATTAAATTGTTGGATAGTACTCATTTTACGTTCACCAGACTGGTTGGTAGTATGATATAGCGCTATAGGATTTGACACCCCATTCCTGTTGTCATGGATCTGACCAAACACATTAGGTGACCATAGTTGTATAGGGAATAACCTTCCGAGGTTATACCTTATGGTCACCTAGTTTAAGTAGTTGTATGATAGGTAGTTTATATGCCTTAGGTAAATTACCAAAATACCCTTTTCATGTGTAATTGGGAATTAAGCATATGTAACCTAAACTTTTCTCATTTAACTGATTATGTAACATAATTAAGTATGTTAGGGCATATAATACTTGTCATAGGACTAGTTAGGCGGTCTGAACGCGTTATACGCGAACGACGCGTTAAAGTAGCATAAGCTACCTAAACGGGTCGTGATGGGTCGTAAGCACTTAGGCTAGGTTTCATTTTAGTATGTAGGCCTTGTTAAACCATATCATATGAGATCCCACACACATTTGGTTTACGAGACCTCATCCTATCCGATCTTCCGTTTTAGGTCCGGTTTATTTATGTAGTTACCTATATTAGGTACTGTTTGATTTCCGGGACTCCTCTAGCTTGCTTGGTAGTTGTTCAAGACTTCTAAGCACTCTCATGTGAGTACATAGTCCCCCCTTTTACTGTTTTCAAACTGTTTTGGGGTGAAGCATGTGTACCTATCTGTTATTTTCATGTTTTCAAAAGTATAATTGGTTATACATATTTGTACTTATCTTTTTGCAAACTGGATGATTATTTATGGTTTAAAATCTATTTTTTTTTTCAAATATTTTAAAATCAAATTGTTGGATAGTACTCATTTTATGTTCACCAGACTGGTTGGTAGTATGATATAGCGCTATAGGATTTGACACCCCATTCCTGTTGTCATGGAATGTCTGAAACCAATTTATTTTTCTCCATCCAAATAGGGATTGCCTTTGTGGTATTTCTATAGTCTCAAAGGTGTATTTTGATGCACTAGGTCTGAATGAATTCTTAAGTCACATTATTTTTGTATATTAAGTTATACTCCCAAAAGTATAGTTTGATATGCTCTCATATGTGATATTGTACAAAACCAACATGTATTTTGTTAATCATTAAAACATAGTTTGATATGTTCTTTTCAAAATCCAAGGCATAGTTTTAATATGTTATTTTCATAACCATAGCATAGTTTAATATGCTATTTATCAATCCAAAGTATACTTTTGATATACTACTGAAAATTTATTTACTTTAACAACTAAAGTGTATTTAATATACTATTTGTTTTACAATTGGGTTTTGGGTTAGTGTTTAGATAACGGGACGGGTGTAATATGATGAAAACATGGTAGATACGCCGCTGGTACTTCTTATATATAAGTGTTTTCATTGCATTACATACCGTGGCGTTATTTAGTACACTTGGGTTAACGGTTTTGGAACTGAAATATATTGTAATATATTACTTATTCGACTTTCTTAGAACCAAAGTATATTTTTATATATACTATGAATCTTTTTATCAAAATATTGTTTTTCAAACAATATATTTTTATAACAAACTTATTCTACTTACTTATTTAATTTCCTATGTATTATTACTTTATATCATCCAATTTCTTATAAATGATTTATAAAAGAAAACCTTTTACAAGGATCATGACTACTTTTATTAAAACTTTTTCTTTAAACTCATAAGTCATGAATCCTAATTACAATAAAACTTATATATCTCACAGACATTTTTATGCTGACGTACCTATTTTTACACATGTTTCAGGTGCTGCTTTGTGATGATTGATGATATATGCTACACTTAGGATGGACTCGTGCCTTAGCGACTTTAAAACTTGAAAGATAATAGTTGTACTTATTTGATTGTATTAAAACAATGAGTTCATTTATTCAATAAAACAAAATTATTTATTCCATGGTTGTGAAACAATGATTATGTTACAACACTCACCGACGATTCCGCCATGTTTTGTTGTTTTACGTGGTCCGGGTGTGACAGAAAAGTTGGTATCAGAGCCAATGGTTATAGGGAATTAGGTTATTAGTAATGCTTTGACCTAGACTATAACCTTCCTAGGACCCTAACACAAGTTTTCTTGTGTTTAGTTTTAAAACAATACCGTCACTTATTCTTAGGTGACAACCACAATAAGAACACAAATTTCAATCCTGCCTTGAAAACTAATCATCTGTTCTAGGATGATTGATTGTAAGGTTTTGAACCCTCTAAGTTTTCGAAATCCCGTCAAAGTTTGGTCTAAATAATGTGAACACTTACAAACTGGAAGGGTGGGTGACTGTACCCTGGGTCTTCTGTCTAAGGCTAGAGTGTTAGTACAAATCCGCAGTATCAGACCAATCACTCTTACCTGGGAACTCTTGGGTGAGTGTCCACTTATAGGCGAGCATGTCTTATCGATACATTATATTGACCCATTTACTTTGATTAGTCACCGTCTCATTTGTTTGCCTTAGGTAACAAACAAATGATCGCAATTTTATGCATTGTTATTCTGTTTTCATTTCCCTTGTTTCCTCCCATGTCTCCCATTTTCATCATGGTGCCTCTTCATCGCAACAACAATGTCCGAACTAGGTGCTGCAAATTGTCCATCAATTAGGCGTCGTACTACCAAAAGGCCGTTGATTTAGCTATCACCGTGACTCGCCTCATGGATGAAGCTGCACAAGGGAACTGCTCCTTGATGCAATCAATGCAACCGTTATCATCCAAATCAAATACCTTGTTTCAAATATACCCACGGTAGACGATGGGGATATTTGATTAACATGTGCCGCTTTGCAATCCAAAGCAAAGCTATTACAAATCCTGCTGCTGCTCAACCTCTTGCAAGGAAACCTAATGCCGGTATGTGCTCATGTGCAACAAATGTAATGCACCTCACCAAGCTTACCTGCAGTATCGTCTGTGTGCATCACGTAGACGACTAGGTCACCTGACAAATGCTTGTCAATTCAACCCAAACCAAGGTGGTCTAAACCAACCCTAAGTCAACCCTGCTCGTATGATCGACTTAACATACGTAGTACCCAACCTTCAAACTCTGCTTCATATGTCGCTTGGCAAATCTAGCACCTCAACCTCGTGAACTTTCTACCTTGTGTATCGACTTAAGCACGCCTAGTGCAAGGTGTCGAAACACCATTCGTTACACAAAATTCCAAAATCCAAAATAGGATCTTTTTATCTTCACAATTAGATCTTTGTGGATGATTATCAATCAAATAGGAGCCCTTAATTGAGTTATTTGTATGCCTTAATACGTAAATTACGATTCAATAAGGATAAATCCGAATTCCTATTAAGATCTTTCTATCTCCATAGTTAGATTCTTGTGTTTAAAGTGCCAAATGAAATCCACGGATTGGATTGCTGATGTGCTTTAAATACCCGTGACCAAAGATAACAAATTAAAGATCAAGTTAACTAATTAAGTGAATATGTGCTTATGTGTTTTCTTATATGTTTTGTGTTTTTATGTGATCCATCCAAATCCTCGTAGAATCTTCCATATCTCATACGAGAGATTCATAATAGGATATACAAAGGTACTATCTTAAATCCTTAATGGACTTCAACATTGTAGTTAAGTCCCTTGGGTTATAAAGTACTATTCTATAAATTGGACCTCTTGAATGGTTTGGTTAAACAGATTGATTTTGAAAATCTTGTTAGGAATATCATGAGATGATATAATTGAAAAGATCCCTTTAAAGTGGTCTATTTAAAAAGATTATACAACGGTCTAGTTAAGAAGATCATGTGTTGATCTAGTTAAAAAGCTCGTTCGTTGATCTTGTTAAAAAGACCCTTTGGTGGTCTAGTCAAGTCGCTTCATGTTGATTCTTTTTTTCCCTACGCATTACGAAATGAACTGTGCGGACTGTGCAAGGAATTACGTAATTATGGAGGCCTACATAATTATGGAATTCAGTGCACAGAAACCACGGGAAGTTTTGTCGTATGTTAAGACCTATAGTGACAAGAGTAATGATACGGGAGAACTCTTGGACCTCGACCAATGTCATTTATTCTTACACTCCCCAATTCTGATTTCAAGCACACACAAGTTTCAAATGATAAGTCTTCACGGGAAACGTTCTCCTGTCTATAGTTTGAAACTCCATGTTTTGCTACTACAAGGACTTCACTTTGAGGGTTGACAATTTCGCTAAGAACCCTATCATGGCCCAGAGTTCTACTTAGGGTTCCAGGGATTCATTCGAAAGCGAAAACATCACAGTTGTCCTCACAAGTTTCTCCTAAAATTAAATTTTGAGACGAAATTTCCTAAAGTAGGGGAGACTGTGACACCTGTGTCACTTCAACCATCAAACAAATGCCAAACCAATGAAATATTTTATTTCATACTTAGGATTTGTAAAAAAAAAATATGTGTATACTTTTCACATATCAACTCTTGTTCGATTTCAAGCTTTAAATCGCTTTCTGGAGGGTTATACGCGCTCTAATGCGTAAATATAACTAGTTTAATGCAACGAACACTCCGGAATAGTGAAATAGGCTTGACATACCTTAAATAACCTCCACATAACTTAGAAATAAGTTTTGGATGGTTTGGTGTGTTGAAATCAAGTTTGTTCGATCGTAGAGACTAATTGTGTCAAACTGCGAAACTATACCGATTTGTATAGTAACGAACATTCCGGAACTTGATCATAAGTTAAATATGCCCTAAATATCCTTCACATAGCTTAGAAATAGGCTTTGAAGTGTTTTGTGCGCTAAAATAAACTTTCATGATCAATAGGGACTAAAAGCGTCAAAAAGTGCATAAGTTTGCATTTTCGCGCATAACTTACGTTCTGAATATATCCGGACATCCAAAAATTATGTAATCATTAAAATATTTTATTTTAGTGTTTGGCATAATAAAATTCCATTCGTCGCTTAATTTGGATCGTTTTTGCGTTCGTTACGACTTCCGTCGTAATTTACCGAACAACGCAACCTTACGACCAAACGAGCCGACATCCGAGATATTTTTGAGCACATTTTAAGTTCCCTATACTTTAACTTCATTTTAGAACTTTGAAATGGGGTTAACGGGGCTTAAACGTGTCAAAAATGCATCGAAAACCAAGTTTGGGGCTTCAGGGGCCTGTTCTGCCATTTTTGAAACTTGCTGGCCTGCACAAGGCTTACGGACCGTAAGCCTGAGAACCATACGGTCCATAAGGCATCCCCAGATCAGCAGAATGTTGATTCCAGCTGCTCCACACTTGTGCACATGGTTTTGAGCATTTCTATGGGCTCCCCTGATTTTCTAAAACAGTGGGCTCGATGTGTACGGCCAGGATTGAATCATGTTTTTCAAGAAATGATCCTAACGGTTCTATGAAAACTATAAATACCCCTCCATAGTTCACTTGCAACCCACTTGAATTCTGAGATTTTCTCTAAGTTGATGTGCGAAAACACTTCATACCTGAGAAATACTTGGAAATTCAATCTTGCGGGGACCCTTTGTAAGTGTTCCTTCGTTCTTTTCATTCGTTTTCGCGTTAAAGTCAAACTGCGTTTGACTTTCTGCATTGACCAGTTTATGGTCAATGCGAAGTTCGTTTGAACTTCATAACGTGAGCATAATCACGATGGTTATAGTCCCTAGTGACTATACCTACTGATTACCACGTTATCTAGGTGTAGTGACGAGTCGTAGTTTCGGCCATAATGCGCATTCTTGCGTATTTTGTAACCAAACTACTTTTAGGTATCAAAACCGTTTGTTTTGATACCAAACCTATTTTCTAACTTAACTAAACATGTTTCGACATGTTTAGCTCGTCACTTTTTAGATTAGTGCTTGTGTAGAGTCGTAAGTCAAGCGGACTACACACCCGCTTAGACTTACGAACTAGACCCGTTTGGTTGATCTTTAGGATCTGACCAAACACATTAGGTGACCATAGTTGTATAGGGAATAACCTTCCGAGGTTATACCTTATGGTCACCTAGTTTAAGTAGTTGTATGATAGGTAGTTTATATGCCTTAGGTAAATTACCAAAATACCCTTTTCATGTGTAATTGGGAATTAAGCATATGTAACCTAAACTTTTCTCATTTAACTGATTATGTAACATAATTAAGTATGTTAGGGCATATAATACTTGTCATAGGACTAGTTAGGCGGTCTGAACGCGTTATACGCGAACGACGCGTTAAAGTAGCATAAGCTACCTAAACGGGTCGTGATGGGTCGTAAGCACTTAGGCTAGGTTTCATTTTAGTATGTAGGCCTTGTTAAACCATATCATATGAGATCCCACACACATTTGGTTTACGAGACCTCATCCTATCCGATCTTCCGTTTTAGGTCCGGTTTATTTATGTAGTTACCTATATTAGGTACTGTTTGATTTCCGGGACTCCTCTAGCTTGCTTGGTAGTTGTTCAAGACTTCTAAGCACTCTCATGTGAGTACATAGTCCCCCCTTTTACTGTTTTCAAACTGTTTTGGGGTGAAGCATGTGTACCTATCTGTTATTTTCATGTTTTCAAAAGTATAATTGGTTATACATATTTGTACTTATCTTTTTGCAAACTGGATGATTATTTATGGTTTAAAATCTATTTTTTTTTCAAATATTTTAAAATCAAATTGTTGGATAGTACTCATTTTATGTTCACCAGACTGGTTGGTAGTATGATATAGCGCTATAGGATTTGACACCCCATTCCTGTTGTCATGGAATGTCTGAAACCAATTTATTTTTCTCCATCCAAATAGGGATTGCCTTTGTGGTATTTCTATAGTCTCAAAGGTGTATTTTGATGCACTAGGTCTGAATGAATTCTTAAGTCACATTATTTTTGTATATTAAGTTATACTCCCAAAAGTATAGTTTGATATGCTCTCATATGTGATATTGTACAAAACCAACATGTATTTTGTTAATCATTAAAACATAGTTTGATATGTTCTTTTCAAAATCCAAGGCATAGTTTTAATATGTTATTTTCATAACCATAGCATAGTTTAATATGCTATTTATCAATCCAAAGTATACTTTTGATATACTACTGAAAATTTATTTACTTTAACAACTAAAGTGTATTTAATATACTATTTGTTTTACAATTGGGTTTTGGGTTAGTGTTTAGATAACGGGACGGGTGTAATATGATGAAAACATGGTAGATACGCTGCTGGTACTTCTTATATATAAGTGTTTTCATTGCATTACATACCGTGGCGTTATTTAGTACACTTGGGTTAACGGTTTTGGAACTGAAATATATTGTAATATATTACTTATTCGACTTTCTTAGAACCAAAGTATATTTTTATATATACTATGAATCTTTTTATCAAAATATTGTTTTTCAAACAATATATTTTTAGAACAAACTTATTCTACTTACTTATTTAATTTCCTATGTATTATTACTTTATATCATCCAATTTCTTATAAATGATTTATAAAAGAAAACCTTTTACAAGGATCATGACTACTTTTATTAAAACTTTTTCTTTAAACTCATAAGTCATGAATCCTAATTACAATAAAACCTATGTATCTCACAGGCATTTTTATGCTGACGTACCTATTTTTACACATGTTTCAGGTGCTGCTTTGTGATGATTGATGATATATGCTACACTTAGGATGGACTCGTGCCTTAGCGACTTTAAAACTTGAAAGATAATAGTTGTACTTATTTGATTGTATTAAAACAATGAGTTCATTTATTCAATAAAACAAAATTATTTATTCCATGGTTGTGAAACAATGATTCTGTTACAACACTCCCCGACGTTTCCGCCACGTTTTGTTGTTTTACGTGGTCGGGGTGTGACATTCCAAATCCAAAGCCGAACACTCGCAGCATCTACGTTTGGTTCTTGAGTTACTCCAGGGAAACCGTCTCTGTGCCAAGTTCTCCAAGTGTGAATTTTGGCTAGAGGAGGTCCAATTCTTGGGTCACATTGTCAATAGTCGAGGAATTCACGTCGACCCCGCGAAGATCGAAGTTGCCAAGAGTTGAGTTACACCTAAGAACCCGTCTGAAGTCCGTTCCTTTCTCGGAATGGCGGGCTATTATCGCCGATTTATCGAAGGATTCCCTAAAACCGCCGTACCGCTTACTTCACTCACGCATAAAGACAAGCCTTTTGTTTGGGAAACTAAACAAGAGACTGCCTTTCAAACCCTCAAGCACATACTCTGCAATATTCCCGTTCTCACTCTACCCGATGGAAACGATGACTTTATTGTCTATTGTGATGCCTCGAACCTTGGTC
The DNA here is from genome assembly GCA_030545235.1 of Helianthus tuberosus. Taxonomy (NCBI): domain Eukaryota; kingdom Viridiplantae; phylum Streptophyta; class Magnoliopsida; order Asterales; family Asteraceae; genus Helianthus; species Helianthus tuberosus. The sequence continues at coordinate 141,870,905 of CM060383.1, forward strand.
TTGGTTGTGTTCTGATGCGTGTGAAGTGTTATATATATTAGGTGTATATTTTAAGCCCCTTAAACACTTATTTTAGCCAAGTTTTAAATTTATAAAACACGATATTTTACTAACACTAAACACACATATGGGCAAGTGCACCCATCGTGAGCGTAGTATAGTGTTGGCAAGATACCGAGGTCGTCCAAGGACACAAGAGCTTTTAATACCGGTTTATCCTCAACGTCTAATCAAAATAAAAAGTTTAGAAAAAGGTTTTTAAACTAAGAAAAATAAAAACTAACTAAAATGCTGAAAAGTAAAATAAAAGAAAAACAGATAGACAAGATGAATCACTTGGTTCCGACTCGTATCTAGTGTAACCTTTGATTATTTCCGCACTTTTGCACATAATTAAGAGATTATCTTAGTTATTGTAGTAGGCCCCTCTTTTGAAGGTGACGTTACCCTCACCCCAGTAGTTTGAGTCAGCAAGGATACAATCCTAAAATGGTGGATTATTGGAAGATAATGAATTAAGTTATTAATGCAATATTATGGTAGGCCCCTCTTTTGGAGGTGACGTTACACTCGACTAAGTAGTCTGAGTCAGCAGGGATACAGTCCTAAATAGCCGGGTTATAGTATTAATAGTAGTTAACTTATGAGGGGATCAAAGAGTTTGGACCCCCCGCCATCCAATACCGTTAAGTATTGAAGGAGGTCCTACTAAATTTGACCCAGGTCCATTGCAGGACCTCTAAACGCTGAACAATGGCAATACCTTTACCAAACCGTTCCCTTAACCCCCGACCAGGTAGCCAACATACCTCCATATAGACCGTGGAGATATGAATGGTGAAAATCTTTTATTTTATATAGACAGTAAAATAATGCCAAGACACCACGGAGAAACGATAAGGAAAGTCATTAATACAAAACCAAATAAAAAGTGCAAAAGATTAGAAATAAAAAGTATTACACTAGACACTTTGTCTTCACCAAGTGATGTAAGAGACTTAGGCAAACATGACCTTGATTGTCAAGAACTCTTACGATCAATCTTGGATCCCGAGAGGACTCACACACTCTACGATGGACAATGGATGATGGTGGTGGATGATGGTGTTATGGTGGTGGTGGGTGGTGGGTGAAGTGTGAGAGAAGTGGTGTGCCAAGGGATGGTTTGAGCTTGAGCCAAGCACTCCTATTTATAGGCTGAACAGAAGCTCGGGCACGGCCCCGTGTCCACATCCTCTCTTTCTTCATTAAATGCAGCTTTGTCTTATTAGTTGATCACGCCCCCGTGTCCGCTGAGCACGACCCCGTGTGCAGAATAATCTTTGTACTATGAAGATTTGCCTGGATTGTGCGAATCTTATAGTTGACCACGGCCCCGTGTCCGCTGAGCACGGCCCCGTGGTGGGCAATAGAAGCTTGGGCACGCCCCCGTGCTGACACTTGGGCACGCCCCCGTGCTGGCTGAGCACGGGGCGTGTTCAGGCCTCTGATCTCTTGTTTTGCTTGGGAAGATGCTGTCGTGGGGTCGGGCATGTCACGTTTTGTTCCTTTTCTTGTATTTATGTTAGATTTTGATGTCTTTTTGCTTCTTTTGTTAATTTGAGCTTATTTAATCCTGAAAATACAAAAGGAAGACAAAAGCACACTTTTTCCAACATTAGTACTAAAAAAGGGTTAGTTTTATGCCTCATTTGATGAAATTTATATGTTAATATTTGAACACATCAAATACCCCCACACTTGAATCTTTGCTTGTCCTCAAGCAAAACTCTTTAATATGTGGCTATTTACACTCCCAAATAGAATGGGTAGAAAAGAAGGTTTTGGGCTTGTCGTAGAGTGTCGGGATTTCCATGATTCTTTATTTAATTTTATTTTTATTTATTTACAATCCTATTCGTCATGATTTATTAAAAACTTTTCATAAGATAAATTACTTATTAGGGCATAACATGCCTTTGTAAAATTCTATTTATATACAAGTTCACATATCTCACGGGGATCACTCAACACTCGGCCGAAAATGTATTTTTGTGGATCACTCGAGAGCGGCATGGAACTTACTCCTACCATAGGCTTGCCAAGCAATCAATCCTCCTCCTTTTTAACTTATATACCTTTGTAAATATCAAGAGGACTTTGTGGGTTAAGGGTTAGGCTTGGGTTAAAGGTAGGTGGTTGGGTTGGTGGTTAGTGGTTAGTAGAAAAAGGGCGAAAAGTGTAACAAGTGTCGGTTTTCGTAAGACTTTCTATTTTCATAACTTTTATTTTGATGAAGCTATTTATTCAAACAAAGTTATTTTTTTGATGAACTTGTTTGTTTATTTTCTTTTGCTTCATCATCAAAATATATATATATATATATATCTATTTTTTTTTTGAAAAGTCATATGAAGAACCGAACTTGTTACTAAAACAAAGGGTTAAAAATGAAAAAGGTTTTGGTGGGTAAAAAGGGTTTTTGGTTTGGGTTATGAAATGAAAAGGTTTAGGCTCAAAGGGGCTAACTAGGGGGATTTTGGGTAGGTGGTAAAAAAAATAATGGTGTAGAAATAAAAAGGTTAGTCCTAATACCTCTATCATTTACTTACTCGGGTTTAAGTTGGTAAGGATTGGGAATGTATCGTCATGGCAAGTTCTAGAGTCGTAAGAACCAAGCGGCTATTCACACAAGAAACGAAAAATGAGCATTTAGTCAAATGATATGTAAGTGTATGCTCAATAAAGGCTCAAAACTCACTTTTGTGGGAATGGGTTTTTATGTGATCAAGTATATATAATCAAATTTTAACTAAGCTTGTCATGCCTTTTCATAATTTTCTTATGTTGGTTCTTTTTATCAAGACGCTATCGGTTGTAAATTCGTAAAAATATAACCTTTTTAAGAACTTGAATTTCCCGAGTTAAACCTAGACAAGTAAAAAAAAATGAAAAATTTTTGAAAAAATTTGGGGTGATTAGCGGTTCCAATAGAATTTTGTGTAAGGCTTGTATTTAGGACTTGCGAGATTCAAGGTTTTAGCATCCCCCCCCCCCACACTTAAATTACACATTGTCCTCAATGTGTCCCAAAAATAAGTTTTTAGGTTGATTGAATGTGTAAAAAGGTGTAAAAAGCAAAAAAATTGTGTTACTGGGCGCTGAACACGGCCCCGTGTGATCCGGGCACGGCCCCGTGTTCAAGTGCCAATAACAAAATTGAAACAAGAGAAACAGAAGTCTGGACACGGGGGCGTGTTTGGTGAACACGGCCCGTGTCTAGTTACCTGAACTGGGTCTTTTTCTGCAGATAGTGCAGCACGGGGCCGTGTTGGGTGGACACGGCCCGTGTCGAGCTTACTGTAAATGAAGAAATTTGTCGGACGGTTCTGTTTTCCTGTATGGAGTGCTGGTTCAAGTTTCCCTTGCATCCTTTGCCATCTCAAGTGTGTTCTATTCCTGAAAATTAAAACTAACTAGAAAACAAGAAAATTAATCTAAACTAAACCAAGGATAGTTCCGTGGAATGCCTCCATGGTGCGCCACGTTTATAAGGGTCCTTGGCTAGACCCAAAGCCTGGTCATATGTTACCCAAGTGGGATGTATTGCATCCCATGTTACACCATCGGAGAGCGTCATCCAAGCTTGAGTCTATGACCTTCATGTAGTTGACCGGATCTTCTTCCTCTACTTTCTTTCCACATTCAAATTTTACTTCCTCATCCCCAAACTTCAATGTTAAAGTTCCGTCATTCATATCCACCACTGCTTGGGCGGTGGCTAGAAATGGCCTCCCGAGGATGAGAGGGACATCTGTGTCTTCTTCCATGTCTAGGATGACAAAGTCGGTTGGAAAGACGAAATTGTCAACCTTGACTAGCAGATTTTCAACGACACCTTGTGGAAATTTGACGGACCTGTCGGCGAGTTGTATGCTCATCTTTGTAGGGCTTGTTGTTCCTAGGCCGAGTCGCTTGAACATTGACGTGGGCATGAGGTTGATGCTAGCCCCAAGATCGGCTAAGGCATTACGGACGGGGGACTTCCCAATCGAGCAAGGGATTGTGAAGCTCCCGGGGTCGATTTTCTTTTGTGGAAGTTTGTTGAGTACTAAAGCTGAGCATTCTTCGCCTAAGTTAACTAATTGCAATGATTCAATTTTCCTTTTGTGAGTGAGGAAATCCCTCATGAATTTTGCATATTTAGGCATTTGGGTTAGGACCTCAATAAAAGGAATATTAACATGCAATTGTTTTAGTAAACTTTTGAACTTTGCGAATTGCTCATCGGTCTTTTGACGATTTAACCTACCGGGGTACGGAATCGGATGAGTCTTGGTGGGCTCTTGATTTGTTGAAGGAGCCTTTTCTGGTTGAGGTGTGGGTGAAGTAGTGTTTTGGCGTTGACTTCCTTCAATTGGTGGTAAGGGCTCATCCTCGGGACCCACGGTTCGGTTTCTCAACGTGATGAGGTGTACTTGCGCCTTTGGGTTGGTTTCGGTATTACTTGGTAACGCGCCTTGTGGTCTCTCGGAGAAATTTTGAGCTAGTTGATTTAATTGTTTTTCAACGTTTTGAATGCTAGCTTGTTGATTTCTAAAATTCGATTCCAATTGTTGAAATCGATCCGAGTTTTTCTTTTCGGTGTCGGAGATGAGGCGAGATAGGGTATCTTCAAGCCTTTCTCTTCCACCTTGTTGTTGAGAGAAATTTTGTGGTTGTTGAAAATTAGTTCATTGGTTTTGTTGGTTACTACTATTGCCGGGATCTCTCCAACCAAGATTTGGGTGGTTACGCCATCCTTGGTTGTAGGTACCCGTTGGAGGACCCGACGGCCTAGGTCTATTATCAATGTAGTTTACCGTTTCCGCTTGTTCATCTAGTTTTTTCATACAACTCCAATTTTCATGTGACCCACCACACCCTTCACAAGCCATAACCGAGGCCGTTTTTGTCATTTCTAGCCTTTTGATTTTCGAAGAGAGGGCCTCGATTTGGGCTTGTAAAGAGGTGCTTTCATCAACCTTATGGGCGCCCGGGGCAATAGATTTATTACCTCGGGGAGTGTGCCATTGAAAATTGGTTTGAGCAATTTCCTCAATTTGATTATATATTTCATTTGGGCGACGATTACCTAAAAGTCCCCCGGAGCTTGAATCAAGTGTTTGTCTTGTGTGTGGCAACAACCCATTGTAGAAAGTGGATACTTGTTGCCATACCGCTAGACCGTGATCAGGACACTTTCTTAGAAGCTCCTTGAACCTTTCCCAAGTTTCATATAAGGATTCCCCATCCTCTTGTGAGTATGTATTAATTTTAGTCATTAATTTAGCCGTTTTAGCAGGAGGGAAATACTTATATAGAAACTTTTGGGCTAGTTCATCCCAGGTGTTTACCGAGCCAACTGGGAGGGTGTTAAGCCAAGCCTTAGCTCGGTCTTTTAGTGAAAATGGAAACATCCTAAGGCGAATGGCGTCGTTTGATGCTCCATTGATCCGAAAAGTATCACATATTTCCAAGAAATTAGTAATATGTAGATGGGGATCCTCGTCCGCAAGCCCATGAAAGGTTGCGGAGTTTTGGAGCATTTGTATCAAATGCGGCCGAAGTTCGAAGTTGTTGGCTTCGACATTCGGTGCATTGATAGCGGCGCCGAGATTGCCTACGGTGGGCCGTAGGTAATCCATGAGGGTACGTTGGTCCGCCATTGGAAGTGGGTCCCCCGAAACTTTCTCTTGATTTTTAGCTTTAAGTCTTTTTCTGAGAAAGCGTTCGGGTTCTTCTAGGGGTTCTTTTATGTCTCTACTAGAACTGGAGCTCATGCACTACGTAGGAGGGTCAAATGTGGCACCTGGGTTCCAAGTCCTGCAATAAAAACAGAAAAGAACGTTGGTCAGAATGTTCACCACGGCCCCGTGCTCAGTGGACGCGGCCCGTGGTCAGAGGTACAGTAATTGTTTTCTGGATCCCTGTTACTGGGAGTTGGACACGGCCCCGTGTTGCACCGACACGGCCCCGTGCTCAGCTCTCTGTAACTCAGAAAATAAAAACTGCCAGTGATGATGCTAGGCACGGCCCGTGTCTCACCAGGCACGGCCCGTGCTGAGCTCTGCAGAAACAGAAAAACTAAAAAAAAATCCTAAAAAAAATGAAAAATAGGAAAAACGATTAGGCCGCTGATTCCTAACTTTCTTAAAATCCTTGTGTCCCCGGCAGCGGCGCCAAAAACTTGATGCGTGTGAAGTGTTATATATATTAGGTGTATATTTTAAGCCCCTTTAACACTTATTTTAGCCAAGTTTTAAATTGATAAAACACGATATTTTACTAACACTAAACACACATATGGGCAAGTGCACCCATCGTGAGCGTAGTATAGTGTTGGCAAGATACCGAGGTCGTCCAAGGACACAAGAGCTTTTAATACCGGTTTATCCTCAACGTCTAATCAAAATAAAAAGTTTAGAAAAAGGTTTTTAAACTAAGAAAAATAAAAACCAACTAAAATGCTGAAAAGTAAAATAAAAGAAAAACAGATAGACAAGATGAATCACTTGGTTCCGACTCGTATCTAGTGCAACCTTTGATGATTTCCGCACTTTTGCACATAATTAAGAGATTATCTTAGTTATTGTAGTAGGCCCCTCTTTTGAAGGTGACGTTACCCTCACCCCAGTAGTTTGAGTCAGCAAGGATACAATCCTAAAAGGGTGGATTATTGGAAGATAATGAATTAAGTTATTAATGCAATATTATGGTAGGCCCCTCTTTTGGAGGTGACGTTACCCTCGACTAAGTAGTCTGAGTCAGCAGGGATACAGTCCTAAATAGCCGGGTTATAGTATTAATAGTAGTTAACTTATGAGGGGATCAAAGAGTTTGGACCCCCGCCATCCAATACCGTTAAGTATTGAAGGAGGTCCTACTAAATTTGACCCAGGTCCATTGCAGGACCTCTAAACGCTGAACAATGGCAAGACCTTTACCAAACCGTTCTCTTAACCCCCGACCAGGTAGCCTACATACCTCCGTATAGACCGTGGAGATATGAATGGTGAAAATCTTTTATTTTATATAGACAGTAAAATAATGCCAAGACACCACGGACAAACGATAAGGAAAGATCACCTTCAACATAAGTAACTAGTTATTAAAGTCATTAATACAAAACCAAATAAAAAGTGCAAAAGATTAGAAATAAAAAGTATTACACTAGACACTTTGTCTTCACCAAGTGATGTAAGAGACTTAGGAAAACATGGCCTTGATTGTCAAGAACTCTTACGATCAATCTTGGATCCCGAGACGACTCACACACTCTACGATGGACAATGGATGATGGTGGTGGATGATGGTGTTATGGTGGTGGTGGGTGGTGGGTGAAGTGTGAGAGAGGTGGTGTGCCAAGGGATGGTTTGAGCTTGAGCCAAGCACTCCTATTTATAGGCTGAACAGAAGCTCAGGCACGGCCCCGTGTCCACATCCTCTCTTTCTTCATTAAATGCAGCTTTGTCTTATTAGTTGACCACGCCCCCGTGTCCGCTGAGCACGACCCCGTGTGCAGAAGAATCTTTGTACTATGAAGATTTGCCTGGATTGTGCGAATCTTATAGTTGACCACGGCCCCGTGTCCGCTAAGCACGGCCCCGTGGTGGGCAATAGAAGCTTCTACCACCTTGTCTTTTCTGCTGACACTTGGGCACGCCCCCGTGCTGGCTGAGCACGGGGCGTGTTCAGGCCTCTGATCTCTTGTTTTGCTTGGGAAGATGCTATCGTGGGGTCGGGCATGTCACGTTTTGTTCCTTTTCTTATATTTATGTTAGATTTTGATGTCTTTTTGCTTCTTTTGTTAATTTGAGCTCATTTAATCCTGAAAATACAAAAGGAAGACAAAAGCACACTTTTTCCAACATTAGTACTAAAAAAGGGTTAGTTTTATGCCTCATTTGATGAAATTTATATGTTAATATTTGAACACATCATGTTCTCATGCAACGAGAAAAGGTTATCGCTTACGCATCTCGTCAACTCAAAATCCATGAGAAGAATTACACAACCCATGATCTCGAGCTAGGTGCAGTTGTTTTTGCGTTGAAGATTTGACGACACTACCTGTATGGTACCAAGTGTACAATCTTCACAGATCATAGGAGCCTACAACACATCCTCAGCCAAAAGGAACTTAATATGCACCAACACCGATGGGTTGAACTTCTTAATGATTACGACTGTGAGATTCGTTATCGTCCGGGTAAAGCAAATGTCGTTGCCGACGCTCTCAGTAGACAGAGCTATTTGCATAGCGCCCGTAATATCCAAGCCCAGTATAATCTCGAAACCCTTATCAGCGAAGCCCAACATGCTTGTTTTACCGAACGCACTTTGAAGAAGGAAAGGATTCTCAACGATGGAGCCCAGCTAGTGAAAAAGTCAAATGGGATATTCCATTATCTGGATCGGATTTGGAATCCCAAGCGCACCGACTTACGAAAGATTCTGATGGATGAAGCTCACAAATCCCGATATTCTATTCATCCCGGTGCCGATAAAATGTACCAGGACCTTCCCTACAAGTACTGGTGGCCGGGCATGAAGAAAGATATCGCCCTCTATGTTTCGAAGTGCCTGACTTGCTCGAGAGTTAAGGCCAAGCATCAACGACCCTCTGGCTTGCTCGTCCAACCCGAGATTCCCGTGTGGATGTGGGAGAGTACAGCTATGGACTTCATAACGAAACTTCCAAGCACGACATCAAGTTATGATAGCATTTAGGTTGTGGTTGACTGTTTAACCAAGCCAGCTCACTTCCTACCGATACGAGAAGACTTTAAGGTAGAAAAATTAGCCCGAATCTACACCAAGGAGATCATTTGTCGACACGGGACGCCTCGTGACATCATCTCTAACAGCGATGCTCGATTTACCTCGTGTCTTTGGGAAACGTTCCAATCTACTCTCGGTACTACTCTTAATCTAAGTACCGCTTTCCATCCCCAGACTGACGGACAAACTGAAAGAACGATTCATACTCTTGAAGACATGCTCCGTTCGTGTGTCACAGAGTTCGGTTGTAATTGGGACGCATACTTACCTTTAGTCGAATTCTCATACAATAACAATTATCATTCCAGCATTCAAATGGCACCATTTGAGGCATTTTATGGGAGGAGATGTCGATCGCCTATTGTATGGCACGAGATCGGAGACTCACAATTAACCGGCCCTGAGCTATTGCAAGAAACGACTGACAAAATCCTCCAAATTCGAGACAATTTGCTGAAAGCTCAGAGTCGTCAGAAAAGTTACGCCGATAGATGACGCAAGCCCCTTGAATTTGACGTTGGCGACCATGTACTCCTAAAGGTATCACCTTGGATGTGACACCTGTGCCTCCACGACCATCAAACAAATACCAAACCAATGAAATATTATATTTTATACTTGGGATTTGTATAAATATATGTGTCATTTGCACATATCAATTCTTGTTCGATTTCGAGCTCTAAATCGCTTTCTGGGAAGTTATACGCGAACTGGTGCGTAAACGCAGTCAGTTTAACACAACAAACACTCTGGAATAGTGACATGGGCTTAACATACCTTAAATAACCTTTACATAACTTAGAAATAAGTTTTGGAAGGTTTGGTGTGTCGAAATCAAGTTTATTCGCTTACAGGGACTAAATTCGACAAACTACGAAAGTATGCCGATTCGTACTGTAACGGACATTCCAGAACTTGATTATAAGTTAAACATACCATAAATATCCTTTACATAGCTTATAAATAGGCTTTGAGGGGTTCGGTATGCTAAAATAAACTTTTTGGTCATTCAGGGACTAAAAGCATCAAAAAGTGCATAAGTTTGCATTTTCGCGCATATCTTACGTTCTGAATACATATGGACATCCAAAAATTTATGTAATCATTAAAATATTTTATTTTAGTGATTGGCATGGGAAAAATCCATTCGTCGCGTAATTTGGATCGTTTTTCGCGTCCGTTCGTGTTTCATCGTAAGTAACCGAATAACGTGATCATACGGCCAAACAAACCGACATCCGACATATTTTTGAGCATGTTTCACGTCCCCTATGTTTAGGCATCATTGTAGGGCCTTCAAGTTGGCTTAACGGACCTTAAATGTGTCGGAAATGAGCTTAAACCACTGCAGGGACTAAAACTGTTAAAATGAAAGTTGTTTGCTGAACTGTGCAGCCCAGGTGGGCCGCGTAGGCTGCTCTTGGGTCTTACGCGGGCCGTGTGAGATCGGCAGATCTGCACAGAATCAATTTCCAGCTGTTTTGGGGCACTTGCAAATGGTTTTTAGGATACTATGGGCCATTTTTAAGGTGCCCATGGTTTTGCAAAACCATGGGTGCACATGTACGGTTTTGATCGAAGCTCGTTTTATGATGAACGATCCTAACGGTCTTGGTTTTCCTATAAATACCCAACCCACTTCATTTGCAAAACCCACACTTGCTCCGATTGCTCTCTAAGTTGAAGTGAATACACTTCATACCTGAGAATAATCGGGTCAAACTTCCATTCTTGGACCTTTTGTAAGTATTCTTTCGTTCTTTTACGCGTTTTTAGCGTGAAAGTCAAACTTTGTTTGACTTTCTGCGTTGACCAGTTTATGGTCAACACGAAGTTCATTTGAACTTCATAACGTGAGCGTAATCACGATGGTTTTAGTCTCTTATGACTATACCTACTGATTACCACATTATCTAGGCATAGTGACGAGTCGTAGTTTCGGCCAAAATGCGTATTCTTACGTACTTTGTAACCAAACTACTTTTAGGTATTATGACCCTTTGTTTTGATACCAAACATATTTTCAAACCTCATTAAACATGTTTTAACATGTTTAGCTTGTCACTTTAGGTTTAGTGCTTATATAGGGTCGTAAAGGTAAACGGTCTAAACAACCGCTTATACTTTCGAACCCGACCAGTTTGGTCGATCATTAGGATCCGACCAAACACATTAGGTGACCATAGTTGCATAAGGAATAACCTTCCGAGGTTATACCTTATGGTCACTTCGTTTAAGTAGTTGTATGATAGGTAATTTATATGCCTTAGGTAAATGACCAAAATGCCCTTTTTACGCATAAATTCATTTTAAGCATATGAAACCTAAATTTTCACATCTAAACTGATTTGGTAACATTATTAGACATGTTAAGGCATATAATACTTGTCATAAGACTATTTAGGCGTTTCGAACGCGTTTTACGCGAACGACGCGTTAAAGTAGCGTAAGCTACCTAAACGGGTCGTAAGAACTTAGGATAGGTTTCCTTTTAGAATGTAGGCTTTGTTAAACCATATTACATGAGTTTCTATACTCATTTGGTTTACGAAAACTCATTCTATCCGATCTCCCGATTTTGGTCCGATTATTTACATAGTTACCTATATTAGGTGCCGTTTGATTCCATGATCCCTCTAGCTTTGCTTGATTGTTATTCAAGACTTCTAAGCACCCTCAAGTGAGTACACAGTACCCTCTTTTACTGTTTTTCAGACGTTTTGGGGTAAAACACATGTGCCTACTTGTTACTTTCGTGATTTCCATGTTTTTATATCATACGCTTGCTATGTTCATTAGTACACTTATAGTACATGATTTCATTATGTTTTGCTATGTATGTTTACTTAGCATGCTAGCACATTGTTTTACATTGCATTTCTTTTGCTATGTATGTTAACTTAGCATGCTAGCACAATGTTTTACATTGCTTTTCTGTTACATATGTTTACTCAGCATATGAACACATTGTTTTACATCTCTACCTTGTATGTTTACTTAGCATACTAGGTACATTATTTTCATAAGACATGCTTACATTTGCTATATCATTTGGTTTGTTTAACGAGACTAATACATTCATTAACACCGATCATGCCGCTCGGTAGTAGGTAGTGGTACCATAGGACTTGACAACTCCCATTCCTGAAATCCTAGGTTTGTTTGGGTGGAAGGAATGACCGAATCCGAATACATTTCTAGGTAGACCTTTGACTTTGTTCCATGGTTTATTCTACAGTCGCAAGGCTTGGATGTAGACGTTTTACAATACCGCATAGATGTTTGTATCAGTAAAGCATGCATTATTTTACAGAACATAACTTTTGATTATAATTTATCAAATGCATTTGTTTTGTACATTTCTTTCTTATAGGGTTGAGTAAATGCTTTTAATTCAATAAAGGCTTTTATTCACTATACATTACATTTAGTTTTTACATGAACATTTTTACATTGGTGGTTTGTTTGGTAAGTGATTTAAATAATGAGGCGTGTGTAATAAGATAAAAGCATGATGGATACGCCGCCGGTACTTCCTATATATAAGTGCTTTTATGGTATTAAATGTCGTAGAGTTATTTAAACCATTTCAGGTTATTCATAATACATTTTTGACACTTATATCATATCTTCATGAAACATTGTTTTACAAACAACATATTTTACACAAACTCATTTTACTCGGTTATTCATTTCATTTTGCATTGTTCTTTTATATTATCTTATTTCTTATCACTTTTGTATGATTTATAAAAGAAAACATTTTTCAAGGATCATGCCTAATTTTTGTAAAACATATTTTTCTCTAAACTTATAAGTCATGAATCCTAATTACAATAAAACCTATGTATCTCACATGCATTTTTATCCTAACGTACCTATTTTCACATGTGTTTCAGGAAATGATGCATAGGATTTATCAAGATACACTTAGGCGGACTTGGGCCTTAGTGACAATAACAGATGCAAGACTAGTTAACTATGCTATGCTTATTTGTTGTCAAGACATTGTAACTTCTTTTAATCAATAAAACAAAATTTCAATTTCCATGTGTTATGAAACAATGATTCTGTTACAACACTCCTCGACGTTTCCCGCCATGATTTGTTGTATTACATGGTCGGGGTGTGGCATTGAAAGGGTGTGTTCAGATTCGGCAAGAAAGGAAAGCTCGTGCCTCGATATGTGGGACCCTTTAAGATTCTGGAAAGGATCGTAAAATTGGCCTACAGACTCGAACTACCGGAGGAACTTAGCAACATCCACCCGACTTTCCATGTTTCGAACCTCATAAAGTGTCTGGCTGAGCATGATCTACACGTTCCACTCGAGGATCTACAAGTGGACGAAACATTACACTTCGTGGAAAAGCCTGTTGAGATCGTGGACCGAGAAACCAATCAGCTCAGGCGCTCCCGCATTCCCATTGTGAAGGTTTGTTGGGAAGGAAAACGTGGCGCAGAGTTCACTTGGGAACTCGAAAGCGACATGAAGGTGAAGTACCCACAGTTGTTTGTTACGGCTTCGGCCTAATTTCGGGATGAAATTCCTTCAACTAGGGGAGGCTGTAACACCCCGTGTTTCAAAAGTCAAAGTCAAAGTCAAGATAGAAGTCAAAGGAAGAAAAGATTGCTAATTGCGATCTATCACTCCTTGCTCAACTAGTGTTTTGACTCCTTTGACTTGTAGATAACCTATTTATTTCATCACTTTAGTTGTATTATGTGGAGTACTTGTTAACAATCGAGGTTTAATTGATGTTTATCGTTGTTTTATCGCTTATTCGCTTATCGCATCGCAATCGCAACTCGAATAATGCGTTCTGGATACTGTTTTACTAGTGTGCGCTACTTATGTGTTTACTTGTGTAGGTTTATTTATGTTTATGTTTCGTGATGATTAATCAAAACGCAATCACAACTCTATCACAATCGAATCGCAAACGCTAAACGCAAGTTAATTATGATGATTGTATGTTAGATATAGTAGTTAGGTTATTTGTGTAACTAATGGGTAAACTATCGCATCGCTCATTCGAAACGCATCATAAAACCCAACGCGCGAAGCGAAAACGCCAAAACTCAGTCGTCGGAGCCACACGATCGAGTGACTACTCGATCGGATGGTCAACCGATCGGATTGACAACCGATCGGATTGCCATCCGATCGGACAGCCATCCGATCGGTGACCCACTCGACCCCTTGCACTTTCTGTCACACCCCGACCGCGTAAAACAACAAATCGCGGCGGAAACATCGGGGCGTGTTGTAACAGAATTAATGTTTCATAACCATGGGTACCAAAGAGTGTTTCGTTTTATTAAACATTGAATAATTACATCGTCTTGAAATCTAAATACACTATTTAAACATAGTCTATCATTGTTATTGAGTCACTAAGGCCTTGTCCAGTCCTATGTGAGCATGCATCTTATCAATCGATATCATCCAACAATACCTGAAACATATGTGAAAACGAGGTCAGCAAAGAAATGCTGGCGAGTACATAGGTTTTGTGAAAATAAGATTCATGACTTCTGTTTAAGAAAATGTTTAGTCATGAACCTTGTAATTTGCTTTGTCTTTGTAAATCATTTGAAAAATAATAAGTTCGGATGATAAGTATAAATAAGAGAATAATGCATGATTAAATGAATAACCATGTAAAATGAGTTTGTGCAAGATAAGTTGTTTGTAAATCAATGTCTTGTGAAAAGTATGTTACTTGTATAAAATGTCCTATGTCTCAAACTGAAATGATTCAAATAACGCTACAATATGTAATACCATACAAACACTTATATATAGGAAGTACCAGCGGCGTATCCACCATGCTTGTATCATATTACACACACATCGTTACTTAATCACTTAATCAAACCAAACCAAACAATGTAAAATGTCTATGTTTAAATCAATTGTCAAATGTATTGAATAATATGTCAAAGTATTCATGTCAAGATGTAAATCATGTCAAAATGTCTATGTCAAATATCCATGTCAAATGTCTATGTCAAATATCCATGTCAAATGTCTATGTCAAATATCCATGTCAAATGTCTATGTCAAATATCCATGTATGGCAAGTGAAATGTCTCAACTAAACCATATGCACAAAAACAAAGTATTGAAGTAAAACTTGGTTTAAATCAAAGTTATGTTTTGTGGGAAATACATGATCAAATGTCAATCATGTTAAAATGTTTACCCAATCGTTACCCATTCGTTCAGATCGTTCTTGTTTTAATCGTTCTAATCGTTCTTGTTTTAATTGTTCTAATCGTTCTTGTTTTAATTGTGAACTACTTTATGGTCGATTCTCTAATAACATTCAAACCTTCTTGACGCGTTCCTCGTTCCAACTCGCTCTCGTTCTCGTTCTTAACAAACCCTTACCAAAGGGTAAGTTAATAATTACAGATTCAGTCGTTACCCAAAATATCCACACATAACCATGGGTATAGAGAATAACGGGATTTGTCAGATCCTATGGTACCATAACCTAATACTGGTCGGCTTGATCATTGCTAATGAATGTCATTGGTTATGTAACTACAACCAACAAGTTCGTTCACTTTATTGAAATCGTTCTTGAAACCATTGTAATTGTTTTTGAAACCATTGTTATCGTTCTTGAAACCACATTCTAATTGTTATTGTAATCGTTCTTGAAATCACTTTGTAATTGTTATTGTAATCATTCTTGAAATCACATTGTAATTGTTATTGTAATCGTTCTTGAAATCACATTGTAATTGTTATTGTAATCGTTCTTGAAATCATTGTTAAAACATTTAGCACATATGAGTCACCCCAAAACAGTTGAAAACAGTAAAAGAGGGGAATAATGTACTCGCCTGAGAATGCTTGGAGGTCTTGAACAACAACCAAACAAAGCTAGAGAGAGCACGGAATCTGTCGGCAATCTAAAACTATATAAATAAACCGGACTTAAATCGGGAGATCGGATAGGGTGAGGCTCGGCAAACCAAATGAGTATTGGAACTCATATGATATGGTTTAACAAGGCCTACATACTACAATGAGACTAACCTAAGTGCTTTCGACCCATCGCGACTCATTAAGGTAACTTATGCTACTTTAACGCGTCGTGCGCGTGAAACGCGTTCGGACCGTCTAACTAGTCCTATGACAAGTGTTATATGCCTAAACATGTTACATAATCAGTTATGTGACAAAGGTTTAGGTTACATATGCTTAATTACCAATTATACATGAAAAGGGTATTCTGGTAATTTACCTAAGGCATATAAACTACCTATCATACAACTACTTAAACGATGTGACCATATGGTATAACCTCGGAAGGTTATGCCCTATACTAGGGTCACCTAATGTATTTGGTCGGATCCTAATGATCGACCAAACTGGGTCGGGTTCGAAGGTATAGGCGATTTATTAGATCGCCTACCCTACGACCCTAGACAACGTGGTAATCAGTAGGCATAGTCCCAAGGGACTATAACCAACGTGATTACACTCACGTTGCGAAGTTCAAACGAACTTCGCATTGACCATTACTGGTCAACGCTGAAAGTCAAACAAAGTTTGACTTTCTGACTCGAAAAGCAGTAAAAATAAGGAAAAGAACGAAAGAATACTTACGAAGGGTCCCCGAATGCTAATCCCGATCCAAGAACTCAGGTATGAAACAATGGTTTCAACTTAGAGCTCTCAAATCAGAATTCTTGTGCAAAATGAGGTTGTGTGGGTTGGGTATTTATAGGAATACCCGAACCGTTAGGATCGTTCCATGGAAAACGTGCCATGAATCCAACCCGTACACTTGTCGGAACCTTATGGTGGCTGGAAATCCATCCTTATCAGATGACTAGACAATTAGGAATGTGTGGTTGTGGTTAAAACATGTGCAAACAGGCTGTTTAAACATTGCACCTGGTCTGGAGACCCCTAGCGCACCGCTACGCTAAAAGTGTAGCGCACCGCTAGGCTTAAGTTTGGCAGATTTACACTTTTGGTCCCTGTCATGCATTCAGCCCATTTTCGACACGTTTAAGGCCCGTTAACCCCATTTCAAAGCTCTAAAATGAAGTTAAAGTATAGGGAACTTAAAATGTGCTCAAAAATATCTCGGATGCCGGTTCGTTTAACCGTACGAACGCGATGTTCGCTTAATTACGACGGAATGCGCATAAGCGCGAAAAACGATCCAAATGACGTGACGAATGGATTTTTCTTATGGCGAACACTAAAATATAATGTAGTCATGATTACATAAATTTTTGGATGTCCGGATGTATTCAGAACGTAAGTTATGGGCAAAAGTGCAAACTTGTGCACTTTTTGACACTTTTAGTCCCTGAATGACCCAAAAGTTTATTTTAGCATACCGAACACCTAAAAGCCTATTTCTAAGCTATGTGAAGGATATTTATGGTATGTTTAACTTATGGTCATGTTCCGGAATGTCTGTTACAGTTCAAATTGGCATACTTTCGCAGTTTGTCAACTTTAGTCCCTGTAAGCGATTAAACTTTGATTTCACCACACCAAACCTTCCAAAACTTATAACTAAGTTATGTAAAGGTTATTTAAGGTATGTTAAACCTATTTAACTTTTCCAGAGTGTTCGTTGGATTAAACTGGTTATATCTACACATCAGAGCGCGTATAACCCTCCAGAAAGCGATTTAAAGCTTGAAATCGAACAAGAGTCGATATGTGCAAACGATACACATATTTTTACAAATCCCAAGTATGAAATACAATATTTCATTGGTTTGGTATTTGTTTGATAGCCGTGAAGGCACAGGTGTTACACTTTCCTTTTTGGGAAACCCTATAAATACCCTCACTTGTCACATCACTTGATGTGACAACTCCCTTGCTCGACCAGCCGCACTCAGACCTCCTTTCTATCGATTTCTCGCGATTCTTGTAAGTTTTCAACCTAAAACTTGTACTTCTATGATCTACACGCACTCCTTCATCTCTCTCACCTTTGAATCTTAACTTTTAACCGTGAAATCAGTGGATTTGAGGTGTTCTAGGATGATGTCATCATGGAGTTCTTATGAACTTCATGTTTTGGCTTCAATCCACCAAGAACAACTTAGATCTGGAAGATTTCAACATAAACAAACAAGGATCTTGTCTGGATCTGAACAGATTCAAGGATAAAAGGATTGAAAGATGGTTATCCAACTTTCTTTCAACTCTTTTACACTCAATGCCCACTCAAAACCGATAGAATCAGAGCTCGTTCTAACCTTCCACTCCTTCTTGGTGATATGTTGGTTCAAAATCTGGTTTCTATCAAAGAGATTGTCGGGTTAAATATGAACCACCGTCATGAACCTGTGAACTGATCGGACTTGGGTGATTCCTATTCGATCGAATCACTTGGGTCTTGATGGGGTTGCTGTTGTTTAGCACGTTATCACATCGTCTCAATTAAACCGCAAAACTTAGCAAAAACACCAAATTAACAACCCGATCAGATCGCGGGATAGATTAACGTCTGACCGGATTTCCATCCGATCGGACTGCCATCCGATCGACCCGCAATCCGATCGGGTGACACTTGGGGTTTAGCACTTAAAAATTTTCAACATGTTCAATGCACTACCAGTTCTAACAGATTGCCACCCAATCGGTAGACTATCAGATCGAGCGACCAAACTGCTGTGAACTTGTTCTCTGAGAAATGTCTCGCTGATGAAACACTGGATAAATGACCGGAATCAAATAATCCAGGGGGTTAGGTTCTGCATAAAAGGGGTTGGTTCTCTCTCATTTGGTTCAAAGGGACATACCTTCTCTTCTTCTTCTCGATAGCTGCAAAACAAAACACTGTCAGCCTCGTCACGGGGAGAATGGGGGTTCTCTCCGTGACCACCCTCCGGTGTGAGAATAAGTATCGGTATATGAAGAAGAAAAGTATAAGTGAAGTGAATGTGACTTGAGGATCATACCTGAATTACTCTTTTATTTATAGCCGGGACTTTTTGGGCGGGAAAACCTGTTATTGAAATGTTGACGAAAGATGCTAACTCCGTAAGCGGTTATTTCCTTTTCCGTTAATCCTCTTAATCTGATGTGAAAGCACTCGGATCGCTATTTAGATCAACGGTTGGGGTATTGCCACGTGGAAAGTGGGCGAGAGGAGGTTTCTCTCCAATTCCATGCCATCATCATGGCTTCAGGAGGGCTTGGGATGTTGACACATGTCCCAGACGGTTATAACCGTCTGGTGGTGCATGATTGAGTATTCTAGAAGATTATTGCCATAATCCGGTGTGACTCCTTATTGTGTGGTATCAGTATAAATAATATCCAAGTCTGGGTATTATCTGAGCGGAAGTGTTTAACAGGATTTTATCCTTCTGTTATGCGCAAGGATTCATTAGTTTCCTTTTGGCACGATTGAGTCTTCTAGAAGATTATTGCCATAATCCAGTGTGACTCCTTATTGTGTGGTATCAGTATAATATCCAAGTCTGGGTATTATCTAAGCGGAAGTGTTTAACAGGATTTTGTCCTTCTGTTATGCACAAGGATTCATTAGTTTCCTTTTGGCGCGCAGGTGTCATCTGCTGTCTTTCTTCTAAGCTCTCTTTGTAGGACCAGTGCGCGGCCTCGCAAGGTCTAAAGAGGGTTAAAAGATAAGGTTGTGGTATGGTCCCAAGTACTTAAAAAGAGGTTTTTGGGACCTTACCCCTTCATCTGCTGTGAACTTGTTCTCTGAGAAATGTCTCGCCGAACGGATCGTCGTCCGATCGAACCGCTGTTCGATCGACCGACCTGAAGGGTAGAGATACTTCTCTGTTTTCAAAATGCTACAACGAAAACTTCAAAAGGCAAACCATCATACACAAACACATCCTCACCAAACAAGGTGTCAATCCGACCCAATGGTCATCCGATCGGATGACCATCCGAACGGATTGACATCCGATCGAATGACCATCTGATCGGATTGCTATTCGACACTTGGTTCCTTTGCACCGTTTTACGCGCCACTTATCGTTTATGCTATCGTCAACTGTTCAGGCTAATCTCTCTCAGCGCTCCCTTTAATCCAAGAGAGTGTTTACTTGTTAAACACAATCTGTGAGTATACTCGATCCCTTTTTGCTTTATGCACTTTTGGGTGTTACATACGTTACTTATTCTAAATCACAATTGGCACACAACACAAACACTATTTATACGCTAACCGCTATTGCATACTACGTGTTATTCGATGAATGCTTGTATGTTATGTTAACACAACGATTGTTGCCTGACACCTTAGCAACGATAATACTATAGTTTGGACTCAGCACCTGTCGAGGATAGGGGTTGTTAAGGGCTTTACTTCACGTGTCCCAGTGGGAATGTATGTTGCGCATTCTACAACTCGCAGTCACGTCTGTGCGTATTTCTCTGTCGATAACCTACTTGCCTTCACTTTATACATGTTACATGCTGGTTATGCGTAAACGATTTCGAACTCTATTATGCTATTATCAAACCTGTATGATCACCTTTACACTATGTGTATTGACTGGTATTTTAACGTATGTGGCAGGTGTTTGAGATGCTAGGATGTTGCTTGCTTTTCATGGAATCAAGTAGGGTTGAGAGTCTAGAAACAAAGACAATTTATCATATTTTTATTTGAAATCTAAGTTGTCGAAATATGTTATTTGACTTTGGGATATCGCTGTCGGTAATAATTTACTTGCTTAATAGGTTATTGTATGGGATATAATATTTAACTATTCGGTAACGTAGATGTTGTGGAATTTCTCTCAGTCAATTTGTTTCCCTCAGTGCCGCGCCCCGATGATTCCGCCATCAGTTGGGGTGTGACAATGACCATCCGACCCATTACATTGCACCGCCTTTCTCACTCTCGCACTATAAATACCTCACATGTCACATCACTATTCACGGATTTGACAACTCCCCTCCGACCAGCACACTCTCAACCACTTTTCTTCCAATTTCTCGCGATTCTTGTAAGTTTTCATCTCAAACCTTGTACTTCCTTGATGTATACACACTTCCTCATCATTTTCAACATGGAGTTCTTATGAACCTTGGATTTGGGTTGTTCTAAGGTGATGTCATCATGGAGTTCTTATGAACCTTGAATTGTTACCTCATCCCATTAAGAACGGTTCGGATCTGATGGATTTCTACACGTTTTTACACCATTTTCAACTAAATCTAAACTTATTTCAAGTATTCCAAACTTTTCTTCAACATTCTTAACTTTTCACTCAAAACCGTTAGAATCTAGACTCGTTCGGGTTCACTACTCATCTTTTAATGGAAACCTGGACTGAGGATGGATTTCTAACGAGGAGACAACCGATTCACGGGTTGAACATGAAACTCCGTCAAGAACAGTTAAGTCTGACCGGACGGGGTGATTCCCGTCCGAGCGGATGAGCTGGGCTTGATGAGATTTCCGTTGTTTAACACGCCATCTTATCTTCTTGGTTCACCCACAAAACCTTTTAACTTAGCTGATTTTACAGGTATTCAACCCAAAACAGTTGCTCGGTCGAACAACCATCCGATCAGATAGCCATCCGATCGAACGGCTATCCGACCAAGTGATCTGTGATTCTAAAACACTTAAACAATTCAAAACTTCAAGGAATATCAGTCCACTCGGATCACCATCCGAGCGGACGGCCATCCGTCGGATGACCTGATGTGTAGAGATATTTCAAACTTTTTAAAATGCTGCAACGAAAACTTCAAAGTTCATACACAAACACATCCTTCCCAAAGGGACAACCCTCCGACCGAATGGTCATCCATCAGGATGACCATCCGCCCGGATGCTGTTCGTCATACAAACTTTCCGACACACCGTTTTACGCACTGTTCAACACTTACACTATCGTTCTCTGATCAGGCTAACTATCCAACGCTCCCTTCAATCCAAAAACACGAATTGTGAGTATACTCGATCCCTTTTTACTTAACGCACTTTTGGGTGTTACATACGTTACCTATATCAAGTCACATTGATCACACAACGCAAACACTTTTTATACGCTAACCGCTCTCGCATGTTATACGTGTTATTCGATGAATCCTTGTATGTTATGTTTACACAGTGATTGTTGCCTGACACCTTAGCAACGATAGTACCATAGTTTGGACTCAGCACCTGTCGTGGACAGGGGTTGTTAAGGGCTCTTCTTCACGTGTCACAGTGGTGATATGTGTTGCGCATTCTACAACTCGCAGTCACGTATGTGCATATTTCATTTTCTATAACTTACTTGCTTCACATTTCTACGTGTTAGATGCTGGTTATGCGTAAATTGCTTTCGCTACTAGTACACTATTAAACTTGTATGCTCACATTTACACTATGTGTATTGACTTTTATTTTAACGTATGTGACAGGTGTTTAGGATGCTTATGCTACGCTTGCTGTTATGGAATCAAGTTAGGAGGTCTAGAAACGTCACATTTAAATCTGAGTTGTCGGAACAATTTAATTGTCTTGAGATACTATGTCTGTAATAACTATTTTTGCTTGATATGTTATGGTATGGGACGTAACGTCAAATATTCGGTAATATTAGTTGTTATGGATTTCTCCTGGACAATCTGTTTCGCTCAGTGCCACGCCCCGATGTTTCCACCATCGGTTGGGGTGTGACAGATTGGTATCAGAGCCATAACTATAGAGAATTAAGCAAGACTCGACCTAGTCCAGGTCGATGTCTTAGAATCGACCTAGTCTATAGTCTAAGTACCAACAGACCGCCTTGTGCAAACCCGGTAGGGGTTTTCCGTGAGCTTACTCCTTATACCCTCGATTACACTCGCTAAGTTCACAACTTTGCACGAACATCATATACCACAACATCGTGCAAACACTCAGCTTTTCCTAACGCTGACGACACACACATTTTAAAAATACTCGTTATAAACGAGTGATTTGGTCGAGATTAGGTGTGAAAACCGTAAACTCTCGATAGAATCTCTCACTCGACGTGCATTTTTTATTAATAAAACACGAGAATTTGCGTTGAGCCAGGTGTGAAAACCATATCTCGACGCAATTCTCCCTATCTATCTCGTGATTATATCACACAAACAGGAATGAAGTTGTTAAGTTAGGGGTGAAACCCGCATCTTAATGATTTATTCCGCTCTATATCTTGGTTTTACAAAATTCTCACCAAAGTCTCAATGGGTTCCAACGACTTAGGTCATATTATGGCCGAAAGGATGCGTGCCATTCGCCCGGATTGGGGCGAGAGCACAGTCTAGGAGGTCAAAGCGTGTACTCGAAGTCCTTGAGAATAATCGAACCACTTTGGTTGTCAAAGTCTAGCACACCCGAGACATTCTATTTGAAAGCTACAATTGCTGATTTTACACTTCACGTGTTTCGATTCTGAGCTCACAACCTCCGACTCTGTAGATTTTCCGATCTTATGTGATTTTTATGTGTTTTATGTGGTTATGTCTTTCGATTTTGGAAACTTCACGCTTTTCGCTCATCGCTTTATTAAACACGCACAACTATTTACATCTCAAAACGTTAATGAATCGCAGACTCTCACATGTTATGATACTCGCTTACGCTACTTGCTACTCACAATCGCAACTCTCGGTCGCTTTTTGCAACTTTGAAGGATAAGGAAACGTGTTTGCGTTATGTAGGTGAATACGTGCAAAATAGGAAGATGAATGCGTGCAAAATACGTGCTTATGTGCCCCTGTGTTTACTTGCTTATGTGCTTATGTGCCTCTGTGTTTACGTGCTTATGTGCTTACGTGCCTACGTGACTTATGTGCCTAAGTGATTGATGTGTTCCTGAGCTTTATCTAGTAATAATAGGTAGATTGGTATGGAGAGATTCGATTGTATCTCATCTGAATCCTATGGCGATGTCTGTTGCAGACAATGTCGTCATTTGGATCACATACTTCCCGTGCTAATCGCCGCAACCATGCTGACAAATGCATCGCCTCGCTAGCCGCCAAGCAAATGACTAAGGTCATTCTGCAAATCGTCAGCGAGATTAACGAAATCGCTAGCAAGTCATCTGAGGAATCTAGGACCGACTCTCCTAAAGCTACTTTTAGCTTCAAACAAATTAAAGCTTGTGCAATGGTTCGACTCGATTGGAGTCACTCTACGACAAAGAGGATGTCCAGACAACCTCCGCACTATTAACGCAACTGGGGTCTTCCAGTCTAGGGCACTGGAATGGTGGACAGTAGAGCGAAACAGGCATGGGAACGACGAATCCTATGGACTTTCTTGGGAGGAATTGAAGGAAATCATGATGAAAGAATTATGTCCCCCACATGAACTCCAGAAGCTGGAAGACGAGTTCTGGCACATCAAGGAAGAGGGTGGTGACAATGCTGGTCTTACTGCTCGCTTTAAATAGCTTAGCATCATCTGCCCTGGCCAATTCACAACTCCCGACATCACAATCAAGAAATATATTCACGCTTTACCTGATTGTGTTGCCAATTTTGTCCAAGCAGCCAAGACTACTACCATTGAGGAGACCTTCCTGCTCGCTGCCGAGATTAATGACAAGCGAGTTCGGGCTGGTTACTTCAAGAACACCGCTAAGAGTCTTCACCAAGTCACCACTACTTCTGCTACTCCCACCGCTAAAACCGCCTCACCTCAAGCCTCAAAGTCTTCACGCCGCAAATGCAAGAACAACAACAACAAGAATTGTGCAGCTGCTACCGCTCCTCTCATTACTGTTCCTGTCCAGCAACAAAACCAAAACCGCCAAGTTACTGCACCAGTGACCAATGCACCTCCTACAAAACGTGCGTACACCGGTCCTCACCCATTGTGCCCTACTTGTACTTATCATCATCCTGTCGGGATCGCATGTCGATTTTGTGTTCACTGCAACCTTTACGACCACTTTACTACGAACTGCTGTACTGGTCCTCGTCAAGCTCAAGTTCGAGCTCCTCCTGCTCTGCCATAACAGCAACCAGCGCAGCAACAACATCAACAACAGCAACCTCAACAGCAGCAGCAGCCAGCTCAGCAAGCAGCCCGTGGACGAGTTTTCAAAATCAATGCTCGCCAGGCCCAAGCAGACAACAACGTGGTTAATGGTACGCTTCTCGTAAATGGTACTTATGCTTCGTGTTTGTTTGATACTGGAGCCGATAACTGTTTTGTATAGTTCGAATTCGAAAAACTCCTAATTCGTAAACGTACTAACCTCCCATCGACGTTCGACGTAGAAATTGCCACTGGAAGAACCGTCACAGTTAGTTCCATTCTGCGTGATTGTACTCTTGAGCTCAACAATCTCGTTTTCCCGATCAATCTTATCCCGTTGCAGCTCGGTAGTTTTAGCATCATAGTAGGCATGGATTTTTTTGTGAAAATCATGCTGAAATAGTTTGTTTTGAAAAGATGATTTGTTTTTCTCTTTCAAACGGTGATCAATAGTGTGTCTATGGCGAAGTCGCTTCAAAGGATCTCAAAGTCATGTCATGTGTCCAAGCAAGCAAGTACCTCCGCAAGGAATACAAAGCCTTCTTGGCACACATCGTAGTAGTGGAGAAGGAAAAGAAAGAGAAGACAATGGAAAGGTGCCTGTGGTTCGTGATTTTCCTGCTATCTTTCTTGATAATTTACCAGGGTTACCGCCATCTCGTGATTTTGATTTTCGAATTGACCTCATTCCTGGAGCTAATCCTGTCGCTAAAGCTCCTTATCATCTCGCTCCATCCGAAATGCGTGAACTTTCGAGTCAACTCCAGGAATTGCTTGATAAAGGCTTCATTCACCCTAGCACCTCTCCTTGGGGCACACATGTCCTTTTTGTCAAAAAGAAGGACGGATCGTTCCGGATGTGCATCGATTATAGGGAACTCAATAAGCTGACTATCAAGAATCATTATCCATTACCTCGAATTGATGATTTCTTTGATCAATTACAGGGTGCTACGTGTTTTTCCAAGATCGATCTACGCTCTGGCTATCATCAATTACAAATCCAAGAGGAAGATATACCCAAAACCGCTTTTCGAACCCAATACGGTCACTACGAGTTTGTTGTTATGCCCTTTGGTCTTACTAACGCTCCCGCAGTCTTTATGGATCTAATGAATCGCATGTGTAAACCCTTTCTCGACCGCTTCGTCATCGTGTTTATCGATGATATCCTGATTTATTCTAAGTCAAAACCCGAACATGCGCAACATCTCCATTTGGTTCTTGAACTACTCCAAGGAAATCGCCTCTATGCTAAGTTCTCCAAGTGCGAATTTTGGTTTGAGGAGGTTCAATTTCTCGGTCACATTGTCAACAGTCAAGGTATTTACGTCGACCCCGCCAAGATCGAAGCAGTTAAGAGTTGGATTACGCCAAAGAACCCGTCCGAAGTTCGTTCTTTTTTCATGTTGGCGGGTTACTACCGTCGATTCATCGCTGATTTCTCAAAAATTGCTGTTCCTCTCACCTCTCTTACGCACAAGGACAAACCTTTTGTTTGGGAAACCGAGCAAGAGGAAGCCTTTCAAACCCTGAAGCTTATGCTCTGCAACGCCCCCGTGCTCGCACTACCCGACGGAAACGACGACTTCATAGTCTATTGCGATGCCTCTAACCTCGGTCTCGGTTGTGTTTTCATGCAACGGGACAAGGTTATCACGTACCCATCTCGTCAACTCAAGATCCACGAGAAGAACTATATAACCCACGATCTCGAGCTTGGTGTAGTTGTTTTTGCGTTGAAGATTTAGTGACACTACCTTTATGGTACCAAGTGTACGGTCTTCACCGACCATAAAAGCCTACAACATATCTTGAACCAGAAGGAACTGAACATGCGCCAACGCAGATAGGTTGAACTTCTCAACGATTACGAATGCGAGATTCGTTACCATCCAGGCAAGGAAAATGTCATTTTCGACGCCCTCAGTCGACGAAGCTATTTGCATAGCGTTCGTAATACTCATGCCCAGCACGACCTCGAAGCTTTAATTCGTGACGCTCAGCACGCCTGCTTCATTGAGAATACCTTGCGAGAGGAAATGAAGAAGTGTGGTGCTGAAACTCAATTTGTCACCAAATCGAACAGTATCTACTACTATCTCTATCGCATCTGGATCCATAGTCGCAATAACCTTCGGGAGATATTGCTGACCGAAGCCCACAAGTCTCGATATTCCATACATCCCGGTGCTGACAAGATGTACCAGGACTTGCATGCCAGGTATTGGTGGCCTGGAATGAAGTAGGATATCGCCCTATATGTTTTGAAATGCCTGACTTGTTCGAAGGTCAAGGCTGAACAACAACGACCCTCTGGCTTACTCGTACAACCCGAGATTCCTATGTGGAAATGGGAGAGTATAGCCATGGATTTCATTATGAAACTCCCCCGCACGCCATCAGGTCACGATAGCCTTTGGGTTATCGTTGATCGTCTTACTAAATATGCTCATTTCCTGCCAATACGGGAAGACTACAAGGTAAAACGATTAGCACGAATCTATACCGACGAAGTCATTTGTCGACATGGGATGCCTCGTGACATCATTTCTGACCGCGATGGTCAATTCACCTCGCGTCTTTGGGAAACTTTTCAATATGCTCTCGGTACTACTCTCAATTTTAGTACTGCTTTCCATCCCCAGACCGACGGTCAGACTGAACGCACGATACACACCCTTGAAGACATGCTTCGCTCGTGTGTTATAGATTTCGATGGTAAGTGGGATTCACATTTACCTTTAGTCATATTCTCGTACAACAACAGTTATCACTCTAGCATTCAAATGGCACCATTTGAGGCATTATATGGAAGAAAATGTCGATCGCCTATTGTATGGCACGAGATCGGAGATTCACCAATTACCGGTCCTGAGTTATTGCAAGAAACGACTGACAAGATCCTCCAGATACGAGACAACCTCTTAAAAGCGCGGAGTCGTCAAAAGAGTTACGCCGATAAATGCCGCAAGCCCCTTGAATTTGATGTTGGCGATCACGTACTCCTAAAGGTTTCACCTTGGAAGGGGGTGATCCGATAAGGCAAGAAAGGAAAGCTAGCGCCTCGATATGTTAGACCCTTTAAGATTCGGGAAAGAATTGGCAAAGTGGCTTACAGACTCGAATTACCCGAGGAACTCAGCAACGTACATCCAACTTTCCAAGTTTCGAACCTCAAAAAATGCCTAGCCGACCAGAATTTACATGTCCCTCTTGAGGATTTACAAGTGGACGAAACATTACACTTCGTGAAAAAGCCAGTTGAGATCATGGACCGAGAGACCAAGAAACTTCGACGCTCACGAATTCCCATAGTAAAGGTTCGCTATGAAGGCAAACACGACGCCGAGTTCACCTAGGAACTCGAGAGTGATATGAAGGCTAAATACCCTCAACTATTCGTTATGCCTGCGACTTAAATTTTGGGATGAAATTTCCTAAAGTAGGGGAGGCTGTAACAACCCAACTTTTAAAGTCAAAGTACAAGTCAAAGTCAAAGGAAGAAAAGATTGCTATTCAGATATGTCATTTCTGACTTAATTATTGCTTGTACTATTGACGCGATAATCGATACTTTGCTTGACGCTATTTGTTTTACGATTTATTAATATGTGAAGTAACAATGCAATAAACGCAATTAAACGCTAATCTACTAAACGCTATCACATCGCTATCGCATCGCAAATCGAATTACATGTTCTGGATATTGTTTTACGTGGGTGTGCTAATATGTGCCTTACTTGTGTCTGCTTATTATATGTTGCTGGATGTTAATCGCAAACGCAATCGCAACTCTATCGCATCGCATCATGGCCCGAAATACAAGCTACTTTTATGATTGTCAGGTTGATTATGTTATTTGTGTAAATAATGTGTAATACTATCGTATCGCTCACTCGCATCGCTCAACGCATGAAATGAAAGTCGGAAACCAACTCGCACTCTCCATCCGACCGAAAGGCCATCCGACCCATTACATTGCACCGCCTTTCTCACTCTCGCACTATAAATACCTCACCTGTCACATCACTATTCATGGATGTGATAGCTCCCCTCCGACCAGCACACTCTTAGCCACTTTTCTTTCGATTTCTCATGATTCTTGTAAGTTTTCATCTCAAACCTTGTACTTCCTTAATCTATACACACTTCCTCATCATTTTCACCATCAAATCACAACTTTTAACCGTGAAATCTTCGGATCTGTGCTGTTCTAAGGTGATGTCATCATGGAGTTCTTCTGAACCTTGAAGTGTGATCTCATCCCATCAAGAACGGTTCGGATCTGATGGATTTCTACACGTTTTTACACCATTTTCAACTAAATCTAAACATCTTTCAAGTATTCCAAACTTTTCTTCAACATTCTTAACTTTTCACTCAAAACCGTTAGAATCTAGAGTCGTTCGGGTTCACTACTCATTCTTTAGTGGAAACCCGGACTGAGGATGGATTCCTAACGAGGAGACAACCGATTCACAGGTTGAACATGAAACTCCGTCAAGAACAATTAAGTCTAACCAGACGGGGTGATTCCCGTCCGAGCGGATGAGCTGGGCTTGATGAGATTTTCGTTGTTTAACATGCCATCATATCGTCTCGATTCACCCACAAAACCTTTTAACTTAGCTGATTTTACATGTTTTCAACCCAAAACAGTTGCTCGGTCGAACAGCCATCCGATCGAATGGCTATCCGACCAAGTGATCTGTGATTCTAAAACACTTAAACAATTCAAAACTTCAAGGAATATCAGCCACTCGGATAACCATCCGAGTGGACAGCCATCCGTCCGGATGACTGTCCGTCCGGATGACCTGATGTCTAGAGATATTTCAAACTTTTTAAAATTCTACAATGAAAACTTCAAAGTTCATACACAAACACATCCTTCCCAAATGGACAACCCTCCGACCGAATGGTCATCCGTCCGGATGACCATCCGCCAGGACGGTCGTCCGACCGGATCACTGTTCGTCATACAAACTTTCCGACGCATCGTTTTACGCACTGTTCAACGCTTACACTATCGTTCTCTAATCAGGCTAACTCTCCAGCGCTCCCTTCAATCCAAGCTTGTGTTTATTTACTAAACACGAATTGTGAGTATACTCGATCCCTTTTTGCTTAACGCACTTTTGGGTGTTACATACGTTACCTATATCAAGTTACATCGATCACACAACGCAAACACTTTTTATACGTTAACCACTCTCGCATGTTATACGTGTTATTCGATTAATGCTTGTATGTTATGTTTACACAGTGATTGTTGCCTGACACCTTAGCAACGATAGTACTATAGTTTGGACTCAGCACCTGTCGTGGACAGGGGTTGTTAAGGGCTGTTGGTGCACTACATCTGTCGACTTCGTCTTGTATCGAGTCTTAGATTAGATAGAATAAGATCAGGGCTCGTAGAACGAGAAAATGTAATAGAGTTAGTGAGATTTCGCTTGAACATAGTTTAAGTTGAAGGTTTCGCTTGAAGCAGCTCAAGCGAAATCAACATGTTTAGATTTCGCTTGAGATCATTCCAAGCGAAATCCTGATGTCTATATATAGGAGGTCATGGTCAAGCGAAATCAGTAGTATCATTTGTGTAATTCCATACCGAGGTGCTGCCGGTGTGAGAACTGATTGTAATTACTTTCATATCAATACAAATCAGTGTTAAAGTGAAGATTCAGCTGTTTTATAGTCAAATACTTGTTTTCCGCACCTGTATTTGATGGAATTCCTCTGAACCGACTCGTTTAGGTCGCGAACCCGGTCCTAACAATTGGTATCAGAGCTCAGGAGGAGGAGTTCTGCAAAATTCAGCCGAAATCAATCAATATCTCTTATTTCTACACATTCTTTCATTAGTTCAGAAATTTTTCACGGTCAAAAATTGTTCAATTTCTCACAGATTGTATAAAAATACAAGATAACAAACCCTTGAAAGTTTCACAGCAAAATTCGACCTAAAAGTGATCTAAATCGACTTTCTAATGGATTTCGCTTGAAGAACAAAGCTTCATTGGACGATTTCGCTTCAAACAGATTCAAGGATTTCGCTTCAAGTCTTTCACTTCAGAAAAGTAGTTTCAGAACATTTTCGCTTGAACGATTTCGCTTCAAGGTTTTCGCTTCAGGATTTCGCTTCAGAAAGTTGTCACTTGAAAGTTCCGCTTGAACCATTTCGCTTCAAGGATTTCGCTTCAACCAGTTTCACAATTTCGCTTCAAAGACTGTTCACTTGACCAGTTTGCTTGAAAGAATCTGTTATTGAGTAACGTGTTAAGTCAGTATGGATTCCGGGTTCTATAATGCGTTTGCAACACCGTCATCACCAGCTGCGATTGCTCAAGCCATGAATCTTGAAAATGAGACGGGAACCACTCAGAAACCCCCGAAACTGATGAGTATTGAAGAATACTACGGGTGGAAAGATCGCTTTGAAAACTGGGTTCAGGCAAATCATCTCAGATCGTGGGAATGCATATTGAAGAAGTACACTGAAAACACTGCTAAAGACCATAGCTCTCAATCTTCCAGAAGGTCAAAGTTTTTCTGAAGACACTGCTAAAGACCATATGGCACTTCTGGGTTCAGTTCTGTTATCCTACGAAGGTCTTGTTGCTGGTCGGATCGGAAATCCTATGCTTACCAAAGAGGATTACGATCAGATAGACGCTGAAGAGATGGAACTTATGGATATAAAATGGTGTCTCGCAAGTGTTCTTCGACGAGCTGAGAAATTCAAAACAATTACCGGGAGAAATGACTTTCTTGATGCTTGTGTATCTACTTTAGGTTTTGATAAATCTAAAGTTACTTGTTTCAGATGCAGGGAAAAAGGCCATTTCAAGCGGGAGTGCAAGAACAGGGAAGCTAGTGGAGCTCAGAATCCATTTGGAAAAGATGATTACTATCGGAAAGCTATTTATCAGCAAGTTGGTCAATTACAAGATTCACAGACAGCTCATGGTAGAAAGATTGATGATTCCAAGAGAGCGTGTACAGTAGATTTTAACTGGAGCAACTTTATATCTTCTGATAGCAAAGCATGCATAGTTGATCAAGATGATGAGAAACTACCAGAAGGTTTCAGTTGGGATATGTTTGTGGATGAAAAGGGAGAGTTCAAAGCATTCATTGCCAAGATCATCCGAGAGCCAGATTTGTTTGCTACTTGGATGAGATCTATTGGAGAGAATGTGAAAAGTGAAGATGAAAAATCTGTGTCAACAAATGAAGAGTCAGATAGTACTGATAAACTTTCAGAAAGATCTGGAGAAATTTCAGAAAATGCGGATGAAAGTCTACAAAGTTCTGATGAGAGTGTTCAAAATGTTACTATTTCAGAAAAAGAAGTTGTATTTGATCAAACTTCGTCTGATTCTGGTGTATCAGATGCTGATTCTGGAAAATCTGTAGAATTTGATCAAACATCAGTTGATAGCAGTAGTGATGATGAGGAAGAAAAATATGTTGATGTTGCCAAATCTAATCTTTCTCCTGAAAGTTTTCATTTCTATTTTGCAGATCGAGTAGATAAACTAAAGGAGAAAAGAGCTGCTAAAGAACAACAAACTGAATCTGATGGTGATGTTCAAAATGTGGAAAGTGTTGATAAGAAGATTACTGAGGTTGAAAAAGAAGAAGAAAAGGTGATTGAAGTAGAAAAAGTGATTGAGGTAGTTAAAACAATCGAAGTTGAGAAGATTGTTGAAGTTGTAAAGCCTTGCGAGAAGTGTTTGGAAGCATGCAAGGAATGTGCAGCAAAAGACGAGACAATTGCTGAATATGAGAAAAAGAAGGAGTTGTTGCTGTTCAATCTTAACTATGTGAAAGAATCTTATGATGTCTCGAACAAAACAGTAACTGGTCTCCAAAAGACAAATTCAGAAAGAGAACAAGCTCTTACGATGATGAATGCTGTGATGATGACAAAGCAGAAAGCAATTAATTTTTACATCGAAGAAAGTGCTAAATGGAAGCAAGAGTTGGAGACAGAAAAAATTGAGAATGAGAGAATTAGACGTTTATTACAAAGTTATTCTAGTTCTGATTATCTCATTGATCGTATTTACCCAACTGTTGCAGGTATGGAAACTTTTCAAGACGATAAGCCAAAGAAGGAAAAGAAAGATAGTGGTAAGAAACCGACTGTTAGCTATAACAAGTGCCCGCCTCCAATTTGGGAAGGGTATTCTCCTAGAAAACCGAACGAGGAGCAACTTGAAAAAGCAGTCAATATAAAGCTAAAAACCGATACAACTGACGTTTTACCAGATAACATTGATGTCACATTTACCTCATCCGATACTGATCATGAGTCTGAATTAATCAAAAAGGTGGTCGATCAGGTGTTAGACACTGAGGAGGAGTCAGAGTCAAAGTCTGAGTCTGGGTGTTCAAGTTTGTCGGTCAACAGTTCACAGTCGTCGGTTAAACGGTCTTATAGTAAAGAATTTTTGTTATCGAAAGCAAATTTGGATGATGAAACATTTGAAGTTGCATACACTTTAAATGATTCGGACAAATTATACTCTGACAAAGAGTTTCCAATAAAAAGTGTTCGTTTTGACATGATCAAAAAGGTTTTCAAAATGACAGAAATTAATATTTCTGAAATAATAGATTTAAATCTTACTAAAAAACTTAAAAAGTACACTTCAAGAGTTCAACAACGTCTAAACAAGAAAAAGGGTTACAATTTGGGTTCTGGTTTTCAAAAGAAACCTAACCAAAATCGTAGCTACAAAAAGAAAGGTCTTGGTTTTATTCTACCAGAAACTTATAAAAATTTGAAAAATTCTAAAACAAAAACAGAATTTGTGTCAGGTGGAAGTGCCGAAGAGGAACAGAAGAAACCATTCTGGAGACAATCAAATCAAGAGTTTCTTGCTGAAAAGAAGAAGAATGGAACTGAATTGTTTTATCAAAGAGAGACTCGTACCTGTTACAAGTGCAATGAAACTGGTCACATTGCATGGAATTGCCAGAAAAATGCCAAAATAAAACAGGAAGTTTCTCAGAAATTGAAAGAAAAGGTTGTTGATGTTGAACCACCAACCGACAGACTTAAAATTTTTGAAAATTCAACTTATGAGGTTGGTGAGTGTTCTAAAAAGAATTTTTATAAAAAGAAAGAGAATGACAACCAAGTGTGGGTCGTTAAGAAAATTGATGCGAATGATGGCAATGAATCTGGTTCCACAAAACCAGAAGAGCAACAGGTTGAGGTGAAAATTTCAGTGAATGATGATGAGTTTCCATCACTGAAATTTGAAGAAGTTAAACAGAAAGTTGGTAAGGTTGATATCTCGAATCAGTTTTACACAGAGAAAACTAAGTTTGATGTCGAGAAAACATTCAATGGAAATGTTAAGAAATTTTTTGGGAAAATGTTGAATGGGAAAGTTAAGGGGGTTAAAGAATTTTATGCAAATAAAAAGGCAACTTACAACCCTACTGTGCAAGAACTGAAAGCCATCAAGTCTGAGAAGACTTGGATGGAAGTATGTTTTCCATGATAGTCTAAGGACTATGCCGGAGATCCCAAGTTTATATCGTGGATCAGGAATCGGCATTTTTTCTAATGTTTGAAGTTTTTGTTTGAAAGTTTTTGATAGTATTTGGATGATTACAGGTTGTATGACTACGCCGGAGCTTCCAGGTTGGTAAGTGCGAAGCAGGAATCGGCATTCTGATTGGTAAAATGGTGATGTAGACGTAATATTCCTACAAGTGATATTGTGTTCTACATGTGGTAATTTTTACAATTGATATAGATGGTGCATACTTGCAAGTGGTAAATCAAGGACATTAATTTGTACTTGATCTGCTACAAGTGGTTAAGAATAGACAATGTGATGAATCACACCCCGAATCTACAAAGGAATATATCATAAAAATTTATTTTCCGGAAAAATCATTTTGATTAAAACAAACTTAAGTGTTTTGAAATCTAAATGAGAAAATAGTTTTGTGATAGGGGGAAGTTCTGATTGTTTATGCCGAGTGAATGGCGATTTGATGCGATTCGATATTAGTTGTCACTTTATTGTACAGTTTATTTTCAAATTTCCTAAAATGTGTTTGCATTTTAGGGGGAGTAAATTTTAAAAAAATCCAAAAACATTTGAAAATTTGAAAAAGACAAAAACATGATAAAATTCAAAAATGAGTTTTTGTTGCATATAGAGGAAATGATAGTACATCAGTGGACTATCACAACATGCTAAAGAAATGTAAAGAAAAAATGTGATAAACAATCTTACTCTGGATATGTCAGTAGGTTTTTGCACATTTAGTAGATTGTGACGAGATATAAACCTAAAATTCAAACTTGCTTGTTTTGTGGGTTAACACAAACTTGGATATATAGGTAACCCCTGAAATCTTTTTTGAAAGGTCCCTTATTCTGAGATACTAGGTCTTTATGCTCAGTGATATCTGGGGTATTATCCCGGGACTTCTGATTTTGCGGAAGCAATGGCCTAGTCCCCGGAGAATACTTTCTGCTTGCTTGAAAAATAGCACCACCCTCAGCTAAAAAATGATGAAACATTGAATAATGCTAATCATGGCTGTTGTAATTCAAAAGATCCTCTAAAGGGGACACACCTAAAAGTCAACTAGGCTCTCTGTTGAACGGAAGTTCTGACCTGAGCTATCACGGTTGCATAATTTATTCCCCTTACAGATATCATCTGTGGTATACTCACCTGTAAGACTGAATATTGGGATCTGGATACGGGAGTATATTCAAGTAGTGGGACACATGAATAAGTTCAAGAGCTTAAAACATTAATATCGTATCTCGGATCAGTTGAACTTTGTGTGAAAATTTAAGTGGACAAACATACTGACAATTTAGGTAAATTGTTTAGAACTTAATATGAAATGAAGCTTAACGGTGTTAGTGATCTGTCTCAGAAACTGATATGATTCTCTTGCACAAACTCACAAAAAAATATTGTTTGTAAATATTTCTTTATTGCATTCCTTTACAATCAAAAATTACAAAAAGATTTTAGTGTGTTTTAGCATAAATTTTTGAAAAAGTCAAAAAGATTTTCGACAACTGATATTGGAAAGCTGATTGTCAAAGTTTCAAGTGCTAAACATGATGACTTGGTTGTGAGGGGGAGTATGTCTTAATCAGCAAATTTGTTTTTGACAATCAACAAGTGGTTCATCATAAAGAAAGTAGTTAGAGGGAGAGTTGTTGTTGGTGCACATGTTTTTCAAAGAGAATTAGTGTTGGTGCACTTAATTTGTTAAAGTCATAAAACTTATTTCTGGGTTAAGAATGTGCAGGAAGTGCCAGGTTTCAGATTCTGAAGACAAAGAAAGCCAGACTAAGATCCTAAAATAGATGTTGCTGAAGAACAAATGAATACCAGCAAATCGTGAGGGGGAGTCTGATAGAGCAAGGTGAATCTGGAGAAGAAGATAGAGAGAGAAAAGCCCAGAGACTGATCAAGAATGAAGATGTGAAGACATAGCATTGGTGTGACTCGATAGTCGACTCGTCAACATCTGAGGGGGAGTCTGTTGGTGCACTACATCTGTCGACTTCGTCTTGTATCGAGTCTTAGATTAGATAGAATAAGATCAGGGCTCGTAGAACGAGAAAATGTAATAGAGTTAGTGAGATTTCGCTTGAACATAGTTTAAGTTGAAGGTTTCGCTTGAAGCAGCTCAAGCGAAATCAACATGTTTAGATTTCGCTTGAGATCATTCCAAGCGAAATCCTGATGTCTATATATAGGAGGTCATGGTCAAGCGAAATCAGTAGTATCATTTGTGTAATTCCATACCGAGGTGCTGCCGGTGTGAGAACTGATTGTAATTACTTTCATATCAATACAAATCAGTGTTAAAGTGAAGATTCAGCTGTTTTATAGTCAAATACTTGTTTTCCGCACCTGTATTTGATGGAATTCCTCTGAACCGACTCGTTTAGGTCGCGAACCCGGTCCTAACAAGGGCTTTTCTTCACGTGTCACAGTGGTGATATATGTTGCGCATTTTACAACTCGCAGTCACATCTGTGCATATTTCATTGTCGATAACTTACTTGCTTCACATTTCTACGTGTTACATGCTGGTTATGCATAAATCGCTTTCGCTACTAGTATACTATTAAACTTGTATGCTCACCTTTACACCATGTGTATTGACTTCTTATTTTAACGTATGTGACAGGTGTTTAGGATGCTTATGCTACACTTGCTGTTATGGAATCAAGTTAGGAGGTCTAGAAACGTCACATTTAAATCTGAGTTGTCGGAACAATTTAATTGTCTTGAGATACTATGTCTGTAATAACTATTTTTTCTTGATATGTTATGGTATGGGACGTAACGTTAAATATTCAGTAATATTCGTTGTTATCGATTTCTCCTGGACAATCTGTTTCGCTCAGTGTCGCGCCCCGATGTTTCCGCCATCGGTTGGGGTGTGACACTTTTAGCCATTCCAATAGGCCGTGGGAACTTGACATTGTGAGTAGTCATGATAGCTTTTTGTACAACGTTTGATTTCCTTTAGAAGTATCCACTACCACTTCAACAATAATGCAAGATTCGGCAGCCTGAGATTACAAACTCACATCCCCCCCCCCCCCCCCAAAGCCACCCCAACCTCGAACAATTGACACTCGTGAAAGTTTACTTTTTAACCCGAAACCAAATGAAAGTACCTTAGGATTCGTTTTAGGCCAAAGAAGTTGTTTATAAACCAATCCCCTAAAAATACATCTTCCGCATACGTGACGTTGGAGATTATGGGACCGTCATTGGGGAGAGAAATGCCACTAAAAATCAGATTCTCACATGCGGCTTTCATAAAGGCATTAAGCCCCTCTATGGCTAAAATAAAAAGAAAGGACAATAACGAATCACCTTACATAAAAGTAGGCGACCCATTGAGGCTTTACCCAATTTCAAACTACTTGAAAGCCATTTTTTGCATTTAGACCCAAACCCCATTTGATCCATAATGGAAAACATGAAATTCTAATTAATTGAAATGGACACTTTGTCAATGTCAACCTTGAATGTGAGACACTTCTTTTAGCCCTCTTAGCTCAAACATTCGCTTCGTTAACATTCGGAATATTCCTTCTTGGAAACATAAGCTGATTGCTCCACCCCGATGTTATTATGTGGAACCACTTTTAGACATGTAACCATGATTTTAGAAATCAACTTTTGCATACACCCAACCAAATTAATTGGCCTAAAATCTATTAACAAAGTGGGGTCCCGAACTTCCAGAATCAAGGAAATAAAAGAGGCATTTCAACCACTCCACTGGACTCAATTTCTCTGATGAAATCAATAACATCCAACTTGATGATGTCTAAGCACTGTTTGAAATACTTAAATGTGTAACCATTAGAACCCGGAGTCTTTTTCATTACCTCAAGCAGAGATTTGCTGATTAAAGTGAATTGTAATGTACACCATGCAAGTTAGGGGGAGTGGGAGTGCATGTTTATTTGAGTTATTACATTTCTACGTGTTTGAGCGGAGCCAGAGAAGCGCCCTTGGGAGCAAGGTCCAAGGATCGGTAGCCCCTTGCGGGGTCCAAGGGTCGGTACCCCTGGGGTTGAGCTGATTTTTAAAGGCATTTAGGAGGCAATTTTAATTTAAAATAATAATTGACTAGAGGCAATTACTAGGCTTTATCCCCAAATTCGAAATCCTCTTTGATTACAGATTATCTGGTTCATACGAATTAACCAAACACACATACTAAAGTTCGATTTCTCAATCTGTGTTGTATTCGGTTGAATATTCGGAAGAACCACCAAAATAATTTGATCTAAAACTGATGACGCGCCTCACTGATTATCCGTTGTTTACTATTTTCCGCAACATTTTTTACGATGATATGTCATTAAAGTCCTTACTCATACCCAGTTTTCAACCAAATTTTACTAACAATTTTAGTAATGTATTATATTTTTAGTTTATATCAAATTTTGTTATAGTATATTTTTAGTGTATCAAGATTAGTTATGAACACGTCCGGTTTTAAGACAGGTCTAACTAATCGGCTTGTTTTCAAAACATTTTTTTCTTTGAAGAAGTAAAAAAAAACATACTAATTAGAGCATGTATAGAAAAAGTAAAACAAATTCTAATTAGTAGGGGAGTTCAAAACTACCCATATCCGAAAATCCGATCCGAAATATACGATATCCAAATCTGAAATATCCAAAAATTCTGATATCCGAAATTCAGACATCTGAATTTTTTGGATTCGGATTTTTTCACTCTAAATTTTTTTTTATTCATCAATAATAACATATATATAAGGCCAAACAAATTACACCAAGATAGCCGGTAAGCGGGCAACAAGCTGCGCCGCTACCCCCCTTTTGAATAGCGAAACCTAACCTAGTAAAAACGAAACCCCGATCTCTAGGAGACGAAATGTTGCTGTGAACAACCCGTTGGACCCGTTCAAGAAATCGGATGGCTTCTGGGGCTAGCGAGCCAAAGGTATCAAAGGCAAAAGGGATAAATGAATGTTGATTATCCTCGCAGGCTTTTGCGTGTTTGTCCATTTTCTTTGCTGCCGCCCTTGCAATCGCCTGACCAGGGACAAAACCTGTATCCCGAAAGCCTACAAGGGGGGAAACCCCGGTAAGATCAACACAAGCGTGTTTACCTGCATCCCACCCGAAAACTAAAACGTCCGCGGGGCGCAATGTGGATCTTCCTTCCCTCGGATCTGTCAAAAAGTTTACGGGGGCTTCTTTCTTCACCGAGATCCCCGCCCGTTTGAGGATGTCCCCCAAGACATTCCGCACCCAGTCGTGCCTATACTTAAAACCTGGCAGTTCTTTACAGTGCAGAGCATGCTCCCCAAATTGGTCTAAGCAAGCTTTCCGGCAAATTGGGCATTGCTCATCATCAGGGAACAAAGGAATCATGAGCCGATATTTTAAGATAGCACGATATTCAACGGCTGACATCTTTTGGCCTAAGCCCTCGATGGGGATGACCGATAGAAAATCTTGGGCGTGGGGGCCCCGCAAGCATTCTAGGACGGCGTTCTGACGGGGGGTCGTACAGAAATCTGATCCAATATTCTGAGCGATACGACAAAACAGAGCACTCGCCAAAGTCTTCTGGGTCTTCGGTGGGGCGGTGTCCCTGTTAGCGAAACCGCCAATATCCAAATCCGGGAGGTGTCTATGCAACTCCCCCAGAGCCATGTCATAATCCCCATCCATTCCAACAACCCCACTCTCGCGCAAGATGTGATCTTGCAGCCCCCATGATTGAGTTCGCGAGGCAACAAAACCGTAAATGGAGACATCCATGGCCGATAGAAGCCCCAGCCCCCCCATCTTACAGGGCAGAGAAGCAACCCGCCACTGAAAATCCCCAAAAAATGGACCCCCACACACCACAATGTCCTCTATAGCCCCCCGTAGCCCTTTATCGAATAAGGATACCGCCTCCTTTACAAACATAGGTTGACAAGTTCGCAGACCAAAAAGGAGCTTGGCGACACCCATGCAAGAGCGCAGCAGGAGAAGCTCACTTTGCGGGTCTCGGAGTTGCGAAAGACTACTCATAAGGTCCACTGCCCGGGAAGCTCGCCGCGCAGCCAAAGCACTAATGAAACTGGGGTCCCGGCTCACAGCTCCCCCAAGGAGTCTCACGCCCCCCGTTGGTCTTCCAATCTCCTTCGGGAATAAACTAGCCTCCAATTTTTCTCCATTGCAAGAGCCCGTTGGATGTTAAAGCACTGTAACGTTTTCCTGTTCCCGGACCGACGTTCCTGCCTATTGGCAGGGCGCACAACTTTTAAAGTACAGCGAGGCAACAAGAGTAGCTTAACCCAATATTCAACCGACCCAGGGGTAGCAACCACCTTCCGCATAGCCGATGTTAAAGCTTGCGCGAACGCCATTCGACAACTAGGAGGAATGCTCTTGACTGTCGTGATGGGAAGAGAAAAAACCCGCTCCAGAAGGGAGCCATCCACACCGACAGAGGCAATGCCTTCCCCTGAAGCCCCCCCTCCCGAAACTTGTGGTTTGGGAATCCCCACAATAAAGTCCTCGGTCCCCCTCGAGCTAGGGACGAATTTAACAAGGTCATCAACATGATGACACCCCCGGCTAAGAGCATGCACAACCATGCACTCCCCGCACAGCCAGTTGTTAAGCGTTTTCAAAGTTTCTCCCAGGTCCTCATATAGGTCGGGATCCTTAGCAATCGCATCCCGTAAAGCATCTTTCCTGTTATCTGACTTGAGGTGGTCCCGTTGGAAGTGAGAGAGCAGTCTCGCGTATCCTTTGGACCCTACAAAACCATCTTTGCAAGAGTGGAAATTCCTGAAGGGGCGAGGCCTAACACCCTCAGGGCCTCCCCCCTGCACAACACCTTTCATCATACACCTAAGGACAATAACCCAACTCGAGTGAAGTAGGGGGATGTGCCAAAAACTAAAACTCCCTGCCAGGGAGGAAGGAGGGGGAGCAACCACGAGTTGCCTGCCCCCCTTACGGGGTTAGGACCCCACGCTTTAAACCATGGACAAAAGGTGCGACTAGATATATTTATTATTATTATTATTTTTTTTTTTTTGTTTTTTTTTAACTTGAATATAGACTTCTAATGAAAACACTAACCCACAACCCTAACTTTTGAAATATGCAGCCGCCAACTCCTACCTAAAACCCTTGCCGGACCTAAAACCGGCAGAATAACGATGCCGGAAAACGTGACTTACCGGCGTATTTACCCAATACGCCGGAGAACTTGAACTCGCGTTCAAGATTTAAACACGCCAGAAAAATAAAAGTCACCGGGAAAGTGCAAATAAGCCGGAAAAAATGAAAAGGGGACGGATTTGGTGATGGTGGCGGTGGGGTCTAGGATACGGGGTTGAAATGTAGATCTGAAAAGCCAGTTGGGGGCTAATATACCAGCTGGAAATCGGAATAAAAACCCAAAACTTTCGAGATATGGATGTCCCGAATCGGACCGATACGATGGCCGGACGGTAAATCTCTGATAGGGGTTTTGTTCGGGTTTAGATTCCGGTCACAATGGTGTTCGAACGGAGGAAAATGGTGGAGGTTTGGAGGTGTAATGGAGGAGCTATGGTGGGTGGGGTTTCGGCGGTGGATCTTTCGAACGGAGGAAAAAAGGTAACTTGAACATGTGGATCTTTCGGCGGTGGATCTTTCGGATAGTGATTTTAAAAAAATTCTGATATTTCGGATATCCGAAAATTTAATTTTTATTTTTTTTTGTTTATCTGAATATCTGAAGTATCGGAAAATATTTGAAATACCCGAAAAATATCTGAAATATCTGAAAACTTATAATCGGATATCCGAAACTTTTGCTTGAACATGTATTATACACACTATAATACACAACTATAATAAATATGGTAATGGTAGTTACACTATAATACACAACTATAATAAATATGGTAATAGTAGTTACGTCTTTTGCTTGAACATGGTAACGCTAGTTACGTCTTTTGCTTGAACATATATGCATACACAACTATAATAAATATGGTACTTACGTCTAGGGGTGTTCAAAACTGGATATCCGAAATTTTTAGATACCAGATTTCACTATCCGAATCCGTATCTGAAAATTCAGATGTTGGATCGGATAGTGAATCAGATGTCCGAAAATCCAACTTTTTATTTAATTTTTAATTTTTATTATTTTTTTCATATTCAGAACTGGTATTTCGGATAGTTTAGGATATTCGAATATAAGTTTTCAGATATTTTCTGATACTTCGGATATTCACATATCTGATAAAAAAATTAAATTTTCGAATATTTCGGATAAAATTTTTAAAATCACTATCCGAATCGGAAAAATTAGGATATCCGAATTTTCGGATATTTCAGATTCGGATATCGGATATTTTGTTTGGATTTTCAAATACGGATAGTTTTGAACACCCCTACTAATTAGAGCATGTATTGAAGATTGAGGTGTTAGAAGAAAAGGAAAATATTAAATTTTGCTTTATATCTTGTACTAGTCTAAGAACCCGCGAGTTTCCGGGGTAGCTTAACACCAACTAAACACATAAAACATTCTAAATGTACCATATAAACCATAAGTATATACTTATAACTGTTCAAAAATGGTACCACACAAAATACATGGTAGAGGCATAATAATCGCCAATTTTGTCCAAACATTGTACGATCACAAAAACCTTAAACATGATTACTACCGGCATAATTGTTTATCACATATATTATCGCCAAAACATACATTTTCAAAACATTGGGGGTTAGCAATGAGCAACCTTTTGAGATTCCTATCATAACGAAGCACGAACTGACCTCCATCTTCCAAACCATCTTGCAACATAAAGTTTTGCCATCCACTTAACGCATACCTAATCCTGCCATGTGCAGTTTCTTCCCACATCTCCAAAGTCATTGGAAGCCGTCTTCAGTTTGAACTGTCATTTCATCAAGGACAGATAAATCCACATTCGTGGCAAAGGCCTTCGGGAACCACTTCATTA
Source organism: Helianthus tuberosus (assembly GCA_030545235.1). Lineage (NCBI taxonomy): Eukaryota > Viridiplantae > Streptophyta > Magnoliopsida > Asterales > Asteraceae > Helianthus > Helianthus tuberosus. The sequence continues at coordinate 141,914,251 of CM060383.1, forward strand.
CAATTCAATAAAAGAAGACAGTTAATTCATTAATAAAAATTCAAACTTTAAAACATTCCATAATATTAAATTAACGCATATAGATAATGAGATACTTACAAAACGAAAAGTGAGATGCCATGTTAGTTCATACTCATCAGGTTGATCAACAACTGGTGGAATAGGTGGAACATCTAAAAACTCTTGTTCCAAAACAGGCTCAGCTTCTACAACTGGAACATCAGGTGGAACATTTACCACATCATCGTCCAAGACAGGCTCATCTTGAAAGGACACATCATCATTACCATCGCTGACATCCTGTTGTTCGTAATCCATGCCCTATTGAGAGCTATCTACTATCATATCTTCAATCAGATCCATTTCTTCAGTTTGTTCATGTTCGTCAACACCAACAGTAAAAGCAACCTCGGGAAAAACATATTCGATTCCATTAGGACGGAAAAGAAGAATATTGAAAACATGACTGGCAACCAACTCAAAAAATAACATCACCAGATATGAGAGGAAGATCCTTTGTGAGTTGTGATAAATCGACAATGTAGTAGTTGGACCCCACAGCCTGTTCACTTTAAAACTCCACATATGTATCTTTCCAAAATGAATTGTAAATTCAAGTTCTAGAGTGTCAGCCTTGAAATAACGCTTCATGAAATCTTTCGGCAACCACTTCAAATAACATAAGAAGTATATCATTAATAAATAACTCAGTTGGTAATAATAGGTAAGAAAGTCTAAACTTACAAAGTTACAGTTCTTTGGAAATAACATCTCTTGACAGAACTTGTTGTTAACTCCGATAGATGGTTAACTTTAAAATGGGTCATTTTTAACGTTTGTGCATCAAGAACTTGGAAAACTATGATGTCTTTATCTTCCACAACGATATCACGAACAACTGCTGACCAACCGTTTGAGAAACAATATCTAGTTGCAGTAGACTTGACAACAACAGTCCATTCGTTGCCTTCATCATTCGTTATAACCACCGGACCAATCGGATAGCCTTTCAAATCGTCGAACTTATTATACCATGAGGGCAAAGACTGTAACTTATAAAGAAAATATATTAGTTAGTTAAATCAATATAAATGTAAAAGAAACTTTCGAAAAATAACAGATACTTAAATACCAAAAAGGACTTAGTTAGAACATGTTACATGTCCAGTCTTTGATGTGTCGACAATAAAAACGTAAAACCCACGATCTAAAATAAAACATTCGTCATCATTCTTAACCACTTCGACAACTGGTAAGGCAAGGTTCGGAGTAAGTGACTGCAGACCGTTAGGACAGAACAGTAAAATTCTAAAAACACGGTCCTTAAGCAACTAAAAAACAATTAAATCACCGGTTATTAAACAAAGATCATTTGCAACTTGAGAAAAATCAAGAATATAATGGTTAATATCCCAAAGTCTTATTATCCTAACATTCCACATATGATTCTCGCCAAAAAGGATAACAAAATCATCGAACAAATTATCACCATTGAAATAATGTTGCATGAAATCCCTGGGTAACCACTGCAATTGATTGAAAAAATGTTAATAACTATAAAATGTAATGGTTTTTTCAAATAACAAATAGTGTTTAAAGCTTACGAGATTCTTCTTCTCATCGTGTAACATAACAGTATGGAACTCTGCACCTTTAACCGTGTGTAGATAACTTTTAAAGTGATTTTAAAAGTTTTCGGATATTTCGGATATCCGAAAATTAAATTTTTATTTTTTCTCGGATATCCGAAGTATCGAAAAATATCCGAAATATCTGAAAAATATCCGAAAACTTATATTCGGATATCCGAAACTTTTGCTTGAACATGTATTATACACACTATAATACATAACTATAATAAATATGGTAATGGTAGTTACACTATAATACACAACTATAATAAATATGGTAATAGTAGTTACGTCTTTTGCTTGAACACGGTAACGCTAGTTACGTCTTTTGCTTGAACATATATGCATACACAACTATAATACGCTAGTTACGTCTTTTGCTTCGAAAATGGTACCACACAAAATACATGGTAGAGGCATAATAATCGCCAATTTTGTCCAAACATTGTACGATGACAAAAAACCTTAAACATGATTACTACCGGCATAATTGTTTACCGCATATATTATCGACAAAACATACATTTTCTAAACATTGGGGTTAGCAATGAGCAACCTTTTCTGATTCCTATTATAACGAAGCATGAACTGACCTCCATCCTCCAAACCAGCTTACAGCATAAAGTTTTGCCATCCTATTAACGCATACCTAATCCTGCCATGTGCAGTTTCTTCCTGCATCTCCAAAGTCATTGAAAAGTCATCTTCAGTTTGAACTGTCATTTCATCAAGGACAGATAAATCCACAATCGTGGCCAAGGGCTTCGGGAACTACTGCATTACAATTCAATAAAAGAAGACAGTTAAATCATTAATAAAAATTCAAACTTTAAAACATTCCATAATATTAAATTAATGCATTTAGATAATGAGATACTTACAAAACGAAAAGTGAGATGCCATGTTAGTGCTTACTAATCGGGTTGATCAACGGAATCGGTGGAACATCTAAAAACTCTTGTTCCAAGACAGGCTCGGCTTCTACAACTGGGACATCAGGCGAAACATTTACCACATCATCTTCCAAGACAGGCTCGTCTTGAAAGGACACATCATCATTACCATCGCTGACATCCTGTTGTTCGTAATCCATGCCTTGTTGAGAGCCATATACTTACAAATCTTCAATCAGAACCATTTATTCAGTTTGTTCATGTTCGTCAACACCAACAGTAAAAACAACCTCGGGAAAAAACAGAGCCGATTCCATTAGGGCGGAAAAGAAGAATATTGAAAACATGACTGGCAACAAACTCAAAAACAATAACATCACCAGATATGAGATAGATATGAGATGAAGACCCTTTGTGATTTGTGAGAAATCGACAATGTAGTAGTTTAACCCCCACAGCCTGTTCACTTTAAAACTCCACATATATATCTTTCCAAAATAAATTATAAATTAAAGTTCCAGAGTGTCAGCCTTGAAATAACGGTTCATGAAATCTTTCGGCAACCACTGCAAATAACATAAGAAGTATATCAATAATAAATAACTCAGTTGGTAACAATAAGTAAGAAAGTCTAAACTTACGAAGTTACAGTTCTCTGGAAATAACATCTCTAGACAGAACTTGTTGTTAACTCCCGATAGATGGTTAGCTTTAAAATGGGTCATTTTTAACGTTTGTGCATCAAGAACTTCGAAAACTATGATGTCTTTATCTTCCACAACAATATCACCAACAACTGCTGACCAACCGTTCGAGAAACAATATCCAGTTGCAGTAGACTTGACTGTGACAACTGGCAAAAAATAAGGGTATTTCCGTACAACTTAAACACTTGAATTAACGTTTAATTATGTTCACTACGATTTAATTATTGCATGATTAGGTCGTGCAAAGTCTTGCAATCATAGGGCATGGTTATATATGTCAAACAACAATAATACAATCGCCACGTCGCGAGAAAACTACAAACTATGTCCTAATATGTTGGCAAAATGCTGAAAACACTATTCACCTGAGCACACTATTCATGCCAGCGAGTTCCGAAAACTGTCTGAACGAGCGACAAAAGACATGAATGCACTTGGTAGATGGAATACAAATAAAAATCCCTAATTAGGGACACTAAAACATTAAAACACCTTAACTTTCCAGTGAACGCTTATAATTGCACTTTATCCGTTCTACGCCGAAATATAACCAAAATAAAATATCCGCGAAGCCAGAATCTATCATTTTAAGGTCTGTAAGACTTGTAACAAATGTATACACCTTAAACGGGCCTATAGATATCAATGGGATATCCTAAACATACGCTTCCGGTAAAATGGCATAACTTGCACAACTTGTTCGGTATCGGTCCGACGAACTAGTAAAAAGCATTTTTGCCATCCTAGCACCAAAACGAATCATCCAGTGAACTAGTTCAGCACATTTTGACGTCAAAAATATTGCCGGAACATTTACGGTGCGAGAACTTATCAAACCTCCTGAACCCCTAAACTTTTAATAAAACTTACAACTTTGTATAGGTAACTTTTTAAAAAATATATATAACCTCATACACCCCCCCCCCATTCAGTCAAGGGTGGGCCCCACCTCAATCACCTACACTTGATCATTTAGATAAGAAAGTTTGGTTGATGAAGACTTTGTGAACTTTCAAAGATTATGATCTTTACAAGTCCATACTTCCATCACTTCTTCACATCATCTATCATCCTTCATTTCACTCAAAATTTGCAACCAAAAACCTCCTCCATCTCACTCTTAATCTTGGCCCAAACACCCCTCTTTAACCTTCAATCCTTTAACCAAAATCAAGTATTTTCTATTGATTCTACATGGATTTCAAGGGTGCTTGAAGTGTAGCAAGTCTTGGGGAGCATTTGGAGCTTGTTCTTGCCATCTAGGAGCTTGTTTTCTTGATCATCTTCATCTAGTGCATCTACTAGATTCTTGCAAAGTTGTAAGACTTCACTCCATACATTTTTTAGCTTTTTATACTATGTAGATTAGTATAAAGTATGTTGATCATCTTGAACAAAACAATAATCAAATCTTTAAAACTCTAAACACACCATAAAAGCACACTAAATGTGATGTATATTATGTGGATTATATTGTTATGTGCTAGATGATGCTTGTACATGTGTAGATCTTCTTAAAGTAGGTTATTTACATGGATGATCTTGCATGATTAAGAACAAAGATGAAGATTTAAACATTTTGATGTTTAAATCTAAACAAGATCATCCTCCTTATGATCCATGAACTTTACTACAATCTAAAAACAAGATACAACATGGATGTGATTTTTGTAGAAATTAAAGACCATGATTTTTACTAAGAATATGTTAAAGAGGGTGGTCTTAACAAGTTGTTTAAAAGAAAGAACAACATGGAAGTTCTTAAGAAATAATATGGTTTTTAATAATCTTGTTAATATAATCTAAAAATAACACCATATCTTTTTAAAAGTGGGTTTAAAAATAATAAAAATTTCATGGAAATAAGGACATTATTAGTAGGATTCTTCTTGCAAAGTTGATGGAATGAAACTTGGTTTGGATTGATCATGATTAAGGGTGCTAAACATGCTTAAAAACGCGTTTTAAAACGTGGGAAAACGTCATAGTTTAAGGGAAATTATGGCGAAATTTTTCTAAAATATTAATCGCGATTAAAAAGAGATTAACATGGTGATTAACATGGTTAATCATGATTAGTGAACTTAATTGTGATTAACGACCCTAATCATGATTAGACAAACCCTAATGACGATAGTTAATGTAAAACCCTTACTTGTTTTATACGATTTTTATATAAATTTCGTATAATATAGTGTAATTATAACTAAACATACACTTGTAAATACGAGTTCGTTAAAACATTTTAAGAAATAAAACATTTAAACATCTTGAATATCAATTCGTCGCTTAAAACATGCCGACGAATCATTACGCGGAAGCTTGAATTCTTGATCGTGTTCGGTTCTTCGTTGATCTTGATCGTCCTCCGGTATTTCACATAAATCCTACATTTCATACAACATGAAATGAGTTAGTTATAGAGAGTTTATAAGTGTTTAATTCAAGTCTGGATATTAAAACGAACAAGAAAAACAAATTTTCCAGCTATTTGAGCTCTCGCGGGCCGCGAAAGAGTCGGGCTTATGCCCTCGCGGGGCGCGACAGCCATCGCACTGTGCGACAGCCGTCGCGCTGCGCGACGCCACCACCATCTCCTCGTCGCGTGACGCGAGGACGTGATTTCGATAGAAAGATTGCAGGCAGATGCGGCATATTCTCAGTAAACCAAACTTTACATAAACGGACATAACTCACTCGTTTTTAATCCATTTTGTGTCACGTTTCCCCCTATGTGATCCTAAATTAATTCTCCATCATACGGAGTTAAAATCCGATATCCGGATGGACAAAATTTGAGACTTTTAAGCCTTCGGCTAATATAAATTTACTAAGTTTTGACTCGTTCCTGTATTTATCAAACAAACATGTTTGTTTGATCCCAATTTCTCATGAACCTCATAAGTTCAATATTGTCTATCATATTAGGTTCAAATCACGGGTTTATATACCTTCTTAAACCCGTTTTGACTTAGATGCTTATTTTGACCCGTTAAGGGTATTTAAGCACTTTTCCGTATAATTTATGCTCATTTATTTCTAACATCTTATTTCCACATTATTTATTAAATGATCTTCCACCACAACTATATTTGTGGTGGATTTAATGTGGTGATCTATATATTCCGAGTTTTACCCCTCAGATATTCATTTTACGACAAATACTCCTATAGAGTCATTTGACCCAAAGATTCACATCTTTCGCTTTTTATACTTATTCTAAGTATTTATTTGATCATACAACTCGTTTCCAATCAACCTTTAAGGGTCGTTTGCTCAATTTAGCTTACAATGGCGTTTTGGTCCATTTTAGCCTTTCATTTACGATGAAGGACTTTTGAAAGCATGTTTGACCCAAAATCCCTCTTCTTAGCTATGATTTAGTTTGAAAAGTCATTATGTTTCAAAACTAAATGACCATCCTTTAAATCATTCGGTTTACCTATTAAAGTAACCAAATGTCTATTTTCGACTTTATTTAACTCTAATTGAACCTTACGTTCTAAATGAGTAGTAATCTTTTTACACATAGCTGGCTCGAATCAATATATTGACCCGTTTTAATACCTTGCCTTAAAAATTGCCACTTAATAGTGATGCGATTATCCTTCCTCTATTCACTCCTGTGAACAATTTTTCATTAGTCGCTATGTTCAAATAGTGATATCTTCACCATTTGACCCGTTTGGTCTAAGTGACCATTTATCTTTGCAAGATGATATTTATTACCATCTCATGTACATGACTCATTTCGGTTTACACCGTATAGTCATTTTACTATAACACATTTCTTAACTCTTTTGACCCATTATGGCTTACGCCATGATGTGTCTTTCAACAACTAACGGTTGTCATCAACTAGTGACCGAATTATCGTTTTACCCTTAATTATTTATGTTGGTTTACCCTATAAGATAACCATTCAAACTCATTATCTATTAGTCATTTCATGACTAAATAATCGTAATAGTCCTTTTTAACCATTAAACATGGTTTATTATCATTGTCTTTGTTCTGAACCGCACATGTCGTGTCGGAACATTATAATTTACACATGACTTTCTATTATTCATAACCTATAAAACCAATAGGTATAAAAAAGGTGTAAGCTTTACTTACCTTGCATCTTGATTATACTTTTCCTTTATTTCTGATTCGTTTGACCCGCTTCCTTCCCAAGCTTTCACCTTGCTTGTCTAACGTCAAACTATCATTGTAATTTGTAAGATATGTTAGATTAGTCATAATCATTTACGACTATCCATCCTACAATTCTTATGTCGAATTTATCATTCGATCATATCAAATATCAGTTTGACTTTTTTTAAAAGTCAACTGCCTATTAACGTAAATAAGTACACGAAGTAGCTCAACTACTCGTTTAATTACTTGGTCAATTATCCGGTAAGCATCATTCTTATGCTACCGTTTTTAACCATGTTATTAACCAAGTTCATGTAATTTAATTTCATCAATTTAACACATCTTTAATCATTTTTAACACATAATGATATCATACATCATTCAACATGAATATATCATCGATTTTTCATCTTATCATACTAAACTCACTACTTAGCAAGTATGATTTATATACTTAAACACCGAAATTGTTCAAGTATCATCTTATTAATAATAGATATGATGATTCTAATCATAATTATATCATCAATTTCATCATATGATTAAAACCCACTTATCCTAGTGTGGTAAGTCATATAATCATTCAATTCATAGCATATATGTATAATTTTCACTTAGGGTTTTGTTCCTAAGCAAGTATACATCGCTAAGTCAGTCATAGCTTCAATAATTCATTCATAATTCACGATTGTGATGTTTACGCAAATTTCACAACTTCACAAAGCATCAAAATTTGACATGCCTTATGATCCCCTAACTTGGGTGATCATTAATTTAAATTCAATTGTGAATTTGAGCTTTGTTTAAGCTTTCAATTTGATGGTTTTGCTATGATTAGGGTTTTGAACTCCTGGGGAGTTCCTTCTGATCTAACACAACACACTTCTGTGTGTGTTTTGTTTTAAACTTTCTTTTATTAAATAAACTTTCAAGTTTATCCAAATTTAGCCCCTCATGTTTGGTTAGTTTATTAAGTAGGCCACTACCCACTTAGTTTCAATAACATTCCCTCTAATTAACTAGGTTAAATATTCCTAGTTAATTTAGTGGGTCGGGAAGATTTCAACTCGTTTTATTTTAAGTCCCGTTAACTTGGGCCTTTTATAAGCTTTATTTCTCAAAAGCATTCTTTATACAACTTTTATCCAATATTAGGTTTATTTATTTAAATCCTAATATTCACCGGGTTACTTTTAGCACTAACGGTAATTTACCCGTCTTTTAGTATTAACGTGGTTTGATTACCAAACTCGTTTTCGGGGTGTTACAATCTACCCCCCTTAAAGAGGTTTCGTCCTCGAAACCTTTCTTACATTGTTCATTGGGTTTAGACCCAATGCATTAAATCTGAGTAATCTTTTAAGCATTACTCGTACTTTAACCAATTGTTAGTATTACCATAAAAGTATGGTAATATCATTTTGGTTACAAAGCATATACGTATTTCATACGAACTAATGCAACTCGAAATAACGTAATCTCGTTATTTCCACCAGTTTGGTTAACTTAGCGAAATACCTTGTTTTTATACTTTCGGACTCTTCATGAATCCGTTATTTTAACCTATTTAGAGGTTTTTAGTGAAATCTTTCACTTTTAACAAACAACTCCTATGGTTGTGAACTTATAGCCTTATGATCCCTCAACATTGGTGACCAATATGTTTCATTAGTGAGATCTCATGAGCCATCACTTTTATCTTGTGTATATATATACTCTTGTTGTTTACTTGACTGAGTCGCCAATTTGGCCACTTGATCATGTAAATATATTGATTTTGTTTATTCCACGCTGTTCTCATAATAAATAGCGTATAACCACATTCTTAATTTGAATTTTGACCTTAACCCATCTCACTAACTGACTTATTAGTCCAGTTACTTTATACCCATCGCTTGGGCTATAATGTGATTATACGTTACATTACTTTTCTTGACCGTGATCGTGTCACGTCATGTTTAACTTTATGTCAACCTTTCATTTTTGAAAATATTTCTTTTCGAATGTATCGTCTTGCACTTATCAGTGTCAAAACCTCTATCTTTTATATTTACAATTTCAATTCCTACCAGGATTCATATTTGTAAAAACGTTATTTCTTACTAAAACTGAAGTTTTAGTTTAACATCTTCTCTTTAACTTGTGTCAATTACTCATATCAAGAAATATTAACAACTAAGGAATTATTCTTTTTCATTCTTATTTTACTCGGAGATTCTCAACTGGTTCCCTCTCTTATTCTAATTAACCCATAGGTTCTATCACTTAGCCTCGTGGGCTATTTCTTTAGGCTTTCTCCTTGTCAAGGCAAGGCCTTTATAGTTCATTTCTTTTTATTTATGACCCCAAGGGTCATTTTGGTCCCGCAAACCTTTTCATTATTTATAACCCGAAGGTTATGTCGATCCCGTAGATCATTTCTTACTCATTTCATTTTAAAAAAATACATGTTTGGTGTCAAGGCACCCTGTTTATGTTTGAAAATCATTTGGTTTTGCATTTAAAATCTGTTAACCTTGACTGTAGTCCGTATCTACAATCGTTTTCTTTCAGATAATTCTTCCGAGTCTACGACTTCTCATGTCATTTATGCGTCGGTTCGTCTTATGCTCACCGTTATCCGGTTCACGCTTACTTATGCCTTCCGAAATTATATTTTATCCAGCCCGTTTGACTTGTTAATGTGAAATCCATGACTTATAAACAATCAAACTTTATTCTTTATTCAACCCGTTCAACCTCAAATATTGAACATATTTATTCAAAATTTATTTTTGAGAAATTTTGTTGGTGCATGCGTCTGTCGACTTCGTCTTGTATCGAGTCTTGCATTACACATGGCACGAAGTTCGAGATTTCAAGTAAAAAGGCTAATTCCGCTCGAAGCATGTTATTCCGCTTGAATGGATGATTCCGCTTGAAGATGCTTGATTTCGCTTGAACTGCTGATTTCACTTGAGTGTAATTCATGTGATTTCGCTTGTAATGTGACTCCGTTTGAGTCTGTTTCAAACGAAATCAGAAATCTATAAATAGGTGCTAGGTTGTTTCATTTGAAGCGGAATTAGAAAGAGTGTTTCCGACGGTGAAGCTCTGTCGAAGTGTCGTCTTGCTGTAAAACTGTTCCAGATCAATATATACGACAGTTTAAGTGATATCTAGCTGAATTCAACTCATTATGTCTGTTTCTGCCTTTCATTTTGAGTAGAACACCTCTGATCGACTCATTTCGGGTCCATACACGATCCTATAAGTGGTATCAGAGCTCAGGAGGAGGAGTTTCGCAGATTTCAGCTTGATTTCATCTCTTTTTCTTACTTTTACACCTTATTTTATCAATTGGACAACTTTTCACGGTCAAAATTGCCTGAATTTTTCACATCATAAGCGAAATTGTGTTTTAATACACCCTTGAGAAAATCAGATCAAAATTCGGACTAAAACTGATAAAAATGGACTAAAAACCTAATTTCGCTTGAACGAGACATTTGATTTCGCTTGAAAATTGTGATAATCTCAAGCAGAATAAGTTATTTCGCTTGAAATACATCTGATTTCGCTTGAGAAGAAGATTCCACTTGAAAATAACCTTAATTTCGCTTGAGAAGTTTGTGTGCAGGTAATTTCGCTTGAAGGGGTTATTTCGCTTGAAAGTACTTGTTTTGTGAAAAAGGTTACCGAATCATGAGTGAAGAATTTTACAACGCATTTGCAACATCCCCGACTAGTCCAGCTGCCATTACTCAAAACATGAACATGGAAAATGAGACCGGGACCTTACAAAAACCTCCGAAGCTAATGAGTATTGAGGAATATTACGGTTGGAAAGATCGGTTTGAAAACTGGGTTCAAGCAAACCATTTGAGATCTTGGGAGTGTATTTTGAAGAAGTATGTTCTACCACGTACTGATCTGCAAGTTGAGAAAGAAATCTCTGAATTCAATGACAAAGAACGAGACATATACAGAGCTGAAAAGATGATGATTAGTTTGCTTCAGCAAGCTATTAAAGAAGACATTTTTGTATTGCTTCAACATGACAAAACTTCAAAATCAATTTGGGATGCTCTTAAAATCAAGTTTGAGGGAAGTGAAAATATGATCAAGAGTAAAAAGTCGTTACTTAAGAAAGAATTTGATTTATTCACAAGTCTACCAGGGGAAGATACAAAGAAGTTGATTGAAAGATACTGCCACTTAGTGCGTTCTATGTTGTTGCTAAGAATAACTAAAGAACGAGAGGAATGGGTCGAAAAATTAGCTGATGCTTTACCTTAGAAAGAATGGGGTACATTTTTGATGATCTTAAAGAACACCGGAGTATATGATGGTTTGACGATTTCTCAGTTCATCGAGAAGATTGAGGGTCAAGATCTTGAACAACAAAAGATTGCAAGGATGAATAATCCAAGTAATTAACAAGATGTGAAAATGTACTACAAAGGAAATGTTCAAGAGGTTGAAAAGAGTCCAAAAATTCAAACTGCTTTTAGTGCTGGAAACTCATCTGGAACTGTTGAACAAAGTCCAAATAGCAGCAGTGGATTTTCTTCATATCCAAGTGTTGATCCAAAGAATTTAACTTCAAGTTTTCATTCTCAACGTTCAAAAAGTGGAAATGGTTGTGTGATACAGTGCAATATTGCATTGAACCTTCCAGATGGTCAAAAATTTTCTGGAGAAATTGCAAAAGATCACATGGTGTTACTTGCAACTGTGCTACAATCCTATGAAGGTTTGGTTGTAGGGAGGATCGGAAATCCTATGCTGACAAAAGAGGATTACGATCAGATAGACGCTGAAGAGATGGAGCTCATGGATATCAAATGGTGCTTAGCTAGTGTTTTGAGAAGAGCAGAAAAGTTTAAAATGATCACAGGAAGAAATGATTTTTTGGATGCACATGTTTCTACTTTAGGTTTTGATAAATCTAAAGTTACTTGTTTTCGATGCAGGGAAAAAGGTCATTTCAAAAGAGAATGCAAAAATCAGGAAGCTAGTGGAGCAAAGAATCCTTTTGGAAAAGATGATTACTATCGGAAAGCCGTATATCAACTAGTTGCTCATCAACCATATCAACAAAAAGAAACACCAACTGCTCATGGGAAAATGATTGAAGATGCAAATTAGAGAGCTTATTATGGTATCATTGATCAAGATGATGAAAAAGTGGCAGAAGGTTTCAGCTGGGATAAATATATTCCATCTGATTCAAAAGTTGTAGCTATGATTGCAGAAATAGTTCAAAAGCCTGATTTGTTTACAGAATGGATGAAAATATTTTAAAGAAATGATTCGAGCCAAGAAGAAGAGTCTGTTTCATCCGATGAAAGTTCAGAAAGAGCAACTGTTTTTGATCAAACACCATCTGATTCTAGTTCTTCAAATGATAGTTCTGAGAAAACAATAGATTTTGATCAAACACCAACTGATGATAGTGGTGATGATGAGGAAGAAAGACATATTAATGTTGCAAAAACTCATCTATCTCCTGAAAGTTTTCAATTCTATTTTGCAGATCGCTTGGAGAAGCTGAAGGAGAGACGTGCGGCAAAAGAACAAAAGAAAATGAAGAGTGAAAGTGTTGATAAAAAAGAAGAGAATGTTCAAAATGAAGAAGTTAAAGCTGAAGTTGAACCAGTGATTGAGGTTGAGAAAGTCATCGAAGTTGAAAAGATTGTTGAAGTCATCAAGCCTTGCTCAAAGTGTTTGGAATCTTGCAAGCAATGCGCAGAAAAAGATGAGAAATTGGTTGAGCTTGAAAATATGAAAGAACAATTATTGTTCAATCTCAACTATGTGAAAGAATCTTACGATGTGCTAAACAGAACAGTAACTGGTCTACAAAAGACTAATTCTGAGAGAGAAGATGCATTGACATGATGAATGCTGTGATGATGACAAAGCAAAAGGCGATTAATCATTACATTGAAGAATGTGCAAAGTTGCAACGGGAGTTGGAGATAGAAAAGATTGAGAATGAGAGAATCAGACGTTTATTACAGAGTTATTCTAGTTCTGATTATCTTATTGATAGAATTTATCCAACTGTTGCAGGTGTTGAAGCATTCAAGGATGAGACGCAAAAGAAGAAGGATACTGGTAAGAAACAGAATGTTAGTTATAACAAGTGTCCGCCTCCAATTTGGGAAGGATGTTCTCCTAGAAAACCGAATGAGGAGCAAGTCGAAAAGGCAGTCAATATAAAGTTAAAGTCCGATATAACCGATGAATTACCAGAAAACATTGACATCATTTTTATGACATCTGATACTGATCATGAGTCCGAGTTAATAAAAAAGGTGGTCGATCAAGTGTTGGATACAGATGAGGAGTCGGAGTTAAAGTCTAAGTCAAAATTCGAGTCTGGGTGTTCAAGTTCGTCCGTCAAAAGTCCGAGTTCGTCGGTCAACAGTTCAAAGTCGTCGGTTAAACGGGTTTACAATAAAGAATTCCTGTTATCAAAATCTAATTTGAATGACGAAGCAATCAAAGAGGCATATATATTAATTGATTCAGATAAATTATATTCTGATGAGGAATTTCCAATAAGAAGTGTTCAAATTGGAAAGATTAAAAAGGTTTTCAAATTAACAGAAATTGATATTTCTGAAATAAAAGATTTAAATTTTTCTGAAAAACCTAAAAAGTACACTTCAAGAGTTCAGCAAAGATTGAACAAGAAAAAAGGTTACAGTTCTGGTTCTGGTTTTCAAAATAAGCCAAACCATAACAGTAATTTCAAAAGAAAAGGATTAGGATTTATTCCACCTAAAAATCATAAAAATGAGAAAATTTCTAAAACAAATACAAAATTTGTTTCAAGGACAAATTGTGAAGAAGAAGAAAAGAGCCCATTCTGGAGACAATCAAACCAGGAGTTTCTTGCTGAAAAGAAGAAAACTGAAGCTTATCAGAAGAAAGATACTAGAACCTGTTACAAATGCAATGAAGTTGGTCACATTGCATGGGACTGTTCTCAAGCAACAAAAACAACACAGGAAGTCTCTAAAAAATTCAAAGAAAAAGTTGTTGAGAAAAATGAACCACCAACTGAAAAATTCAAAAATTTTGAAAATTCAACATATGAAGTTGGTGAGTGTTCAACGACTCATTTTTATCAAAAAAGAGCTAAACATGACAACCAAATGTGGGTTGTTAAGAAGTTTTATGAGAAACTTGGCGATGAATCTAACTCCACAAAGTTAGACGAGCCACAAGTTGAGTTTAAAGAAAAAAACTCAGTACCTCCAATGGATGATGCTCATTTTCCACCATTGAGGGCTGAAAATTTTAAATCAAAAGTTGGGAAGGTTGAGATCTCGAATCAGTTCTATTCTGAGAAGAAAGAATTTGATGTTGAGAAAGCGTTTAATGGAAATGTGAAAAAGATTTTTGGAAAAATGGTTGAGGGTAAAGTCAAAGGGGTAAAGGACTTTTATGAAACAAAGAAAACAACTTTTTACCCAAGTGCAGGTGAGGAAGAAACATCCAAGTTTGGTGAGGCTTGGATGTCTGTTTTTCATAAGTGAGTTCTTTGACTTGCCGGAGCTCCCAAGTTTGTAATCGTGGAGCAGGAATCGGCATCTTTCTCGATAAAGTTTGTTTTTATGAATAAATCTTAAAAATTGTTAAATTTTACAAGTAGTGGACTTTGCCGGAACTCCCAGGTTGGTAAGTGAGGAGTAGGTATCGACATATTTCTTGAGAATTTCATTTATGAAATATTTGAATATACAAGTGGTAAATCAGGGACATTAAATTGTACTTGATTTAGTTTTTTTTTCTACATGTGGTTGAAAGAACAAGGTGATGAAACCCCAAATTTACAAGTGGTAAAATCAACGAAACTTATTTTCCAGAAAAATCATTTTGGTTAATACAAACTTAAGTGTTTTGAAATCATAATGGGAAAATAGTTTGTTGTAAGGGGGAGTTCTGACTGTTTATGCCAAGTGGATGGCGATTTGAAGCAATTTGATTTCAGTTGTCACTTTACTTGTATAGTTTGTTTTCAAATTTCCTAAAATGTGTTTGCATTTTAGGGGGAGTAAAAATTTTAGAAAATCCAAAAACATTTGAAAATTTGAAAAAGCCAAAAACATGATAAAATGAAAAATGAGTTTTGTGTCAAACAAGAGGAAATGATAGTACATCAGTGGACGATCACAACATGCTAAAGAAATGGAAAGTTAAATGTGATAAACGATCTCACTGATGATGTGCCAGTAGGTTTTTGCACATTTAGTAGATTGTTACGAGATATAAACCTAAATTCAAACTTGCTTAATTCATAGGTAACATCTCTAGGATATATGGGTAACCCCCGAAATCTTGTTTGAAAGGTCCCTTTTTCTGAGATACTAGGTCTTTATGCTCAGTGATATCTGGGGTATTATCCCGGGACTTCTGATTTTGCGGAAGCAATGGCCTAGTCCCCGGAGAATACTTTATGCTTGCTTGAAATAAAAGACTACCCTCAGCATAAAAAATGATAAAACATTGCAAAATGCTAATCATGTGCTGTTGTAAAAAAGATCCTCTAAAGGGGACCCACCAAAAGTCGAAGCCGTCATCTCTCTGTTGAACGAAAGTTCTGACCTGAGCTCTCACGGTTCTTCGCATCTAACCTCTTACAGATATCATCTGTGGTATACTCACCTGTAAGACAGAATATTGGGATCTGGATACGGGAGTACATTCTGAGGTGGGACACGCAATTAAGTTTAAGTTCTTAAGACATTAATCTCGTATCTCGAAACAGTTGAACTTTGTGTGAAAATTTAAGTGGATCAGTATGCTGACAATCTAAGTGAATCATTTAGAACTTAAAATGTTTAAAGCTTAACGGTGTTGGTGATTTGTCTCAAAAACTGATATGATCCTCTTTCACAAACTCACAAAAATAGTGTCTGTAAATATTTCGTTACTGCATTTCATTATATTCAAAAATCCAAAAAGATTTTAGTGTGTTTTAGAATAAATTTTTAAAAAATACAAAAAGATTTTCGACAACTGATCTTGGAGAGCTGATTTTCAAAATCCCAAGTGCTAAACATGATGAGCATGTGGTGAGAGGGAGTTTGTGTCTAAATGAGAAAAGATTTTAAATAATTGTCTACAAGTGGTTATCAGAAATTTTCATTGATAAATCTTTATGTTTTTAATTTGAGGGGGAGTCTAGTTAGATAAAGTTGTAAATTGTTAAATTTGTGAAATTTATTTTTGGGTTAAGAATGTGCAGGTTTAGCCAGGTTTTGATCCTTAACCTGAAGAATGTGATAGAAAGCCAGGTTCCGATACCTGAAGACTATGTGTTTTCAAAAAGCTAGACTGCGATCCCAGCAAATCAAAAGGGGGAGTCTGAAGGCATCCGAGTAGATAAGTTTGTTCGAGGGGAGTATGTTGGTGCTGGAAAAAAAGCGATCAGACTGATAAAGACTAAAGACGTTGAAGACACGACACTTAAGACTCGTCAACATTCGAGGGGGAGTCTGTTGGTGCATGCGTCTGTCGACTTCGTCTTGTATCGAGTCTTCCATTACACATGGCACGAAGTTCGAGATTTCAAGTAAAAAGGCTAATTCCGCTCGAAGCTTGTTATTCCGCTTGAATGGATGATTCCGCTTGAAGATGCTTGATTTCGCTTGAACTGCTGATTTCGCTTGAGTGTAATTCATGTGATTTCGCTTGTAATGTGACTCTGCTTGAGTCTGTTTCAAACGAAATCAGAAATCTATAAATAGGTGCTAGGTTGTTTCATTTGAAGCGGAATTAGAAAGAGTGTTTCCGACGGCGAAGCTCTGTCGAAGTGTCGTCTTGCTGTAAAACTGTTCCAGATCAATATATACGACAGTTTAAGTGATATCTAGCTGAATTCAGCTCATTATGTCTGTTTCCGCCTTTCATTTTGAGTAGAA
Source organism: Helianthus tuberosus (assembly GCA_030545235.1). NCBI lineage: Eukaryota > Viridiplantae > Streptophyta > Magnoliopsida > Asterales > Asteraceae > Helianthus > Helianthus tuberosus. The sequence continues at coordinate 141,931,545 of CM060383.1, forward strand.
CACCTCTGATCGACTCATTTCGGGTCCATACACGATCCTACAAATTTTATCATCTTTTAGTCATAACTCATAATCCGAGTCTTTTGACTTTCAATTTGCATTCCCGTTTCTTGGTTTACGCATATGTTTAATTCCCTATCCATCAACCGGGTGATTTACTAAAGTCATTATTAATGCAACCATTTAGGTATGCATTTAGACTTCATTTTTATAACAACCCTCGAAAATGACCTTAAACTCTCCTAAAATATACCCCGTAAGCAAGAAATAAACCTAGATAACCTTTATATAAATAAATAACAAATAAAACAAATAAACTAGGTCGCTCGCGTGTCGCGACCCAGTCAGCCAAGGTCTTCCCGGGGCGCGACAGCCCATTACTTGCCCGGCACACAAACATGCCACGTATCAGGACACGTGTCGAGATTCCGGTGACTTAGCAAACCCTAAACTGCCCTATGCTCCCTCGCAGGCCGTGAAGCCCTCTTATGTTTCTCTCATGGGGCGCGAGCGAGGCCAGATCAGGCCTATAAATGAAGAGCTTCGGCTCATTTGTTCAACGTTCATTTCTCGATTCTCTCTCTCTCATTTCTTTATAGTAGAAACTCTGCTCAGGCATTTGCCCACTAAAATAATGAAGCTTTGCCTCGATATAAGTATTATAACCCCCGGTTACGTATTAGATACGCTGCCGATTGATTTAGTGCTCTATAACGCCTATCAAGGCTCTGCCTGACGTAGTCGTTGGAGTTCTGTCTTGGGGAGGGTATAACTAATGTAAAATTGGGTTATTATACTAACGCGTGTACATTGTTTAAATTAATAGTTTATAACTATGAAGTCACAAGGGAAATACCTAAATTAGCAATGTGAGTGATTTCTCTTTTTATAAACATTTTGTGAGTAATCCTTCTTTTTGTAAACTGTTTTTACAAAACCTCCATGTTTTTAATTATATTTTACAGTGATTGAGTATTTGTAATTCTACAATTATCGTCGGTGTGTTGGGGTTTTGTATACAAAATTTGTTACTACAATGTGAGTAGTAACATGACCACAAGTCGGGTTGACAGTACCGTGGGTGGTAATTAAAGTAGAAATATAAACAAATGTAATTGCGAGATCGCCCTCAATGCTGAAAATGATAAAACCTATTTTGATTAAACCGGGATTCACTCACCAGTATTTCTTGCTGATAAAATGTTTTAAACACACGTTTCAGGTAACTTAGTGTGAAGCCAATAAAAGCCAGCTGGAGAGCACTGAAGGCTTAGAAAAGTGGCCTTAAAAGCTACCTAATTAAAAAGGAGAATTGTTTTCAATAATTAGGGTTATTCCCTATAAATATGTTACAACTGAAAATCGGATTTTGTCCCACTTATTATTACAAATATATTAAAAAAAACTTGGGTTTTACCCCATTTATCTATTTTAAACATTTTGGTGTTTAACTCTGTTAAAATATTTCCTAACTACGGTCCTGGTGAAATTTTTCGCTACCAAATTAATAAACACCAATACCATCTGCTCTGAGTCTCGCGGCTCCAGCTTCCGGGGAGGGGTCGGGGGTTGTGACAGAAGGTGGTATCAGAGCTATGCCACTGATTTATGCCCTTTAAGTGTTCTTCCAATACCTAAACCTTAAATATTTGTGTTAGGAAATTAATATCTTAAGTGTCATCCTATGAACATAAAATCTTAATATGTTTATTATGATTTTTATGTCAATTAACAAATTGTGAATTCTCAATATGTATATGTATCCTATAGTTATGTTATGCTTAATATTACATATGTATAAGTAATATATTATTTCTTATTAAATTTTATGATATATTATATATATATATATATATCATATATTTGTATAAAAATAATTTAATATGAATTTTACCACATTATAATAATATTACGATATTAACTTTAATATCTTGGTGTATTAATGTAAGATAATACAATTCAGGCATGATACTTCGAAAAATGTCATAATATAAATACTAAGACAATATGTATTATATATAAATGAGTAAATTTCAAAGTTCGTCCTTTATGTATGTCTAATATATCAAAGTAGTTCCTTTTGTCTTTAATAACCTCATAAAACATCCTTAATGTTTGCAAATCCTTACATGTTACGTCCTTTAGTCCTAATGCAGTTACTTTTCATGGTTAAATTTGACTAAGTCAGCCCCACATAAGGGTATTTTGGTCATTTTATCACAAATATTAAAAAATTATATATATATATATATACATACAGCTCTCTCTCTCTCTCACAACACACTTCAGCTCTCTCTCTCTCACACATAAACACCTCTCTCTCTCTCTCTAATCGCCACACCACCACCGCCGGACCGACAACCACCGCCATACACCTCACCATCCCCCAACTTCCTACTACTCCGCCCCGAACCTGGCTCGTTCGTCTCCCAAACCACACACGCTGTCTATCGATGAATTTCCGGACTGTCTACCGATTTCTGACGTCACCTGGTGCGAATCGAAAGCGGAAAACACGAGATCCGGTGAGTGGAGACGGGTGGTTGGGTGTGCGTGAGTGAAGGCAGGGGAGTGGAGACGGGTGGTTGGGTGTGCGTGAGTGACCGGGAACGGTTGGAGCCGGCAACCCGACTCGAGGAATAGGGAGGTGAGGGTTGTCAGAAGCACGAAGGAGGGGGGTTTCGCTGAACATAGTCACCACCACCGCCGCTCACGGCGGAGCGTCTTCATCTGCTGCCGACATCGGAAACGAGAGGGGGAGGTGCTTCGAGTGGTGTGTGTAGAGATGATGAGGAGGTTTGATCTGGTATGTAGAGGTCATGATCTGTGTTAAAAAAATGAATGAGACATGGGTGTTTGGAAGAGATGAAGTAATCTGAGAATATGGGGGTGTGGTGTGCACAGGCGTTAAAAGGAAATGGAGAGGAGGTTAGGGTTTTCAATTGTAGGTGAAGAGAGAAAGGGTGGTGCTTGGGGGTTTGATCTGAGTTTCAAGAATAAAGGATATGGTATATACAGAAATGGGGGAGATGGAGGTGGGTCTTGAATTTAATGGAGTGTATGAGAAAGACTTATCTTGATTTGGGTTTTTGATTTTGTGTGTGGTTTTGTTTAGATATGAATTGGCTTTTGATTTGGGTTTTTGATTTTGTGTGTGGTTTTGATTCTGTGTAAAGAGAGAGAGAGAGAGGAAGATCTGATTTTTTTATAATTTATTTAGTATTTAGGGTAAAGGACATAACTTGATTGGTTTTTCAAACATTAAGGATGTTTTCTGAGGTTATTAAAGACAAAGGACATACTTTGATATATTAGACATACATAAAGGACGAACTTTGAAATTTACTCTATATAAATTATTTTATGTCATTTAAATTCTCAGGATATATAACCCCTATTTGTAACTTACAGTATGTTATAAATATAAAAAGAAGATATATTGATATTAATTTTTGAGATATATATCATACCCACATATTTATGTGAATACAATTCAATATAAAATTATAATAATATTGTGATATTGATATTAATATCTTAATCAAAGGTATAAAATAACACCCTTAAGTATGATATCACTGAAATATCAAAATTTAAAATATTATTCAATGAAAGTAGGATATTTTATGATTTATGATATAATCCAAAAGTTTTACTCGATTTAAAGATATGTATTTGTCAAGGTTTTGATAAAACATATAATTATACTAATTTTGTTAAAATATAATGTTCCAGCATTATTTAGATACAATAATTAAAATACTTTGTAAATCACTTTATAATTCTTTATTACTTCTTATCATATTATTAATATTGAATATGTAAATTTTTCATCAAAATTTGATAAGTTATGTAATATTCAGAAATTATATGTATAGTCAATATTAATGATAATTAACATGCTAGTGAAATTTTTAATACACAAATGCTCTCTAAGAAAAATCTTTAATATATACTGTTATTATTTATCATCATTATTATTAATATAATACACTAAATTAAATATTGTTAAATTCCGTTTTAAATTAAAACTAATAATAATAATATTTTGGAAGAATAAAATATTTGGCTCTTGAGTAAAGTTATGTTAAAAGAGTTTTATAAAATATAATTCTTAATTTAATTTATACAAATAATGAACAAAAATTATTACAGTTCATAATTCATAGTTTGACGATTCTAAAATTTAATTACATATACATATACAATGGAAGATATAAAAATATTTTACAAAACTGTATCTATGAAACAGGAATATGTACAACAACCTAGTATTGTGTAATTAAATGATTTTAATACATAATACCTATATATCAATAGGAAATAGCTTAAACTTATTTCTTAAATCATACTTGAGTCAGATGTATATATATATATATATATATATATATATATATATATTTGTATATGATTTGTATCAATATTATAAATGATATTTCATCCATAAAATAAAAATATGTACAAAAACATTTAGTACGGTATAGCTATATGGTTTAAAATATATGTATATATATATATATATCTCAAGAAGGAACAATTTTTATCATTTGATAAGTTTAATTCATTTCTTAAACTATATTTAAGTCATATGTGTATACATTCTGATATTAGAATGATACTTCATTACTTAAAATATTAAGGATCAAATTTAGAAACACTAGACTTTGTATTATCTATTACGAATCTTTAATAAATAGATATAATAAATTAAGAATTTGAATTAAGTTCTAAGTATAATATAACCAAAATGAGTCAACCTGTCATTTAAAGATTTAAATTGTTCTAAAAGAATTTAGAAGATTTATATCTTTATTAAATTATTCCTTTGCTGAATTTTCTTTTTATTCCAAAATATTATGTTCAATAAATCTAAGAGAAATTTATTTTGTTAATATAAAGGAATAAACAAAATTATGCAAATAAATAGGATAATTAATACAATTAGTTATGTAATTGGATTCTTATAAATTGGTATTATATATATACATATTACAAGAAATTTTAAAGCTTTATATTTATATGTATATATATGCAAGACACCGTTTTCTTGATAGTATGCATAATAATCAAATATCTTATGTAAATAGACAAGCTTTTATATAACAAAAGAAACAAACCTACATGTTTATTCAAAATCTATTTTGATATCCAACTTTAATTTAAAAGATACCTTAAGAATATCTGTACTAACACCACCTCTTAAAGAATAATAATGGATCAACGACGAAGAATCTCAGAATTTCATATAAAGCTCTTACCTTATTTTTGAATACCTATCCAGTCATGAGTTCTGAAAATATAGTTAAATTAAGGCAATATAGAGAAAAGCTATTACACCAAAGGAAGAAACAATACATATAATATATACATTTTCCTTATATTTTGATAAGATATATAATAAAAGAAAATGTTAAAATATAATATATATAAATATATATAGGGTAAGGATAGTGTAAAAAGGGCCTAAAGTGTGAGAAGTGTATTGTAACACTATATATAATACTATATAACACCATATAAACACCGTATAACAATATGTAACACCATATAATACCATATAACACTATGTAACACTATATATCATTATATAACAAATATAACACTATACATCTATCATAGACATGCTATCAGACAACCTATAGTGTTATATTTGTTATATAATGATATATAGTGTTACAAAGTGTTATATGGTATTATATGGTGTTACATATTGTTATACGGTGTTTATATGGTGTTATATAATATTATATATAGTGTTATAATACACTTCTCACACTTTGAGCACTTTTTACAGGATCCTCTACCTATATATATATATATATATATATATATATATATATATCAACGCATAATACTGATAGCTATGACTATAATCGTGCTAAACAAAATATGCATGTATAATTTCTTAGTTTTGTGATAATTATATCTGAACATGTTTGTAAATCAGATGTCAAAGGGAATAGCATGTGATCAAGAAATTCAGGCTAGTAATGAAAACTCTTTGGATAAAAATACTATAGAAAATATAATAGCTCAAAGAATATCGAATGCTATACCTTCGATCATTGAAGCTATTAAAATTTATATGCCTATAAACAAGAATCCTACTATACACTGTAAGCATACCCATCACTTCAAACCTAACCCTAGTATCAATGGAAGTCATAATATTCGTATCGAAACTCCATCTTCCAAACAAAAGAAAACCACAACCTATAGTTGTTCTTATAAGGAATTCCGCTTCGACAAATCATATAAGGACAAAGGAATAGAACCAGCAATCATGTAGCCTACTTGTAACAACTATAATAAGCACGCAAGAAAACGCCATTATGAGAAGACACTTCTACGTAACTTATGCAAGAAAACTGGGCATATCGAGGAAGAATGTAGAAGGAGAAGGAAAACTAATGTATGTTACAAATGCGGAGAACCAGGCCACTTCCGTCTCTACTACCCAAAACTATCTAAGGCACCCGACAACGAGGGTGGAACCCAGATGAAGCTAAGGAAAACGCATAAATAATTACAATACCGGAGAAAACAGCAAAATAAGCACCCTTATGTTTTGACTATACTTAAGTTAGTTGACTTTTGATAATCGAGTCAACAAATTTCTTGGAAAACTCCCTTTTCTTTTCAAAGTTACTTACCAGATTTTCATTGAAACCATTTCTTGTCAATACGTATATCCATTGTTGGAATATGTCCAAACCAAGCTCAATTGTTTGAACTTGTTCATAATATACATTCAATTCAAAATCCCATATGATGAATTGAGATCTTCATATTCGAGGTAATTTCATTGTTTGAATCATAGTAACCTTGTTTAAAGTCTTCAATTTCGATGTATCATTTGTTAAAACACGACACCTTGCGGTGGCGATTTCTTTGAAACTTGGACTCATTTCATTTTCACACATGATGTACGAATTTATATATTTATTGATTCATTATCCTAAACCATTCTTAATACAATTTTGTGTTAAGATAAAAGTACCTAAATTCTTATTCCAATGTACCTCCAACATTTCTTTAATTTTTGAGTTAAACCTACAATATTCATTTATTCTTTCATTCGAACGTCCTATCTTTTGAATATCCAGATTCACTTCATTGAAACTTTCAGTCAATTTCGAGAATGGTGAATTCATTCGATCACCGTAATCATTGAATTCCTTCAATCATTACAACACCTTGTGGTATTTGTATAAATTTGTAGCCTGTGCTAATAGCAAACCTTAATCATACCAATTCATACATCATTCGTTGACTCATCATTCAAGTAATCTTGATACAATTAGGTATTAAGATAATGATACACTAAATTCCATTGCATTGTCCGGTGTATCTCTGCCATTTGAATCAATGTCACTGATTTCTGTTGTGAAAATTGACAAATCATTTTTCATACTTCTATTTTCAAATTGAGATTATTGATTCATAGTCTTTCTCAAATGAACTGTGACAACCCGCACTAAACCAGGTATCCGTACAACTTAATTAATGATTAATTACTACTTGATTACTGTGCTTGTTTGAACTAGCTGATAAACTGCTACCTGCATACTGATACATGCACTTACTTGCATCATACTTTATTTGCTGTCACTACATTATTTACATACTGGACCCTAGTGACAAACATGATGCACAAAAAGCACAGTAGCACTAAACGGATACACGGCGAACATGCTGATATGACCAGCATCAGGCAGACACTGCCTCTAAGGCCTGTTAAGAGCCTCATATATTTTGGCTACACTGGTAGTGAGTGTAGGAATATAAGGGTTATGGTACCGCGTCTCTAGGAATAAGATACACTGATTCGGATGTGCCAAAAACGTACTTTAAGTACCAAACACAGCACTTTAATAATTAATCCAGCTTCTAGCTGACTAGTAAAGTGCCAGAAAATGAGAAAATAACACTAGACACTTTCTAAAGTGTCGGGAAAACAAATTGTGTCACTAAAAATAACAATAACGACACTTTAAAGCTTTTGTAACGCTTTAACGGATTACTACCCAACCGGACACCCGGACTTTACCCGGAACATGAAAATATTACTATTTTTACTATTACTCTTTTTCTGAGCCAGTTAGGGTCTCTGATTACCCTAACACCCGTCATAACACGCTATATATTAGTAACGGGGTTAATTACTTAACTTAACTTGGTTTAACATAACCATTCCCTAACTAACCACTTAAAATCGAACCAACCCCACCCCCCCCCCCCATCATAACCGTCCCCTAACTAGGGGAGACACAAGTGGTACTTGGTGATTAACTAAATCTTGCTTTGTCTAATATCTTTAAGACACATTACCCATTGGGTAATAACATAAGATTTGTTTATAAATACTAGGGATTATTACACTAATCTTTCACCAACAAATCAACACTCACTCACTCTCTCTTCTCTTCTCTACCTCTCGGCCGAACCCCCTCCACTACACCACCACATTTTCGACTTTGGTTCTTGCAATTTCATCATCATACACACTTCACAAGTCGCATATTAGGAGTCTTGGTGCACTCGGAACGCGAAGGACCTCTACCGTTAGCTTTTATCCACCTCTTTTTCGCCGAAGATCTTCCCTAGCCTTGAGCTAGAGGTATAACACTTAAAACTTGTTCTTGAACATATCTAAGGTGGTTAAAAGGAATATTGTCGGTTAAATATCGTTAACTTACATTTTGAAGCATAAAAGTCTAGTAAAAATACTAAAAGTGGTGGTTAATAACTCATAACTTGTGTAAAAGTTGTAGTATTTGAGATTTGTGTTTATCTAGACCCGATCTATGATGTGGTAGCTCGGATCTCCGTTTAACCCGACTTTGTAAGATCATGTATCTTCACATAAGCTCGTTTTTGGTTACCGCAAGGGTTAAAAGGCGAAACTCTACCACACAAGATGCATGAACTTGTGTAGAAATATTTTACTTGTGTAAAAGTAATTTAACTTGTACAATGGAGTTTAAAACTAGCAGATCTACGTATCTGCAAGTGGTATTTTTGAAGAACCACACATTTAAGAAACCATGTATTTTAAAGAAAGGATCTTACACTAACAAGCATGATTTTATAAACCACAAGTGTGTAGACACTTGTGAAATGAAAAGATCCGACAAATAACTATTTTTGGGAAAAATGACTAGAAGTTGTAAAGACGGATTTCTCTAGTCACAAGGTTTTTACGAGATCAAAGTTACTTTATATAAAGATCTACATATATAAAGGGGATTTACACTATAGATTCGGAAAAACTGCAAGTTCATGCGATTATGCAATTTACATACTTGTCGACTAGTTTGATGTGTCGGAAATTGTTTGATTGAATTAAGAAGTTGTTGAATTGATTTGTTAAAAGAAAATGATACGCTTGAAAGCGTGGCCACCTCCAGTTACAGGGGAAACTCTGGCGAAATTTTCCAAAAACCTAACACTTAGAATTATTTACACAACAAGTGTTAGAACTATTTTTGGACATATTTTCAAAACATAAATTTCACCGGCACTATATTTTACTAAATATTCGGAGGTGGGGTTTTCACAAAGAGTAACGTGATAAATATATTTGTCACAACACGGTTTATGATTATTTTGTGAAAATACATAAATATTATTTTAGAGTAAAAATAATATTTACAAGCGTTAATGATCCCAAAACTTTACGAACGCTTCCACAAACATATAAGTTACACCGGTAATTACATTACCACAAGATTGATAAAACGTAACTTACGCACATGTATTGTATCCCCCATCCTTGGGAAGAAGCATAACTACCAAGTGTATACGGAACATAAACACGAAATAGTTGTCTAACTATTTCCCAAAGACTTAAACTGTAAAGCTAAAGCACGGCCGTCCGTCTAATAGAATTAGCACTTGTAGGTCGTTGCACAGCTTACTGTATTGGAGACACTTGGTAGAGACGCGCATTCACTGTGAGTTCATGTCCCCCTTTTCTCTAACTGTTTTCAGTTTACTTAACTGCGGGGGTGAAATACATGTTACTATGATTTACGAGTACTTTACAACGGTATGTTTAACGTAAGGAGGTGTTATACGATCATGTGAGTGGATAGGAACAACATGGGGCCATTAGTCCTCATGGAGGGACCGAGGGACAGGAGCGGTAGATCTATCTGGGTGTAGCGAGCCCAGCCCCCGGCCAAACTAGAAACGGACCGTGGGGTGACTTTGTCCACATACTTTGCCGTGGCGAAATCTGCTAGGTTTGAGTCTCCCTATTTGCACTTCACATATGTCAGTGGCCTTGCAAACCATTGGTGATCACAAGTCCTCTTACACTGCTACATACCACAACTATTTTTATACTCACAAGTGTTTTACATACTCACTTACACATGAACTCGCTCAACATTATTGTTGATTTTTCAACTCACATGTATTTCAGGAAATTAAAACGGATCTGGCACGGTATGGAACGTTTTCCGCTGCACTTGTCATGGAGTCATCAGGGTTTAGGGGATGTGTCTCTTTCCTGGACAAGACACAGTCCTTAAACCACGTTTATGTTATGTTATAAGTTGTAATGTCTACTGAACAAGGTTATGGTTGTATGTTAAAACAATGGTAATGTGTTTGATTTTCAAAACTTAATGGATGACTTGCATGGTTTTTAATTCATATAGCTTGTTATGATTAAGCTATGGTATTAAGAAGTCACACCAAAATTAACCACGCTTCCGCAAAGCCAGGGTGTGACATGAACGATCAAAGTAAGATCTCTTCTGGCATTGGATCCTATTGTTTCTAAAAGTCGTTTACATTCGATACTTATGTCTCGATTAATTTATGAACTCAGTCACCTTGATAAAGGTATCAATTCACCTCGTTCAGTTAACATCAATTCTTGAAACTAATTGAAACATTTAAGTTTCTCATTTTCTTCTATGTCCTTAGAAAGATCTCACTAAGGATTCATCTGCTAAGCACTTTCATACATACATCATCCCTGTTAATTCTTCTGGCAGTTGTAGAGCTACGGGTCCTATTCTTTTAATAAATGATCCAACATATCTGGAACTTGACTTCTCTCTTTTAACGAATCTGACTACTCCTTTTCCATAGAGAAACTTTTAACCTTAACTCCCACTTGAAAGGTTTTCATCTGTTATCTACATAACTCTTTCGATAATCTCGTATTGCTTTAACTTGAATTATCTTGTCTATTGTTCTTGCACTATCTCGAGTCCAGATAAGTTGCTTTTTCTCTAAATTTTTGCCCAGCAGACAGGGGTTCGGAACTTTCATCCATTAAATGCTTCCAGAGATACTTTAACACTGTTTTTACTAACTACAAGACTTGATCCAACTCCAAGGAGATTTCATAGCTCGAATCTCAAGGACGAGATTTAAAATAAGGTGGGGAGGATATAACAACCCTCGAAAATAACCTTAAACTCTCCTAAAATATACCCCGTACGCGAGAAATAAACCTAAATAACCTTTATATAAATAAATAACAAATAAAACAAATAAACTGGGTCGCTCGCGGGCCGCGACCCAGTCAGCCAAGGTCTTCGCGGGGCGCGACAGCCCATTAGTTGCCCAGCACACAAACAGGCCACGTATCAGGACACATGTCGAGATTCCGGTGACTCGGCAAACCCTAAACCGCCCTATGCTCCCTCGCGGGCCGCGAAGCCCTCTTGTGTTTCTCTCGCGGGGCGCGAGCGAGGCCATATCAGGCCTATAAATGAAGAGCTTCGGCTCATTTGTTCAACGTTCATTTCTCGATTCTCTCTCTAATTTCTTTATAGTAGAAACTCTGCTCAGGCATTATACCCACTAAAATAACGAAGCTTTGCCTCGATGTAAGTATTATAACCCCCTGATTATGTATTAGATACGCTGCCCGATTGATTTAGTGCTCCGTAACGCCTGTCAAGGCTCTGCCTGACGTAGTCGTTGGAGTTCTGTCTCAGGGAGGGTATAACTAATGTAAAATTGGGTTATTATACTAACGCGTGTGCATTGTTTAAATTAATAGATTATAACCAGGAAGTCACAAGGGAAATACCTAAATTAGCAATGTGAGTGATTTCTCTTTTTATAAACCTTTTGTGAGTAATCCTTCTTTTTGTAAACCTTTTTGTAATCTATTTTTACAAAACCTCCATGTTTTAAATTTATTTCACAGTGATTGAGTATTTGTAATTCTACAATTATCGTCGGTATGTTGGGGTTTTTGTTGGTGTAGTTGTCTGTCGACTTCATCTTCGTTCGAGTCTCAGATTGTGAAAGAGCCCGAAGACTGATAAAGACTGAAGATGCGAAGACTCGATACTTCAGACTCGTCAACATCCGAGGGGGAGTCTGTTAGTGCATTACGTCTGTCAACTTCGTCTTGTATCAAGTCATGTAATAGAATAGATGAAATAAGTCACACAGTTCGAGATTAATAGGATACAGAGGTGAACAATCCAGTTCAAACGAAGTGGCCAGTTCAAATGAAGTGGTCAGTTCAAACGATGTGGACAGTTCAAACGAACTGGAACAGTTCGTACGAACTGGAAAGGTTTGTTCAAACGAACTGGAAATAGTATAAATAGGTGACTTGTGATTTTCATTTGTAACTTTTGGATTCCGGTAGCAAAGCTCTGCCGAAGTGTCTCCAAGTCTGTAAACGTGTTCTAATCAATACAAGAGACAGTTAATAGTGAATATCAAGCTGAAACAAACTCTGATTCATCGAATTCCGCCTTTGAATCAGTTTAGAGCTCTTCTGAAGACTCGTTCAGATCGATTCTCGATCCTACAAGTGGTATCAGAGCTCAGGAGGAGGAGCTCTTGGTTTTTCAGCTTTGATTTCATGAAATTTCTGCTTCTACATCTTTCTGTCACGTTTTTTTTCAAAGTAAAATGAGATTTTTCAGATAAAATGAACTGATTTATGCTCATAACAAGCGAAATTATGTTTTAATCAATCTGTAAAAGTTTCAGGCTTAAATTCAAAGTAAATTCAATCAATTTGATAAAAAACGATCAGTTCGTTTGAAGCTTGATACATTTCACACGAACAGAACTTTGAACTCAGATTTACAACGAATCAGTGGACAATTTTGAACGAAATTCACCTCATTGTGATCGGAATATGTTGTAGTATAAGCCTAGGATATCAATTTTGACAAAAACTCATCAAATTGTTCAAAATTGCTTCACTTCGTTTGAAATCAGATTTCAGTTCGTATGAATCAGATCCAGTTCGTTTGAAATTTGACTCCAGTTCGCATGAAAAGGTCCAGTTCGTATGAAATTGAAGTCCAGTTCGCATGAAAAGGTCAAGTTCGTATGAAATTGACTTTCAGTTCGCATAAAAAGGTCCAGTTCATGTGAAATTTACTTTCAGTCCGTTTGAAAGTTAAATCTTTTGAAATTTCCACTTCGTTTGAACCATTAGTTCGTGTGGGAGATCAGTTCAGTTCGTTTGGAATTACCCTCAGTTCACACGAAGTGAACTTCCAGTTCGTATGAAGTTTAATCTCAGTTCGTGTGAAGATTTCAGTTCGTTTGAGGTTCGGTTTTAGTTCATTTGGAGAACTCTGTTTGTGTGAACCTGAGATCGTTTGAACTTGAACTTCAGATCAGTTCGTGTGAACAGTTCAGATTGTTGGAAAACAATCCAGTTCGAACCAATTCTCAGTTCGTTTGAGGTTTGATCAGTTCGCACGAAGGGTGATTCATCAGTTCGTTTGAGAGTTCAGTTCATACGAAGTGAATTTGATCCTACTGTTCGCGTAAAATCCAGTTCGTTTGGATTTCGTCAGTTCGTTTGAAAGAGGATATAGTTTTGAACTTGGTATTTCGCTTGAACAGGTTGTGGTTGAAATATGGCGAAAATATTTGATGAAAAAGAAAATGATCATATTGAACGATTAAATGATGGATATGGTTGGTATAGCAGTTATGAACAAGATGATAAAAGGATTTGGATTATGCGACTTGAAAATTTTCTGTGTAAAAAGAATGAGACATTGGAGGAATTGGAAAGCAGATTTAACTATTTACTGGACAAATTGAAAATATATGAGATAAAGTTGACAGATGCTGAAAAAGTATCAAAGCTTGCAGATGCATTACCTGCAGAATGGGATGATATTTTGAAAAATCTAAAATTGAATTCTGGTTTCTCTGGGTTCTCAAAATTACGTCCATCAGAGCTCTTCAAAAATCTCAAAACACACAGTTATGAGAATGATAATAAGAAAAGAGAATTGATGGATAAAATAAAAAGAAACCTAGAGAACATAAGTTTAAATGTAATTGTTGAAATAGATAAAAGAATATGTGTGTGTCTTGCAGGAAAAAATGTCATGAACTATGACATTAAGAGGGGTTGTTATATTGACAAGAATGCGAATCCTCTTGATTTCGTTAAAATTTTTTGTGCAGGAACATTCTGGAAAGAGACAGAGAAAATTTCAAAGAATGAAGAATCTGAAAAGCTTGGATCTTCAAATACTGAATCAGTATGTTCTAAATGTGATAAATTTGAAGCTGACAATGACAAACTTTTGAAGGATGTGGAAAGTTTGACATTGGAAATCAAAGATTTGAAGGAACAGGTTAAAGAAATTTCAACTTTCAAGGATGAGAAGAAAGCTGATGATAAACAGATTCTTAAATTGCATAAACATTTTGAGATATTGAAATCTGAAAATGTCAAACTGTTAAGTGATTTGGACAGTTTGACATTAGAAAACAACAATTTGAAAGAAAATGAAAAAAAAAATTGAAATGAAAATAATTTTTTTTGAAAATGGAAAAGTAAAAATTGAAAAAGATTTTCAAAGTCAAATGAAGGTTTTAGAAGATGAGAAATCTGTTATCTTTAACAATAATCTTGAAAAATAAATTAAAATAAATTCTCATCTTCAAAAAATCATTAGGCTTGAAAATGAAGCGGAATTTGCTCGGAATAAAATCAAAAAGCTTGAAGAGAAATTGAAAGGTTTTGTGAATACTTCTTCGATTCCTTGTCCAAAACCGATCAATTCTGTGCCAATAAGTGACAATGTCACAAACTTTGACAAAGTCAAAGTTGAAGATTGTGATGAGAAAACTGATGATGAAGTTGAGAAAAGAAAAATATTTTTGAAATGAAATGAAATGTTTCAAGAAACTGTTTTACATTCTACTGAGAAAGGTGAATGCTCAACGCAAAAACCTGTAAAGAAGAATGTGGAACAAAAACAAAAGGATAAAAAGCCGAAAATTGTTCAAAATGAAAATAAAAGCTCATCAGTTCAATCATCCAATCGTGATAAAAAACCACAAAAATTGGAAAATCAAAACTCAAAAACTGTTGGTAATAAGTGGTGCAGGTTTGACCACAGTGCTTCAAAGTCAAATCCAACTTTCAGTAAGAGTGATGATTACCACAAAGCCAGACAATGCTATGATATGAATGTTTGGTGTGAAAGTGGTGATTGGTACGATAACAGAGTGTGTTACACTTGTGGTTTTCGAGGACACATTGCTGTTAACTGCCAAAATCAGTGGTTTGAGACGAGAAGATGCTATAATTGCCAAATCATAGGTCATATTGCAAGAGATTGCCCAATGAGATCAAATGGAAGATCGAGGGCTGAATCTTAGAAAATAACAAAGAAGATACCAGTCAAAGTCGAAGCAAAGCACAAAGAACAGAAAGTTCTAGAACCGAAAGTGAAGCTTTCGCAGGGGCAAAAAGACAGACTGAGGAAAAAGAGGAAGAAAGCAAGAGAATATCTCGAAAGGATTTTGTCCTCGGATACAACTGGTAAAACAGATAAAAGTTCTGATAAATCGTCTTGCTCACCAAAGAACAACAAATCAAGCAAAACGCATTCATCAGATACAAATCTGAGGACGAAGAGGGAAAGAAGAAAAATAAAGTTATTGGCAATGAATCCGTTTCTTCGGAAACAAAGGAGCCACATGTTGGCGATGAATCTGGCTCATCAAAGTCAGACAAGCCACATTCAGGCAATGATTTTGGTTCGTTAAAACCAGAGGAGCCATTTGTTGAGGTAAAAGTTGAGAATTCTGGTCTAACAATGGATGATGCAAATTTTCCACCATTGTTGAACAAGAATTCAAAATCACCCAAGGACCGTTAGGCTTGGGTGAATTTGTTTAAATGAAAAACCTGACTTGCCGGAGCTCCCAAGTTGGTAATCGTGGAGCAGGAATCGGCATCTTTCTTGAGAAATTCACAAATGTGATATTTCGACTTAAAAGTGGTAAATCAGGGACATTAAGTTGTACTTGATTTTCTACAAATGGTTTTTGTGATTTGATCTTAATTGTTATAATTTTTACAAGTAATTGAAGAGAACAAGGTGATGAATGATCCCCATGTTTGAGAAATGACTCACAAAACTAATTTTCCAGAAAAACCATTTTGATTAAAACAAACTTAAGTGTTTTGAAATCACTATGGGAAAATGTTTTGGTGTCAGGGGGAGTTCTGATTGTTCAAGCCAAGTGAATGGAGAATTGAAGTAATTCTCATCATGTTGTCATTTACTTTGTACAGTTCATTTTCAAATTTTCCCAGAAATCAAAATTGAGATATATTTTGATTTTACGGGGAGTTACAGTTGATAAAAGTTTAAAGGCATTACTTGAGTCAGTGTATTGCATGATGAGGGGATATGCTGAGATCGTGGGGTCCATAAGAATTTAGTGCTATCTAAATATACCTTAAACGTATCGGTAAGCATTTCGAAAGTTTTTAGATTGAGTTTAAGTGGACAACAATATCGTCAATCTATGTGAATTGTTTAAAACTAAAAATGTTTAAAGCTTAACGGTGCTTGTGATTGGTCACATAAACTGATATGATCCTCTTTCGCAAACTCGCAAAAATATTGTCTGTAAATATTTCTTTACTGTATTTCATTACATTCAAAAATCCAAAAAAGATTTTAGTGTGTTTTAGCATAAAATTTTGAAAAATACAAAAAGATTTTTGACAACTGATGTTGGAGAGCTGATATTCAAAATTTCAAGTGCTGAACATGTTGAACAGGTTTGGGAGTGTGTGTGATAAATTGAAAAATTTTGATTTAAGAAAGATGTTGAGATTAGTTAATCAAGGTCATTAATTTTAACTTGATGTAACTACTACTAGTAAGTTTTTCTTATTGATTTAAGTAAAAACTTATGTTTTGATGAGAAAATGTGTGCAGGAGATGAGCTGAACAAGAGTTAAAGCCAGGAATTAATCTCAAGGTGATAGCTAATTCCAGACAGCGATCCCAGCATGATGAAAGGGGGAGTCTGACGAGGTTAGAACCAAAGAGAAGATCCTGGTACATGCTAAGAAAGAAAGGAGATCGATCAAGATTGAAGAGTCGTCATGTTGAAGACTCTCACTGAAGATTCCGTCAACATTCAAGGGGGAGTCTGTTGGTGCAGTTGTCTGTCGACTTCATCTTCGTTCGAGTCTCAGATTGTGAAAGAGCCCGAAGACTGATAAAGACTGAAGATGCAAAGACTCGATACTTCAGACTCGTCAACATCCGAGGGGGAGTCTGTTAGTGCATTACGTCTGTCGACTACGTCTTGTATCAAGTCGTGTAATAGAATAGATGAAATAAGTCACACAGTTCGAGATTAACAGGATACAGAGGTGAACAATCCAGTTCAAACGAAGTGGCCAGTTCAAACGAAGTGGTCAGTTCAAACGAAGTGGACAGTTCAAACGAACTGGACCAGTTCGTATGAACTGGAAAGGTTTGTTCAAACGAACTGGAAATAGTATAAATAGGTGACTTGTGATTTTCATTTGTAACTTTTAGATTCCGGTAGCGAAGCTCTGCCGAAGTGTCTCCAAGTCTGTAAACGTGTTCTAATCAATACAAGAGACAGTTAATAGTGAATATCAAGCTGAAACAAACTCTGATTCATCGAATTCCGCCTTTGAATCAGTTTAGAGCTCTTCTGAAGACTCGTTCAGATCGATTCTCGATCCTACAGTTTTGTATACAAACTTTGTTACTACACTGTGAGTAGTAGCATGACCACAAGTCAGGTTGACAGTACCGTGGGTGGTAATTAAAGTAGAAATATAAACAAATGTAATTGCGAGATCGCCCTCAATGCTGAAAATGATAAAACCTATTTTGATTAAAGTGGGATTCACTCACCAGTATTTCTTGCTGATAAAATGTTTTAAACACGTGTTTCAGGAAACTTAGTGTGAAGCCAATAAAAGCCAGCTGGAGAGCACTGAAGGCTTAGAAAACTGGCCATAAAAGTTACATAATTAAAAAGGAGAATTGTTTTCAATAATTAGGGTTATTCCCTATAAATATGTTACAACTGAAAATCGGATTTTGCCCCACTTATTATTACAAATATATTAAAAAAAAACTTGGGTTTTACCCCATTTATCTATTTTAAACATTTTGGTGTTTAACTCTGATAAAATATTTCCTAACTACGGCCCTGATGAAATTTTCCGCTGCCAAATTAATAAACACCGATACCATCTGCTCTGAGTCTCGCGGCTCCCGCTCCCGGGGAGGGGTCGGGGGTTGTGACAGTTTTGAGTTGTTTGGTTTTCTTAGCGAAATCCATTGCTTTATTCAACCAAACCTTTATTCTTTAGGTGACCATGCTTGATGATCTTATAAATTCTGAATGATGATTATCATCATCATCCTTTCTTTACTACGATTAAAATCAATGACTTCGATCATCTTTTTGTATGGGCAATACCTTCGTTTCTATGACCTCGCGGGTCATTTATCCTTTGGTTTTACATGCCCCTTTTTTGTCAATCATGGCTCTTTCGTCTATTATGACTTATTTCTCTATTCACTTGGGTCATCTATTTCTATGTGCGCCATACATCGTTTTTATGGTTCCCTCGAAAACCATTTATACGAGTATACCCATAAGATTTCTTGACCTCAGGTTCTTTTAGCTTTTTCATTCGTCTCGACCTTACCACATCAGACATAACTGTGCTCATTATAAGAACCTCATGGTATCATGTGTTCACTACTTACATGGCCAGAGTAAGTGATCAACACATGGTACACATAACCTTATTATAATTTCCACATCACGTACCATGTAAGTAATCTATAGATTTATTTCATTTTTATGATTCCATTTGGTAAAACTTTATTTAATTGTCAATTAACAATTATTAGTTTTACCCGTCTTATCCTTGAACATATAAAATGTCCCTTTTAATAACTATTTATACAATCACATTCGTTGATGTGATCATTGCTTTTCTCAAGTTGATCTACATTGAGAATGTTTACTTGGATGATTACTCTTGTCCAAATTTATATTTAAACTAAATTCAGTTATTGTCTTATTATTCGCAACTGTGAATAATACATATCTCTACTGAATTTCTCTTGGAAATGTCATCCTGGATGAGTAACATATCCAGGTTTTCCAAGTTTCATATTCTATATGCAACTATCATTCACTGTGTGTTTGTTGCATATTACCATTTATACTATAAGTTTAACACGTGTACCTTGTAGATACATGCCCTAATAAACTTTCCTTGTTGTTCGATCTCTTATTCGAGATCATTTCTTGATTCACGTCCTTGACATGTATGACTTACTTGTCATACTTCAGACTATTTCTTTAGACTCTCGTCATCTTCGGATACGAGGGTCCTTTAACTAAAACGTGTATAAAGATTAGTAACATTTGACATTAATAAGCGCCCGTATAATAATACAAGGCTTTCCACGACACGTGTTAACACACGTAATTCATTTAACTATATCGGTCTTTTATCGCTTTATTTGGGGTAACGTGTTTTACACGATAACCCTATGTGTTGTTTTCAACACTTTACATGCTAGACCATTAATGTACAGAATAACTTACCAGATTTTGCGATCAAGTCTCGAACCGAACACTTTACTCTTTAACCTTGAGCTCTGATTACCAACTTGTAAAACCATTACTTGTTTTATATGATTTTCATATAAATTTCGTATAATATAGTGTAATTACAACTAAACATCTTGTATATCAATTCGTTGCTTAAAACGTGCCGACGAATCATTAGGCGGAAGCTTGAATTCTTGATCGTGTTCGGTTCTTCGTTGAGCTTGATCGTCCTCCGGTATTTCACATAATTCCTACATTTCATACAACATGAAATGAGTTAGTTATAAGGAGTTTATAAGTGTTTAATTCAAGTCTGGATATTAAAACGAACAAGAAAAACAAATTTTCCAGCTATTTGAGCTCTCGCGGGCCATCACAGAGTCAGGCCTATGCCCTCGCGGGGTGCGAAAACCGTTGCGCTGCGCGATGCCACCACCATCTCCTCATCGCATGACGCGAGGACTTGATTTCGACAGAAAGATTGCAGCCAGCTGTATATTCTCAGCAAACCAAACTTTTACATCAACGGACATAACTCACTCGTTTTTAATCCGTTTTGCGTCACGTTTCCTCCTACGTGATCGTAAATTAATTCTCCATCATATGGAGTTAAAATCCGATATCCGGACTGACAAAATTTGAGACTTTTAAGCCTTCGGCTTAATATAAATTTACTAAGTTTTGACTCGTTCGTGTATTTATCAAACAAACATGTTTGTTTGATCCCAATTTCTCATGAACCTCATAACTTCAATATTGTCTATCATATTAGGTTCAAATCACGGGTTTATATACCTTCTTAAACTCGTTTTGACTTAGATGCTTATTTTGACCCGTTAAGGGTATTTAAGCACTTTTCCGTATAATTTATGCTCATTTATTTCTAGCATCTTATTTCCACATTATTTATCAAATGATCTTCCACCACAACTATATTTGTGGTGGATTTAATGTGGTGATCTATGTATTCCGAGTTTTACGCCACGGATATTCATTTTACGACAAAGACTCCTATAGAGTCATTTGACCTAAAGATTCACATCTTTCGCTTTTTATACTTATTCTAAGTATTTATTTGATCATACAACTCGTTTCCAATCAACCTTTAAGGTTCGTTTGCTCAATTTAGCTTACAAGAGTGTTTTGGTCCATTTTAGCCTTTCATTTACGTTGAAAGACTTTTGAAAGCATGTTTGACCCAAAATCCCTCTTCTTAGCTATGATTTGGTTTGAAAAGTCATTATGTTTCAAAACTAAATGACCATCCTTTAAATCATTCGGTTTACCTATTAAAGTAACCAAATGTCTATTTTCGACTTTATTTAACTCTAATTGAACCTTACGTTCTAAATGAGTAGTAATCTTTTTACACATACCTGGCTCGAATCAATATATTGACCTGTTTTAATACCTTGCCTTAAAAATCGCTACTTAATAGCGATGCGTATATGTATGGTAAGTCATATAATCATTCAATTCATAGCATATATGTATAATTTTCACTTAGGGTTTTGTTCCTAAGCAAGTATACATCACAAAATCAGTCATAACTTCAATAATTCATTCATAATTCGCGATTATGATGTTTACTCAAATTTCACAACTTCACAAATCATCAAAATTTGACATACCTTATGATCCCCTAGCTTGGGTGATCATTAATTCAAGTTCAATTGTGAATTTGTGCTTCATTTAAGCTTTCAATTTGATGGTTTTGCTGTGATTAGGGTTTTGAACTCCTGGGGAGTTCCTTCTGATCGAACAGAACACACTTTTGTGTGTGTTTTGTTTTAAACTTTCTTTTATTAAATAAACTTTCAAGTTTATCCAAATTTGGCCCCTCATGTTTGGTTAGTTTATTAAGTAGGCCACCACCCACTTAGTTTCAATAACATTCCCTCTAATTAACTAGGTTAAACATTCCTAGTTAATTTAGTGGGTTCGGGAAGATTTCAACTCGTTTTATTTTAAGTCTCGTTAACTCGGGCCTTTTATAAGCTTTATTTCTCAAAAGCATTCTTTATACAACTTTTATTCAATATTAGGTTTATTTATTTAAATCCTAATATTCACCGGGTTACTTTTACCACTAACTGTAATTCACCCGTCTTTTAGTATTAACGTGGTTTGATTACCAAACCCGTTTTCGGGGTGTTACAGTTAAGTTCTAACCATCCATGAGTTTATATAAACTCGAAATGATATTTTTATAACATAAAAGTGGGTAAAGTTTATAAATAAAACAATAAATATAATTTTTGGAAAGTTATAATACATATATTCAAATATCTTATGTGGTATGTGTTACATATATATTATGTATACTAGTAATAAGAAGACACACTCACAAATACTTAAAAACCGATCACTTGGACAATACACCAAATACATATACACGAACCACACATATATCAACCATGAACGGACTTCGGACAAAACGGTTCACAACCATAAATATTAACAAGTTAATATATACTTACGGAACCGACACAAATATATATATAATAAACGCTCTATCGAATAAAGCGCGTTGTCATCGGAAACGACTATCCTAGCGTCTCTACCCGAAGCGTGCAACCATCGCGGACGACAAAAGGACACTTTCGATACAAAAATATAAATTTTTAGCTCTACGACAAAACTCTTAAAAATAATATATATTTAAAAACAAGAGAAGTATACATATATATTAACACTTATTAAAAATCCGGAAAGTGTAAAGTAAATATTTCCAAGTGTATATATAAAAACGCAAGTATACAAGTATAATAATACGTATTAAATACACTTGTGAAAGTATATGAATACATGGACTTATAATGGGCTAGTAAAGGCCCATTTATATAATAAATTAGGCTAAAGCCCACTTCCGTAACATAAACATTGGGCTAGGCTCAATATCTTAATTACATGGGCAATGGCCCATTTTGATAAACACTTATAAAGGCCCAAAAGATCATAAAATGTGGGCTAGGCCCAATGTAAAATACATGTATGTTTTTATAAAAATATATTGTAAGAATACATTATAAATACGGTGTACCTACACGTAGGGGTGTTCAAAACCGGATATCCGAAGTTTCGGATATCCGAACATTTCGGATAGTAGATTTCACTATCCGAATCCGTATCCGAAATTTCGGATATCCGACTTTCGGATATCCGAAATTTCGGATACGGATAATGAAACGGATATCCGAAATTCTAAAACAAAAAAAATCAAATAAAAATACAAACTTTGTCTTTCCCAACATAATGAAAAGATCTGCTGTTCAAAAGAAACAAACCAACACAATTCAAGGTTCTAAAATAAAGCATAACATGTCCAAAATAACACATAACACAATTCAAACCAACACAATTCAAAGTTTTAAAAGTCGAAATAAACACATAATCTTCCAAATCCAATCATCCGATTCCAATCCATCCTTCGAACTTCCAATGCACCATATGAAACCTGCGCAAGAATATAATGTGTGAAACGAGTCAACAAATGTTTTTTTGCTTCATATGTATTAAAGTAATACAAAAATATATAGAATCAACAAATACAAAACAAAACCATAAGCAACAAATCTGTCAAAGTTCAACTGAGACAAATATGTTTATGTCCAAAACAACTTATAAACGAATAAAAGTACTAAACTAATCTGTTAACAAATCTGTAACAAAACAACTTATAAATGAATCTGTTCAAAGTATGTTTATGATGTATATTATACAAACTCTAGAATTGACTCTTTGTTAGATTAATCAAGTACTGCTACAAAGCTATGAACAAATCAAAACAAGATAACAAATCTAACGAACAGGCCTGAATGGAAATCGTGTGAACAAATCTTTGAACAATAATCATATGAACAATCTATGAACAAATCGTGTGAACAAATTTGGAAACAAATTACACATAAATAATCGAAAAAATCATAAATGGTAATCTAACGAACAGGCCTGAATGGAAATCCTGTGAACAAATCTTTGAACAAAAATCATATGAACAATCTATGAACAAATCGTGTGAACAAATTTGGAAACAAAGAACACATAAATAATCGGAAAAAATCATAAATGGTAATCTAAAAATCGATGAAACTGGAAACAAATGATAATCTAAAAATCATAAACTTGGATTCGTACCTTGGATCTTTGATTTTTGGATGATTGGATCTTCGATTTTCAGATCTTAACTCACAGATCTGGATGTTTTTTTCATTCGTGGGGTGAGAGCAGAGATGTGAGATAGCGGCTGATGGAATAGAAAGAGATTAGGGTTAGGTTTTTTTTTCTATAAGTGGTATTATATACTAGGGGTAGTTAAAAAAATTCGGATGTCGGATATCCGAAATATCCGAAACTTTCTGAAATAACTATCCGACTTATAGCGGCTACACGTATTATACAGTATACCTACACGTATAAATACGGTATACCACACGTATAAATACTGTATATCACGCCTATAAATACGGTGTACCGCACATATAAATACGATATAAGTATACGAATAAAAGGCTCAAGTACATGGTGATGTACTCTCAAACACTTGTTGAAGTGTACTCTCACAAGGATGTCGTACACGTACGACGACGTATTCACGACGTTAAAAATAAATATTTTTAACACTTATATCTATAAAAGATATACCATTATATTCGTGTAACAAATATACAGTCTCGAATCAAAGCATACACATACAACAAATGCCAACATATTACTAAAAATACACAAGTGTTCCAAGAAAACAAAACACAAATAATAAACGTTCAAGATGAACAACGAGTACAAGGTCTAGGAAAGACCGACGTGTCTAATGAGTTAGAACCCTTGTAGGTTGGCTCGCGCATATGGAACGCGGTTGCTAGAACTTATTGCTGGATGCAATACAGTGAGTTCATGTCCCCCTTTTCTTTTAACGTTTTCGGTTTTACAACTCTCGGGGGGAAATATATGTTAACAAGGGTATGATTAAGCTATGGAACGAATTCTTGGATCACGTGCTAATAGGCGCTAACTTAGGCACCATTAATCCTTTTAAGGACCACGGAACAAAGGGTAGATCTATTGGGTACGGGCGAGCCCCACTCACGGTCCTTATGCAGCCACTTAGAGTGCTGTTGTGTCCCTGTCGAAGTTAATCGACACTTAAATCGTCTACCGGGTTGAGTGCTTCCTATGTCGGCACACATATTAATGTCCTTGCAAAACATTAATGATCATTAGCTTCATAGACGCTTTACATACCAACTTACAGCTTTTGAACTTTCAAATGTTTTGAGATTCATTTGATGCGCATAAACGTAAAACACATGAACTCGCTCAACTTTTATTGATGTTTTCGAACTTACATGTATTTCAGGAAACTAATGAGATCTTGGTGCTGGTGGTCTTTTGAATCTTTTGGAATAACAAGTTATCGATGTCATCCCTTTTGGAGGGTTTGGTCCATATATCTCATCTTCAATGAGATATATGATGCAAAGCCTCGTATTTTAAACTTATGTTGAACTCGTCTTTTGTAAAACTTATAACTTATGTCGTCTTGTGTTTTAAACAACTGATGGTGTGTACTTTTAACTTATGTCAATGGATGAACATCATACATTTTTAATCATGTAGTTGTTTACTATTATTGTATGCAATGAGAAACTAATCAAGTTCACACCGCGCGCTTCCGCTAATGAACGGAAGTGACAGATTGGTATCAGAGTTTCGATTGTAGTGAACTAGGATTCCTTCTCGAGTCTAGTCTACAATCACTAGGATCCTCTCACGAAAACATTTTGTTTTTGAAAAAAAATGTTTTTTATTGCATAAACAAAGACACCAAGATCCACTAACAAAACTCTTTTCAAGGAGATAATGCGACGACATTATTTGGGGTTTAGTCTATATGGGGCAGACTAGTTAAACTAGAATGATTCGCACAAACCAACGTCATTACATTTGACATGCCATATTTATTTATATGTATATAATAAGTAATAATATTATTTATTGATATATATATATATATATATATATACATGTTGTACGGATTATTTTTGCCATGGTACTATGGCTTCTTCTGCTAGTAGTGGCATCTATGACGACATTGATCCTATGGAGATAGCATCAGATGACGAGTTCCCAAATGTTATTGAGATCATTTCTTCTGATGATGAGGATGCAGAGGATTTTCAGCTATTTGCGCTACCTGATCCTATCTTTGATGGCGAGCCTTTGGAGGACGACGTTTTAGCTGTGGGGCCACAGCTAAACGAGTTTGTCATCATTGGTTATCCCGACAGTGCACACATCGTCAAGTTTATTCCATTGGACGTCGTGCCCCTTGCTGATGTCCCGTTTATGGAGCTACCCGATGATGAGGACGAGGTCCCCGTCATCCATGTTAATCACTTGGATGATGAGATCGGCGATGGTGAGGTTCTTGAGATAGACATTTTAGAGGTTTCGTCACTGGTCGTTTCTGTAGTAGATATCTCATCTTCCGATGTGAGTGATGACGTATCCTCATCGGCCATTCGCCGCGCTGGGCTGCGGGCGGATGCCACCGATAGTAGTTTCGACACGATACCTATTGCTACACTGTCTCCTGTCCAGGAACCTGTTTTAGATGTGGGGCCACAGCTAAACGAGTTTGTCATCATTGGTTATCCTGACGGTGCACACATCGTCAAGTTTATTCCGTTGGACGTCGTGCCCCTTGCTGCTGTCCCGTTTATGGAGCTACCCGATGATGAGGACGAGGTCCCCGTCATCCATGTTAATCACTTGGATGATGAGATCGGCGATGGTGAGGTTCTTGACATAGACATTTTAGAGGTTTCGTCACCGGTCGTTTCTGTAGTAGATATCTCATCTTCCGATGTGAGTGATGACATATCCTCATCGGCCATTCGCCGCGCTGGGCTGCGGGCGGATGCCACCGATAGTAGTTTCGACACGATACCTATTGCTACACTGTCTCTTGTCCAGGAACCTGTATCTACTCCAGCCCACACCATTGTTCCTACCACTGTTGCACCTGTTACAACAACTTCTTTACCCACACCCGATACCCCCATTGCTGGACACCCACTTTCCCCACATACTACTGACCCTACTGCCCCTGTTGATGGCACTCGACATCGGAGACACACATAACCTAATCCATACTGTACAGACACATCTATCATCTTCACTCATGAGATCCCTGCACCTCGCCATGGGGAGGGCACTTCTCGTCAACAGACATACCTAGATACCCATGTGCCAGCTGATCATTTGTCTACACGATACCCTTCGCCTCATATGTCAGAGTCAGATCCCTACCATCCCTGTCACCATCCTACCTTCACTCCAGATGATTTTCCCCTCTCTTTACAGTTACAGATCCGAGTCCTCTCCCGCCGGGTCAGGGAGTTGGAGCATTTTATTATTTTTTTGATATTCGGAACCGGATATTTCAGAAAGTTTCGGATATCCGAATATAAGTTTTCATATATTTTTCGGATATTTCGGATATTTTCGGATACTTCGGATATTCAGATATCCGATAAAACAAATTTTAGATTTCGGATATCTGAAAAATCTGGAAATTTTTAAAATCACTATCTGAATCGGAAAAATTCGGAAATCCGAATTTTCGAATATTTTGGATTCGGATTTTCGGATACGGATAGTTTTAAACACCCCTACAAATTAGAGCATGTATTGAAGATTGATGTGTTAGAAGAAATGGAAAATATTAAATTTTGATTTGTATCTTGTACTAGTCTAAGAACCCGCGAGTTTCGCTGGTGGCTTTAACACCAACTAAACACATAAAACATTCTAAACGTACCATATAAACCATAAATGTATACTTATAATTGTTCGAAAATGGTACCACACAAAATACATGGTAGAGGCATAATAATCGTCAATTTTGTCCAAACATTGTACGATGACAAAAAAAAAACCTTAAACATGATTACTATCGGCATAATTGTTTACCACATATATTATTGACAAAACATACATTTTCTAAACGTTGGGGTTAGCAATGAGCAACCTTTTGAGATTCCTATCATAACGAAGCACGAACTGACCTCCATCCTCCAAACCAGCTTGCAGCATAAAGTTTTGCCATCCTCTTAACGCATACCTAATCCTGCCATGTGTAATTTCTTCCCGCATCTCCAAAGTCATTGAAAAGTCGTCTTCAGTTTGAGCTGTCATTTCATCAATGACAGATAAATCCACATTCATGGCAAAGGCATTCGGGAACCGCTGCATTACAATTCAATAAAAGAAGACAGTTAAATCATTAATAAAAATTCAAACTTTAAAATATTCCATAATATTAAATTAACGCATTTAGATAATGAGATACTTACAAAACGAAAAGTGAGATGCCATGTTAGTTCATACTCATCAGGTTGATCAACAACTGGTGGAATGGGTGGAACATCTAAAAACTCTTGTTCCAAGACAGGCTCGGCTTCTACAACTGGGACATCAGGCAGAACATTTACCACATCATCTTCCAAGATAGGCTCGTCTTGAAAGGACACATCATCATTACCATCGCTGACATCCTGTTGTTCGTAATCCATGCCCTATTGAGAGCCATCTACTAACAAATCTTCAATCAGATCCATTTCTTCAGTTTGTTCATGTTCGTCAACACGAACAATAAAAGCAACCTTGACAATAACAGTCCATTCGTTGCTTTCATCATTTGTTATAACCACCGGACCAATCGGATAGCCTTTCAAATCGTCGAACTTATTATACCATGAGGGCAAAGACTGTAAGTTATAAAGAAAATATATTAGTTAGTTAAATCAATATAAATGTAAAAGAAACTTTCAAAAAATAATAAATACTTAAATACCAAAAAGGACTTAGTTAGAACATGTTACCTGTTCAGTCTTTGATGAATCTGCAATAAAAATGTAAAACCCACGATCCAAAGTAAGTGACTGCAGAACCTTAGGACGGAACAATAAAATTTATCTGTCCTTGATGGAACTTTGCACCTTTAACTGTGTGTACATAACTTTTAAAGTGATTTTAAAAATTTTCGGATATTTCGAATATCCAAAAATTTAATTTTTTTTTTGGATATCCGATGTATCGGAAAATATCCGAAATATCCGAAACTTTTGCTTGAACATGTATTATACACACTATAATACACAAGTATAATAAATATGGTAATGGTTGTTACACTGTAATACACAACTATTATAAATATGGTAATGGTAGTTATGTCTTTTGCTTGAACATGGTAATGGTAGTTACGTCTTTTGCTTGAACATGGTAACGCTAGTTATGTCTTTTGCTTGAACATGTTTATAAGCATACACAACTATAATAAATATGGTACTTGTTTTGGTCAAAAATTACCGAAGCAATTTAGTAATCAAATTAGTTAAGTGAGGTAGTGTGCTAAAATTATGTGTGAAAAATATGTTAATCAAATTAATTATAAAAACAGTTTCAGGATACGGCTCAGTATATAAAGCTGTATCTATGATCAAACAATGAGCGAAAAAGTAAAGGTTGACACGTGATGTACGAGGAAAGCCCTTGATCAATCTAGATCGTCGGCACAAAACCTCGAGAGCTGACAATCGCAGCTGCCTTGTTCTTCTTATTGCTTTAAACTCCAGGATACAGTGCAGGATGTAGAGCGAATCAACTAGGTGTTACAATGTGATTTGAATACAAGTGTAGTGTTTTCAGAGAGCTAGAGAGAAAAGTGTTTGAAAATGTGAAAGTTGCGTGCCTTAATCTGATCCGCCCCCATCTATTTATAGTAAAACAAATATAACAAACTATCCTAAATAACCGGGATCCAGCGAATATTCCTCATTCGAACGTTGAAGACCTAGTCTTTCGGGTTCAACGTCTCTCCCACAACAAACATGCCCGAGTCTTGAGGAGATGAAGTCCATCTGACCGTTAGCAAACCCCAGCCTTTAACCTGCATGTGGTTAATTCAATCAACCTGAGGATATCGCCCAGGATGTCAGCAATATCCCCGTCCAGTATCCTGATCACAAATAAACAATTAAAAGCAGGATATTGATCAAGATATGTACACTCAGAAAATGACCCATAACAATTGTCCCCAAATATATCTGTTGGTATACCAATCCAACGGATATATTTTAAAAGTTTTATCTCATAAATTAAAGCAATCAATATGATGAGACCCTTGAAATGACAATGTGCAACTTCCAAGGCGTTATTTACTCTTTACCCCCTATATTTAGCCTATATTAACCGAGGGTCGTCTCATTATGATTATCCTTATCTTCAACTGAATATCAGGTCTTCTTCTCTCTCTCTTTTCTATTTTCTTTGTTTACATCTCCTGTTCTCCGATTGTGATCCTTCATGGCGACCCGTACTAGATCGCAAATGGCGGATTCTGTTTCCCCCTTCCACAAACAAAATTTGCTTCAGAACCCTTCAAAAGAGGTGTGTTCTTTTGATAATTCCGACATCGCAGCCCTACGAGTTTCCGGTGCCTTTCCCGCCGGGACAATCATCCATCCATTCGACCGAGAAGTCCGATCGGATTTTTGTTCCGACGAATGGGTCTGCTTTTTTGCCTACCCTTTCTCCATAGGACTTCAATACCCGTTTTCACCTTTTATTTCTCGTTTCTTTGAACTTACTGGCCTTAGCTTTGCCCAAATCATGCCCATGGTTTGGCGCATATTAGTCACCTTGGAAGGAATTAAGGCTCGCCACATGCCCGACCTGTGTATCGAGGATTTGCCGATGGCTTATCGTTTAAGATCTCATGGTTCCGGCCGATTCCTTTTATTCTCTATTTCCAAAGATCCTCTCATCCTCAAAGCTACCAAGAACGAGGATAAGTGGACAAGAAAATTCTTCTTTGTGAAAAGAGACTCCATTGATAAGGGTTTTGACCTTCCTAAAAGATGGTTGACTTCTGGTAGGACTTAGGGTTTTAGGAATATCCCCAATCATATCCCGAACCTCCATCCTGAACCAATATCCTGATGTATTTATTTCCTTTCTTGCAGCAAACTTCAAGGAACTAGCTCCCCCTGGTGCTGAATCAGAAGGAAGAATAAAAGAAATCTACAAGCTTCCAGAGGGTGAAAGAACCTTTAACCTGCTACTCACAAGCTCAAGTCAAAGATCAAGTTCCAACATGTCTGGTAAGCATATTTTCAGGAAATATCCTTATATTAAATTGATTATTATTTTTAAAGGTATAATAAGCCTAAAACATATTCCCTTGTGCAGTGCCAGTTATTAACCTCGAAGGCTTCCAACTCGACGAGTTGGACAACTACTCTAGCCTCGCACCTGTCAAGCAAGAATCCAATCCAAAGTCATCCGTCACACCGAAGCCTACCAGCTCGAAGACCACTACTGCTCCTAAAGCGCCTCCGGTATCCCGTACCCGGGCCTCTAGTTCCTTAAAGAGAAAAGAAGTTGAACCTCCCGCTACACCTCACGTGTTCCCATTTGAGAATCACGGGTTTACGGAATCCAGCAAATTTATGACCGGCTTCCTCAATCAGGTTAGTATCCTGACCCGTATCCTGCATCATATGCTAAGTAGAAATGTTCATTTAGAATAATACCTGTTTCTTTACCTTGCAGGGCCTTGAACTCCTGGTATTCCTTTATGAGGACGCATGTGGCTTAAACGTCATGCTGGAAAGCAAACTAAAGAAGGCTGAAGCTACCATTACGGATCAAGCAGCAATCGCCACCGCCAAATCTGAACACTACGAAGCTAAGTACAAGGCCATGACCCAAGATCACCATGTTGCCATCCAAAAGATCACCCAAGAGGCTCAAGCTAAGTCTGACGTGGTCCAGGTTCAGCACGAACAAGATATGGCTTCATACCAGGAGACCCTTAAGAATTCAGTCATCATCTCCCTCCTCCAGGCCAGACTGAAAATGGCTTACGAGGCTAGGGCTTTGGGCGTCGAATGTCCCTCATGGAACATCAAAGCCTGGGAGATGAAATTGAAAGATCTTGGCGACAATCCCATGGAACCCCCTTCAAAAACCTGTCACAGAGGAGCCCACCAAGGTAACCGAGAAGGTGGATGATGCTGGTGCTTCAAAGGATGCTGGTGGTGATTCTGGAGAAAATGCTGATGGAGAAGATGTTGCTGATGATGCTGAGAAGGATGTTGGAAAGGATACTGGTGGAGATGTCACGATGAAGGAGGGAGCTGACCCTTAAATGCAGCGATGTGGGCGATGATGGATATATGTGCTGAGGCCGGAGCCCACTTTTTAAAATTTCATGGTTATGGTCTGTAAAACAATTTACATTTCCTATCTTTGAACAATTTATATTTCCTGCATTAGAACAATATGATGACCAAAGGTGGATGGGTCCTAGGTTTTAGGATGAAGCCCTTGGTCATCGGTTCGTATAATTTGTTTTGAATATCGTAACGGTTGAAGGTGGACATGTTTCGTTTTGAGATAAGGCCTTCAACCGTTATGTAGGTATGGTAGAAACTAAACGTGCTTTTGGCGGATGGGCCTCGGTTTGAGGTGAAACCAAAAGCACAACTTTTGACTTGTTAATAATATAACTATCTCTTGACTTATTTGTTATCGCCTTTTAGATTTTTGCCATTCGTTACTTAGTATAATTTTTAGCTTCGCAAAATTTTGTACCATTATCTTTTGAAAATATCCTGATCAACATATTCAATGATATGCTATGAAAACTTTTATTAAATAGGACTTCTAAAAATTCAATCAACTTTATAAAAAACTTTTCAAAGAGTGAAAGACAGTCCACTTTTCCAAAACCTGTTTTGATAATACTTGTATGATCAAAGTTTCGAACTAGTATCAGTTTCAAATATTTTTATCAAATATCTTGAGAAGTATTTCGAAAATATATTTTAAAAATATATTTTGACAATTTATCCTGATCAGGATGTTTAACCTTTTACCAAACATAGTATTGTTAAAAACTTAAACAACGTTTACAAAGGAAAGATCATACCAGGAATAGGGTATAACCCTATTATCAAACTTCAATCCCTTTGTAACTCTTTTAGTGAAGATGTCCCCTGTCTGAGACACTTAATGTATTAGGTCCGAGCTTTATCCTTTGAGCTTTACACCATTGCCTCAGTAGGAATGTCCCATGTGTACAATGTCTTCAAATATTTAGAAATATCCTGGATATCAGTTCCAATTGTATAGACAATTTTTCGTGTTACAGGGGTAAAACCCAATAATGTATTGGAGATAAATCCCTTGTATCCTGGGGGAAACCCCAAATTTTCGTGCGCTACAGGCGGGAGTGTATAAACTCCAAGACTTAGAAAGGTGAAAACCTTTAAACCTTAGAGAGTATGAAAATACCCTTTCGTGAGAGAGGGTGATCAATCCTCATATACCTTTAGGATTCAGGAGATAGCCAACAGTGACGATATTGTCAGCCACTTTTACATGGACTGGTCCCGCCACCTTGAACTATTCCCGAATAACTTGCGCTCCAGGCGGGGTGTTTAAACCCAATTTGGATGAAAGGTGAATACTTTTAAACCTGTGAAGGGATCAGGACCCCTTATACATGAGAGAGGGGGCCAATCCTCTAATCTTCCGAAGTATCCTGAGTGAGCATCCTGGAGCTATATCCCGGAGCATATACTGCAAAACATCCTTAAACTAAGGTGGGTGTTAGCTTGGCTAACACCCCTCCGATGCTTAAGTTAGTATTGGGTTCAAGATAATACACAAATATATTTAAAAGAGATAGAATACGTACCATTCTGAGATAGAAATTAAATTCTATTCTTACTTGAAATAGAGA
This sequence comes from Helianthus tuberosus, assembly GCA_030545235.1. Taxonomy (NCBI): domain Eukaryota; kingdom Viridiplantae; phylum Streptophyta; class Magnoliopsida; order Asterales; family Asteraceae; genus Helianthus; species Helianthus tuberosus. The sequence continues at coordinate 141,965,257 of CM060383.1, forward strand.
TTTAAGTGTATCGCATTCCAGGATCTCGGTAGCATATCCCCTTCCATATTCTTGAGTCTATATGCTCCTTTCCCTGCTTCTGACTCAACTTCATATGGTCCTTCCCATTTTGGAGCTAGCTTGCCATCGGCAGGATTAGTGGTATTTTGAAAAGCTTTTCTTAGCACCCAATCACCAACTCGAAATCTCCTAGTCCTTATATTCTTGTTATATGCTCTGGATATTCTTTGTTGATATGCTGCCATCCTCAGCCTTGCTGCATCCCTTTTTTTTCATCTATAGTATCCAAATCTTGACATAAGGCCTCAGGATTCTGTTCAGGATCCCGTAGGATAGACCTTGCAGTAGGTATCGCCATTTCCATTGGAATCATTGCTTCTGCTCCAAATACCAAGGAAAATGGGGTTTGGCCTGTTGCATTCTTTACCGTTGTCCTATCAGCCCACAAAACAAAGGGTAATTCCTCTGCCCATCTTCCTTTTTTGGCTCCAATTCTCTTCTGCAAGTTGTTGACAATTATCTTGTTTGAGGATTCAGCTTGTCCATTTGCTTGAGGATGTACCGGAGTAGACGTAATCATTTTGATTCCCCAACTCTTGCAAAAGTCAGTAGTCCTCTTACTTATAAACTGAGAACCATTGTCACAGATTATCTCGGCTGGTACTCCGAATCTGGTCAGGATATTTCTCTTTATGAAGGATACCACTTCTTGATCCCTGACTTGGACAAATGCCTCGGCTTCAACCCATTTGGAGAAATAATCTGTCATTGCCAACATAAAAACCTTTCCTCCTGGAGCCTTTGGAAGCTTTCCCACTATATCCATACCCCACTTCATAAATGGCCAAGGGGAAACAATAGGATACAATGGTTCAGCAGGCTGATGCAGTATGTTACTACGTCTTTGACATGCATCACATCTTCGAACATATTCTGTGGCATCTTTCCTCATTGTTGGCCAATAATATCCTGTCCTTAATACTTTTGAGAATAATGACCTGCCCCCAGTATGGTTACCACAATCCCCTTCATGTATATCCTGAAGTACTTCCTTGGTTTCAGGATCCTCCAAGCACCTCAGATACGGTCCTGCAAGAGACTTCTTGTATAAAACATTATTTATAATGGTGAATCGTGATACCTTCATCCTAAACGCCTTAGGATTTTCATCTCCGGGGATATGTCCTTCCTTGAAATATCTCATGATTGGAGTCATCCAGGATTTAGGATCCTTTTCAGGATACTCTGCTCCAGGATCATGAATACCCGCTACTTCTTTATCCTGAGGATTCGTTGCAGGATACAAGATATGTAATATTGGTATTTGGGTCCCTTCCGGTATCCTGATCGATGATCCCATATTTGCTAAGGCATCTGCTTCAGCATTATCCTCTCTTGGTACCTGTTCAAGTGTAAAAACATCGAAATATCCTGCTAATTTTTTGAGAATATCAAGGTATTCGATTAATTTCTCACCCTTAACTGCATAGGATCCATTAAAATGATTAGTAATTAACAAGGAGTCAACATATACTTGCAAATTCTTGATACTCATATTCTTAGCCAACTCTAATCCTGCAATTAAAGCCTCATATTCTGCCTCATTATTGGTAGCAGGAAATTCACACCTAATAGCCTGGGGTAATATGTCCCCCTGTGGCGATTTTAGTAGTATACCTAAACCTACACCTCTTACATTGGATGCACCATCAGTATATAATGTCCAGCATTCTAAGTTTTCTCCGAGCTGCTGAACTTCTAGGTCTACCTCGTCCTGAATGTCACTACTGAAATCAGCCACAAAGTCAGCTAAAGCCTGAGACTTTATGGCATTTTTAGGTTCATATACTAAATCATAAGCACTCAACTTTACTGACCACTTGGCCATCCTGCCTGACATCTCTGGTTTCCTAAGAACATTTTTTACAGGATAGTTTGTTTTAACATGAATCCTATGTGTCTCAAAGTAATGTCTAAGCTTCGTTGATGCCATAACTAATGCTAGTATCAATTTTTCTAAATGAGAATACCTAGTTTCAGCATTTAACAAACTTTTACTAACATAATAAACAGGATATTGCTGACCTTCATGATCCTTTACAAGGACGGCACTTACAGCATTCCCTGATACAGCGAGGTATAGGGATAGTGGTTCACCATTCTCAGGCTTCATCAGTAGAGGTGCAGTTGAAAGATATTGCTTCAAATCCTACAGAGCTGCTTCATGCTTCTCTCCCCATTCAAATTTCTTATTCTTCTTGAGGATATCATAGAATTCCTTGCATTTTTCCGAGGATCTTGAAATAAATCTGTTCAATGTTGCTACTCGGCCTATTAACCGTTGAACATCCTTCATATTCAAGGGTGATTTTATATCCAGGATAGCTTTAATCTGCTCCGGGCTTGCCTCTATCCCCCTTTTCGTCACCATATATCCTAAAAACTTTCCTGCCCTCACTCCTAAATGGCACTTAGCAGGATTCAGCTTCATGTTATACTGATCCAGGATATCAAATGCTCCCTTGATATCCTGGAGGTGATCCTCAGCCTTTTTAGATTTTACCACCATATCGTCAATATATACCTCCATGGTGTCCCCCAGCTTATCTTTGAACATCATGTTCACCAATCTCTGGTATGTTGCACCTGCATTTTTCAAACCAAAAGGCATAGCCGTATAACAATAAATACCTGTTGGTGTCATGAAGGCAGTATCCTCCTGGTCAGAAGGTTCCATTTGAATCTGCTGAAATCCTGAGGATGCATCCATGAAGGTCAACATTTCGTGCCTGGCAGTAGCATCCACCATTGCATCAATGTGAGGAAGAGGAAAAGGGACCTTAGGACAAGCCTTGTTCAAGTCTGTGTAGTCCACACAGACTCTCCATTTCCCAATTTTATTCTGTACCACTACTACATTTGCTAGCCATCTTGGGAATTTGACTTCTCTGATCATCCTTGACTTCAACAGTCTTTCCACTTCCTCTTGGATAATCGTATTCCGCTCAGGAGCAAATTTCCTTCTTTTTTGCTGAACGGGCTTGAATGATCTGTCAATTCCAAGCTTGTGAGTGATGATGTCTTTGGATATACCTGTCATATCCTCATGCTTCCATGCAAACGTTGACATCCTGCATTTCAAAAAGTTAGTTAACTGTTTTTCAATATCCTGAGGGATATTGGTTCCTACGAGCACCGAGATATCAGGATTATCCTGATCCAAGATAATTTTCTTCACATCCTGCTCCGGATCCTGTACGATATCCTAGGCCCGCATGTTTAATTGCTATGCTGCACTAGGCTTGGTTGAGGATTTCATCGAGGATGAGTAACATTCTTTCGCCACCTGCTGATCACTATCGACTTTGACAACTCCCCAAGGGGTAGGGATCTTGATGCATTGGTGATATGTTGATGGCACAACCTTCATATCGTGAATCCATGGTCTTCCAAGTATGATGTTATAGCAGGATGGAGAATCCATCACACAGAAACGTTGTATCGAGTTGATTCCTTCAACATATACTGGTAACCTTATCTCTCCCACTGTGTTTCTAGCTTTTCCACTGAAACCAACGAGCACAGTGGACTTTGAAGTAATATCCATTGGAGATACGTTCATCCTTTTCAATGTTTCCAGCTGAATTATATTGACAGAACTACCGTTGTCCACCAATATCTTGCGTACAAAATGATTAGCCACATATAATGTTATTACCAAAGCATCATGGTGAGGATCCTGAACAGTATCCCTGTCATCACTATCGAAAGTGATCACTTTATCAGTTGTGAGGGTAGTCATCCTGACTGGTTTGTCTCCTCTTTCATTCTTAGCTTCCTTTGCATGTCTCTTAGCCGCCGAATACGAAGTCCCACAAATGTCAGATCCTCCTGAAATAAAGTTAATTATCTTGGCATTTGCTGGGGGTGATGCCGCTCGTTCAGGATCCTTCTTGGGATCCTGACCTTTATTCTTCTTTTTCCCCAGCAAGTCCTTCAGATACCCTTTGCTTAACAGGTAACTTATTTCTTTCCTCAAAGCAATGCAATCCTCGGTCATATGTCCAAAGTCTTCATGGAAGGCACACCATTTGGATTTATCCTTCCAATCAGCTTTCTGCTGGTTCTTTCGAGGCCACCTAGCTTTGTCCCCTAAACCCTGCATAGCGTACATTAGCTCAGGTATATTAACAGAAAAGCAGTATTCAGATAAGTCAGGATATTCTTCAGGATCCTCGTCTTCAACAGCATCCACTCTCTTGTTATCATTTCTGCCATATGGCTTGGAGCGATATGGCTTATATGAGGACTCTGATTTCCTGTTGGTTGATTTGTAGGTTGAGGTAGAATTCATCCTCTCTTGCATCTTCTTATCATCTTCCAAACGGATATATCTTAAAGCCCTGTTACGAGCTTCGTCGAGATTCCTGCAGGGATTCATTACAAGATCCTGATAAAACTGAGAATCCTTTTGCAACCCCATCTTAAAAGCTTGCACAGCTGTTGCTACATCAAGATGTGGGATATCCAAGGATTCTCGACTGAACTTGTTCACATAATCTCTCAAGGATCCCTGAGATCCTTGAGTTATCCTGTAAAGGTCACTGGTTAGTTTTTCAAAACTCCGACTACAAGAAAATTGACTATTAAATAAATTAACCAAATGAGCAAACGAAGTAATTGAGTGAGGAGGGACATTTAACAGCCATTTTAAAGCTGATCCTATTAAGGTAGAGCCGAATCCCTTGCATAAGCATGCTTCCTTAAGACCTGGAGGGATAGGATTGATTTCCATCCGTTCTCTATACTGGGCAATATGCTCTTCAGGATCCGTAGTCCCGTCATACAGTTTCATGTTGGGGGTCTGAAATCTTTTTGGGATTTCAGCGTCACAGATAGGATACGCAAAGCGAGATATCCTGTGGCTATCTTGGGATACTTCCGGAATTGGCTGGACCACTCCAGGTACACTGGATATCATGTCCTTCAATTTTTGGAGCTCCCTGGTAAATGTTGACGTCATACCTGCATCCTGCAAAGACCCATTGTTGTTAGTAGCAAGAATATTATTATTTGACACATTACCGGTCAGAGGATTTTGGCCATATCCTGAAGCATATCCTGAACTCCTCACAGTCGACATCCTGACCGAGGAGGGTATCTCAGGGGTATGATTCTGAGAATGGCTTGGGATGATATTCCCCCTGTTATCCTCAGTGTAAACTGCGGAACTGAAGTTCAAAGCCCTGGGCTGTATAGGAGTGACAGTTTCTTCAGCAGGTCTACTCGAGCTAGCTTTTAAGAGTTGTATTTCTCTTAACAGCATTTGGTTAGTTTCCTGTTGTTGCCTCATTTGTTCCGACACACTTCCAAATAAAGTTAGAATTTCATCATTAGAGGCTAAAACGGGAGCAGATCCCTGAACGATCCGAGTAGGGATAACATCCTGAAGTTGTGAAGAAACTGGCATCCTTGGAGGAGGTGGTGGAAGCACCGAACCGGTAGTAGCAGAAGTCGTAGCAGACATAGAGGAGGAGCTCATGTTTGATCTCGAAGCCTTTGAAAGTAGGTTAGAAAAAAGTTTTGACAATAGAAAACCGAATAATGATTTTACTAAAGTTTTTAGCAAAAATAGAACCACTTGCCCCACGGTGGGCGCCAAATTGTTTTGGTCAAAAATTACCGAAGCAATTTAGTGATCAAATTAGTTAAGTGAGGTAGTGTGCTAAAATTATGTGTGAAAAATATGTTAATCAAATTAATTGTAAAAACAGTTTCAGGATACGGCTTAGTATATAAAGCTGTATCTATGATCAAACAATGAGCGAAAAAGTAAAGGTTGACACGTGATGTACGAGGAAAGCCCTTGATCAATCTAGATCGTCGGCACAAAACCTCGGGAGCTGACAATCGCAGCTGCCTTGTTCTTCTTATTGCTTTAAACTTCAGGATACAGTGCAGGATGTAGAGCGAATCAACTAGGTGTTACAATGTGATTTGAATACAAGTGTAGTGTTTTCAGAGAGCTAGAGAGACAAGTGTTTGAAAATGTGAAAGTTGCGTGCCTTAATCTGATCCGCCCCCATCTATTTATAGTAAAACAAATATAAAAAACTATCCTAAATAACCGGGATCCAGCGAATATTCCTCATTCGAACGTTGAAGACCTAGTCTTTCGGGTTCAAGGTCTCTCCCACAACAAACATGCCCGAGTCTTGAGGAGATGAAGTCCATCTGACCGTTAGCAAACCCCAGCCTTTAACCTGCACGTGGTTAATTCAATCAACCTCAGGATATCACCCAGGATGTCAGCAATATCCCCGTACAGTATCCTGATCACAAATAAACAATTAAAAGCAGGATATTGATCAAGATATGTACACTCAGAAAATGACCCATAACAGTACTTATGTCTAGGGGTGTTCAAAACAGGATATCCGAAATTTTCGGATACCAGATTTCACTATCTGAATTCGTATCCGAAAATTCGGATATCCAATCGGATAGTGTTTCGGATGTCCAAAAATCCAACTTTTTATGGAATTTTTAATTTTTTTATTATTGTTTCATATTCCGAACCGGATATTTCGGATAGTTTCCGATATCTGAATATAAGTTTTCGGATATTTTTCTGATATTTTCGGATACTTCGGATATTCAGATATCCGATAAAAAAATTAAATTTTCGGATATTTCAGATATCCGAAGTATCTGGGAATTTTTAAAATCACTATCCGAATCGGAAAAATTCGGATATCCGAATTTTCGTATATTTCAGATTCGGATATCGGATATTTTGTTCGGATTTTCGGATACGGATAGTTTTGAACACCCCTACTGATTAGAGCATGTATTAAAGATTGATGTGTTAGAAGGAATGGAAAATATTAAATTTTGCTTTGTATCTTGTACTAGTCTAAGAACCTGCGAGTTTCACGGGTGGCTTAACACCAACTAAACACATAAAACATTCTAAACGTACCATATAAACCATAAGTATATACTTACAACTGTTCAAAAATGTTACCACACAATATACATGGTAGAGGCATAATAATCGCCAATTTTGTCCAAACATTATACGATGACAAAAAACCTTAAACATGATTACTACCGGCATAATTGTTTACCTCATATATTATCAACAAAACATACATTTTCTAAACGTTGGGGTTAGCAATGAGCAACCTTTACCTTTTGGGATTCCTATCATAACGAATCACGAACTGACCTCCATCATCTAAACCAGCTTGCAGCATAAAGTTTTGACATCCTCTTAACGCATACCTAATCCTGCCATGTGTAGTTTCTTCCCGCATCTCCAAAGTCATTGAAAAGTCGTCTTCAGTTTGAACTGTCATTTCATCAAGGACAGATAAATCCACATTCGTGGCAAAGGCCTTTGGGAACCGCTGCATTACAATTCAATAAAAGAAGACAGTTAAATCATTAATAAAAATTCATACTTTAAAACATTCCATAATATTAAATTAACGCATTTTGATAATGAGATACTTACAAAACGAAAAGTGAGATGCCATGTTAGTTCGTACTCATCGGGTTGATCAACAACTGGTGGAATAGGTGGAACATCTAAAAACTCTTGTTCCAAGACAGGCTCGGCTTTTACAACTGGGACATCAGGCGAAACATTTACCACATCATCTTCCAAGACAGACTCATCTTGAAAGGACACATCATCATTACCATCGCTGACATCCTGTTGTTCATAATACATGCCCTGTTGAGAGCCATCTACTAACAAATCTTCAATCAGATCCATTTCTTCAGTTTCTTCATGTTCGTCAACACCAACACCAACAGTAAAAGCAACCTCGGGAAAAACATATTCGATTCCATTAGGGCGGAAAAGAAGAATATTGAAAACATGACTGGCAACCAACTCAAAAACAATAACATCACGAGATATGAGATGAAGATCCTTTGTGATTTGTGAGAAATCGATAATGTAGTAGTTGGACCCCCACAGCCTGTTCACTTTAAAACTCCACATATGTATCTTTCCAAAACGAATTGTAAATTCAAGTTAACGGTTCATGAAATCTTTCGGCAACCATTGCAAATAACATAAAAAGTAGAGTTAATTGCCATTTTCGCCCCTGAGGTTTGGGCACATTTGCCATTTTCGTCCAAAATGACAGTTTGGTACCATTTTGCCCCTGAGGTTTGGGCACATTTGCCATTTTCGTCCAAAATGACGTTTAAAAACCATTTTGCCCCTCACGTTTAGCCATTTTTGCCATTTTCATCCAAATCTCTAACCTAGTTAAAAAGTTCTGTTAAATGATAATTTTTTTAATTTATTTTTTTATATTTACTCTATAAAATACAATTGTTTAATTTAATTTTTTAAAAAGTTCTCTAACATAATTGTTTATTATATTTTATAGAGTAAATATAAAAAATTAAAGAGTTAATTACCGTTTCGACCCGTACCGTTTCGAGCCGAACCGTTTCGACGCGAACCGTTTCGACCCGTACCGTTTCGAACCCGTACCGTTTCGAGCCGAACCGTTTCGACGCGAACCGTTTCGACCCGTACCGTTTCGACCCGTACCGTTTCGCCCCGTACCGTTTCGAGCCGAACCGTTTCGACGCTCGAAACGGTACGGGTCGAAACGGTTCGGGTCGAAACGGTTCGCGTCGAAACGGTACGGGTCGAAACAACGGTTCGCGTCGAAACGGTTCGCGTCGAAACGGTTCGGCTCGAAACGGTACGGGTTCGAAACGGTACGGGTCGAAACGGTACGGGTCGAAACGGTTCGGCTCGAAACGGTACGGGTCGAAACGGTTCGCGTCGAAACGGTTCAGCTCGAAACGGTACGGGTCGAAACGGTTCACGTCGAAACGGTTCGCGTCGAAACGGTAATTAACTCTTTAATTTTTTATATTTACTCTATAAAATATAATAAACAATTATGTTAGAGAACTTTTTAAAAAATTAAATTAAACAATTGTATTTTACAGAGTAAATATAAAAAATTAAATTAAAAAAATTATCATTTAACAGAACTTTTTAACTAGGTTAGAGATTTGGATGAAAATGGCAAAAATGGCCAAACGTGAGGGGCAAAATGGTTTTTAAACGTCATTTTGGTCGAATATGGTAAATGTGCCCAAACCTCAGGGGCAAAATGGTACCAAACTGTCATTTTGGACGAAAATGGCAAATGTGCCCAAACCTTAGGGGCGAAAATGGCAATTAACTCTAAAAAGTATATCATGAATAAATAACTCAGTTGGTAATAATAAGTAAGAAAGTCTAAACTTACGAAGTTACAATTCTCCGGAAATAACATCTCTAGACAGAACTTGTTGTTAACACCCGATAGATGGTTAGCTTTAAAATATGTCATTTTTAATGTTTGTGCATCAAGAACTTGGAAAACTATAATGTCTTTATCTTCCACAACAATATCATGAACAACTGCTAACCAACCGTTCGAGAAACAATATCCAGTTGCAGTAGACTTGACAACAACAGTCCATTCGTTGCCTTCATCATTTGTTATAACCACCGGACCAATCGGATAGCCTTTCAAATTGTCGAACTTATTATACCATGAAGGAAAGTTATAAAGAAAATATATTAGTTAGTTAAATCAATATAAATGTAAAAGAAACTTTCGAAAAATAATAAATACTTAAATACCAAAAAGGACTTACTTAGAACATGTTACCTGTTTAGTGTTTGATGAGTCGGCAATAAAAACTGATGTGTTGAATGCGGTCTATAAAAACTAACCTAATCTAGACACCCTAGTTTTAAATTTATAAACTAAGACTCCCTAAATGCTAGACCACTGACATGCAAGTGTACCTATCGTACGTAGTAAAGCCTAATGAAGTCTGAGTATCGAACCCATGAGACACTAGCGACGCTAACTAGACTCTGACTCAACTAATTACTTAATTGATTTAATTTGTGTTTTTGGAATTTTTCTAATTCTACTAAAGTGAGTAGACAAGAAAATAGAGCATGCAAGAAAAATGGTGAAGTGACGGGAAGCAGACAATGATGAGAAAGAACTACCCAGGCTTCAAATCCGTATGACCAACCCATGACCTCTAGTCCTGACCAATGGCTAAAGCTCTGAATCTACCCTGAAAACCTCCTGCTAAGGATGATCAACCAAAATAAAAGATGGAACAAAGTGATGAAGTGCTAAATTGGAAATGACTCGACCTATCGACACCGAATCCCACGGCTGTCAGATTAAAAACAACTATGGTGCTAAAATCCTCCGATCTTGAAGCTAAACCTGTAAATAACTGAAAACCTAGCAAACCCTAAACACGAATAAGTAGCCGATCCGAGCTATCGGCCACCCAAACTACCAAACAACGCCTAGTTAATAACCTAGCAATCCTGAGTTGTCCCTAGAGTTTCCAGAAAAGGATGCACACTATACTCAGTTGATCTTAATTAATTTAGTTAAACTTGAATTATCTCTAATCTCAAGTTCTAGAATGAAAATCTGATAGATTAACGAACCAAGAATGATCTAAATAGTTCCAGACCAGACTAACAAGATCACATAACCAAACAACCAATCACAACCAAGACAAGCATACAAATTCATAACCAATCACAAAACAGGGATATGTAAATCATCACAATTTAATCATTAGTCAAAACTGAATAGTCAAAACATTAAGTCATAGTTCATCTAGGCCGAGGTAGCATAAAAGATTAGCCAAGAAACATAACCACTAAAAAAACAAGTCTGGATTAATAAACAATTCATAGTATCAAGTTAAAAAAACACAAAATTATTAAAACTAAACACTAATAATTTGCAAACCCGGACGAGAATCTTGATCGCAGCTTGAACCCTCGACCCAATCAACTTCTTGTTTTTCTTTCTCTTGATCGAACCTCTCTCTCTCTTTTTTTTTTTGTTCGTTGGCTCCTTCTAACTTCACGTCCAGTATATTTGAATGTCTTGCGCCCCCTTACTTTTATTGCCGTCCAAAAAAAAACCCTTTGTAGGGTTCTGCCTCCAAAATATATATTCCCCCTATCTTTATTTAGCCGCCAAAGAGAACCAAGAAATAAAATAATTATTTTCCTCTTTTCTTTTATTCCGTCACCAGTCTCATGTACATAGGTCCATTATTCTTGCCAGCCCACTATGCTTCTATTTCCCTCTAATTGATGTGCGGCCCAATTAATATTCATGACATGGCATCTTTTTTTTTTAACGGCAAATTTGGATCACTGACGGACCACTGCAGTATCATCGTGTCACCAGCGGAACCACCCGATCATATCCATCTCCACTAGGCATAATGCTTATACACCAATTCAGGAGGAAACCCAATAAATATGGGAAAACCCCCCGTGTGGGAATCGAACCCAGGACCTATTGGTCCCAAAGCTTTATCACACCCTCAAAATGCCACTAGGCGATAAAGCCATGGGCACATAGCATCTTTTTGCATATCAAACAAATCCTCTTGTGCACTACCATTTTTTCCTCATTAAATATTAAATAATATTCACATTGAAGTCCAATTGTGATACGGACTTGTTATCCTGCATTTAAAACATAAAGCAATTAGTTGCATCTATCTCTTATACTAAAGCAAAATAGTGTTGACTATTTGACTTTGATGTGGCTATTTTCTTTGGCCAGAGAATTGGGTTTTTAGGCGTCATTCTCCTTTTCTCTCTATTTTCCTTCAATTCTCTTGGCCGCCGCTTTCTTCATTCAATGTGTCTTTGGATTATATATGGTAGGTTGAAAACTTGATCAATTATCGAAAGTTTTTTTAGGAAATTATGGAACCGTTTCCAATTCTACAGCCTATATACAAATTATTGCCTTTAATCGGATGTTTCAAACGACGACTGAAGAAGCTTGCTCTGTTTTATCTTCATCATCAGACTTCGAAATTCAAGAATTGGTAAGTTGGATTCCACCTCTGTATTTGATATTTTTCTTGCTATTAGAAAACTCTAATTTTGTAGTATGATTTCTATGATGTTGTTGATGTCAACGGATCCGCTAATTGTTGTTGATATGCGGATTTAACCCGTTCATGTTGTATCATTCATATTTTCCTTTAATTAGGGCTTTTTTCTATCATTAGAGTTTTTATTGATGTTTAACTTACCTGATCCATACAAATTTTTGTATGTTTGAATTGTCCAGCGATTTGTTGGAAAATTCAAAATTCCAATGATTTAGTAACCAGGTTTGCGATTTTGTATAGTATTTTTATTTTTATAATATTCATTTTATTTATGTTCTTCAGAGTTTTTATAATGAATGATTTTGCTGTTCAATTTTTCAAGTTGCCATGGCTTAATGCTCATCTTACAAAGATCTGGCCTTTTGTTAACGAGGTTAGTTGATTGTATTCAATGGCTATTTGATGTTTTAGTTGAGTGGTGTATGTTTGTATTTTAGGTTCATGATATCCTTGAATTGTATAGACGTCTGTATGAGGAATACTTGGTTGTCCCTGTTTGTAATATTGTAATATTGTATATCGTAATAATACACATCTTTTTAATATTTTGTTCAATAAGTCTATTTCATAAGTTTATTTTATTCTAATAGCAAGAGGTTTGATGATATTTAGTTGACTTTCGAGCAGTCATAGATATTGTATAACAACTAACCAGGCTTCTTTTTTAGTATGATTTTGATAGACAAGGCAACATAGCATATTGAAGTTCAGGTTTCTAATTTAATAGTAGAAACATCATGCGATATTGCAATGTATGCGCTTGCTAATATTCATAAATGTATTTAGGTTTGGCCCTGCTCCAGGTTAATACTACTGGTAGTGATGGTGGGAATTTGGAGTCTTCTAATGACAATGTTGGTGCATATGTCTGTCGATTTCGTCTTGTATCGAGTCTTGTATTGTTTTAGATAGATCAAGACACGCAAAACGAGAAATGTGTGTTTATAGGTATTTCGCTTGAAATGACATAGGGTCATTTCATGCGTAATCAAGTAAGTAATTTCGCACGAAATCAAGTGCTGATTTCGTTTGAGTAATTTCGTGCGGAATTAGATTCCGCTTGAACGTTTCAAGCGAAATTACTTCACCTATAAATACCTGATGTGCCTATTCATTTGTAACGATTCTGATTCTGGTAGCGAAGCTCTGCCGAAGTGTCTACAGCATTGTAATCGATCTGATATCAATCAAAAGACAGTTTAAAGTGATTTCTCGTGCAATTCAGCTGAAATACCACTGATACATCTGTTTCCGCCTCTTGTATTGGTGAAGACCTCTTCTGAACGACTCGTTTGGGTCTCAAAACGATCCTACAAGTGGTATCAGAGCTCAAGAGGAAGAGTTCAAACCATTTCAGCTGCAAAATCTGATTTCTACACCTTCTTTTAAAAATTTAACAACTTTTTACGGTCAAAATGACTTGAATTTTTCATATAACAAGCGAAACAGTGTTTTAACAAATCCTTGAAAGTACTGGACCTTAATTCGATCTAAAATTGATAAATTTTGTAATTTCACTTGAAAAACAGATCGGTTATGATGATGTCAGCACTATTTCGCACGAAATAGGCAATTGATTTCGCTTGTAATTACTATTTCGCTTGAGAGTTACACTTAATTCCGCTTCAAAGGTGATTTCGTTTGAGTGTGAGCATCAGTGTGTAATTCCGCACCAAAGGGTAATTTCGTATGAAAGTTGATTCCGCGTGAAAGTGTGATTTCGCTGGAAAAGTTGATTTCTCTTGAAAGTGTGAAAGGTTGATTCTGTGTGAGAAGTGTATTTCGTTTGAAACTGACAGTTTGTGAATTTTTGAAAATCGAATCATGGAGAACGAGTTTTATAATGCCTTTGCTAGTCCGATGACTATTGCTCAGAGTACATTACTTGAAAATGAGACAGGAACAACACAAAAACCGCCTAAGCTTTTGGATATTGATGATTTTAGTGGATGGGCTGAATGTTTTAGTAACTGGGTGGAAGCTTATCACTTAGATGCATGGGAACATACTGAAGTTCAATATACTAGACCAGTCAGAAACAACAATGTGAAAATACCGATTAGAAAATTGAGTGCTGAGGAGAAAAAGAAGTACAAAGATGAGAAGTTGATGGTTAGTTTGTTGCAGCAAGTGGTTAAAGAAGACATCTTGATCTTACTTCAACACAATGGAAGTGCATGTTCGATATGGAATGAACTAGAATCAAAGTTTCTTGGAAGTGATGATATGCTCAAGAACAAAAAGTCGCTTTTGAAAAAAGAGTTTGATCTATTTCGTGGTTTGAGAACGGAGAACACCAAGCAGATTATCGAAAGATATTGCAACTTGGTGAAAAACATGAACAGATTGGATATCAATAAAGATAAATATGAGTTGATTGAGAAGGTGGCTGATACGTTGCCACATGATGTTTGGGGGACTTATTTGATGATGTTGAAAAATAAACCAGATTTTAACAATATCACACTAAGCGAGTTTATTAAACCTCTTGAAGCTCAAGAGATGGAACAAGGGAAAATTGCTAGAATGAAGAACTATGATGGAGAACAAGACATTGGGTTGTATTACAAAGGTGGAGTTAGTGAAAAGACCAACATTTCACTAAAGATTGAAACAGCTTTCAATGCAAAAAGTCCTTCTGAAAGTTCATCTCAGGGATCAAGCAGCAAAACAGGATTTACTTCATTTCCATCATTTTATCCACATTTTTCTGCAACAAAGAGTGGCAAAGTTCTTCAATGCAACATTGCTTTAAATCTTGAGAATGATCAGAACTATTCAGAGGAAGTTGCAAAACGTCATATGTCTTTGTTAGGGGTGTGCAGAATTCGTTTCGAATTCGAAAAATTCGAAATTCGTTTAAATTCGATTCGATTATCAAGAATTCTTTTCGATTATATGAATTCGAATTCGATTCAATTCGACTCAAGTAAATCGAATACGAATCGAATACAAATTTATAATTTCAAATTCGATTCGATTCGAAATTCGAATAAAAATTATACACTCTTATTTATTATTTTTATATATAATATATATAACTTTTATTAGGCTATACTATAAATTATTTTCAAATTTTTTTTCCAAGTATTAAAATTACCCATTACCAAACCCACTACATGGCCTATAATTAAAACCTAACTAACAAATCTATCAATAGATTTCTAAGCATAAAAATATTAACTTGTAATGTGGAGTGGTTATTACCGACTTCTCGTTTTGAATTTTAGACTTGTGGTACTTTATTTGGAACTTTTTAATGTGATATCGTGCTTTATGGCTGCTTTAAAATTTATGTTTCATTTTGAATGTTTTTACATGTTTTTAAAGAATCTGGATTAAATCGAATTTATTCGATTTCGATTCGAATTCGAATTTTTAATCGAATACGAATTGGGTTTTTTATTCGAATACGAATTCGAATCGAATTCGGTAAGTTTTAATCGAATTTGAATCGAATACGAATTGGGTTTTTTATTCGAATACGAATTCGAATCGAATTCGGTAAGTTTTAATCGAATACGAATTCAAGAAAAAATAAAAATTATTCGAACAATTCGATTCGAATAATTCAAAAATTCGATATTCGATTCGATGAACACCCCTAGTCTTTGTTAGTAACTGTACTTGAATCTTATGGTAGTTTAGTTGCAGGGAGGATCGGGAATCCAATGCTTACAAAAGAGGATTATGATCAAGTTGATGCTGAGGAGATGGAGTTGATGGATATAAAGTGGTGCTTGGCGAGCGTGTTGAGACGAGCTGAAAAGTTTAAACAAATTACGGGAAGAGATGATTTTCGTGATGCAAATGTTTCAACTTTAGGATTTGATAAATCTAAAGTTACTTGTTTTCGTTGCAGGGAAAAGGGGCATTTTAAAAGAGAGTGCACAAATCGCGAAGCAAGCGGAGCTCAAAATATTTCGGAAACAACGATTACTATCGAAAGGCGATTTATCATCAAGTTGCTCAACAGCCGTATCAACAAGAACAACCACAAACTGCTCATGCTAGGGATTGAAGATTCAAAGAAAGCATGTCTGGTCAATCAAAATGATGGAAGTTCATCAAAAGATTTCAGTTGGGATAAATATATTCCAGCTGATAATAAAGCATGTCTGATAAATCAAGATGATGAAAGATTACCAGAAGGATTTAGCTGGGAAAACTTTAGCTGGGATAATTATTGTCCAGACAAAGAGATCTTAAAAGCTAAAAGTTTTGTTGCTCAGGTTATTAATGATTATACTGATGACTATTAGGCAGAAAAAATCAGAAAACATTTAAATGCTGAAGCTGAGAAAAAGAAGAGATATGAAGAAGAAAGGAAAATGAAACAAGCTGAAGCTGAGAAAAAGAAAAAGGGTGAAGAAGAAATTCAAGTAAGAAAAGTCAAAGAAGTTCCAGCATTTGAAATTAAAATAGATGCTGATACAGTTAAGATTTCTGAGAAGTGTATGAATTGTGAGTCTCTGATAAAGCAGAACAACTAATTGCTACACAACATAAAAAGGCTGAAAGAATCACATGATGTCTTGAACAAAGCCATGAATCAATACAATGAGACAAGCAGTGAACAAGCCATAGCAATGAATACACTTAAAGGAGCATATATGAGACAGCTTGACGATGTCAATTATTTTACTGAGAAGTGTGCTGAACTTGAATTAAAGCTAGAAACACTGAGAATTGAAACTCAGAGAGTTAATAGATTGTTAAAAAGTTACTCATGTTCTACTTTTGTGGTTGACAGGATTTACCCGATAGTGGAAGGATTGAAGACATTTGAAGAAGAAAAGATTTCTGAAGAGAAGAATTCTGAAACAAAAGAAGATGATGAAGTGAAGATTTCTGGTAAGAAACCAAGTGTTTTCTATAACAAATATCCACCCCCGGTCGAAAATGGATATTCTCCTCGAAATCCTAATTCAGAAAGAGTCAAAAAGGCAACAAATTTACAGTGGGAGTCTGAATCTTCAGATAATTTACCAGAAAACATTGATGTCACGTTCACATTGTCTGACACTGATCATGAGTCCGAGTTAATAAAGAAAGTGGTTGATCAGGTGTTAGATAAGGATGAAACGGAGGAGTCCAAATCAGAGTCAAAGTCTGAATCCAACCAGTCAAAGTCAACAGTCAAAAAGGACAAACGGGTTTATAATAAAGATTTTTTGTTATCAAAATCTAATTTGAATGATGAACCGATCAAAGTGGCATATACTTTGAAAGATTCTGACAAATTATATTCTGATGAGTCATTTCCAATAAGAGGTGTTAAAACTGAAATGATCAAAAAGGTTTTTTAACTAACAGAAATTAATATTTCTGAAATAAAAGATGTAAATCTTTCTGGAAAACCTAAAACTTACAACTCAAGAGTTCAACAACGTTTAAATAAGAAAAAGGGTTACAATTCTGGTTCTGGTTTTCAAAAGAGACCAAACCATAATGGTAATTTCAAAAAGAAAGGATTAGGTTTTATTCCATCAAAAAATCATAAAAATGAGAAAATTTATAAATTAAAAAACTGTTTTTGTTTCAGGAAAAACATCTGAAGAAGAAAAAGAACAAGTGTTCAGAAAGCAATCCAACAAAGAATTCCTTGCCAAGAAGCAAGAAGAAATGAAGAAAAGTATTGCTCAGAAGAAGATAGAGACAAGAACCTGTTTTCAATGTAAAACAGTTGGTCACATTGCCAGGAATTGTCCTAAGGCAATTCAAACAAAACAGGGAGTCTCTGGTAAACTGAAAGAAAAGATTGTTGAGAAAACCGAACCACCAACGAATAGATTTAAAGTTTTTGAAAATTCAACTTTTGAGGTTGGTGAATGTTTGAAAAATGTTTATAAAAGAAAGGAGAAACTTAACAACAAAAAATGGGTTGTTAAGAATTCAAGTGAAAGTTCTGGTGATGAATCTGATTCCACAAAGTCAGAGGAGCCACAAGTTGATTTAAAATTGGAAACATCAGTACCGCCTTTGGATGATGCAAATTTTCCACCATTGCGGGCTGAGAATTTTAAGCAAAAAATTGGTAAAATTGAAATTTCAAATCAATTCTTTTCTGAAAAGAAAGAATTTGCTGTTGAAAAGGCTTTTAACCCCACAGTGCAAAACATTTTTGGAAAAATGATTGATGGGAAGGTCAAGGGGGTTAAATAATTTTATGAGAAGAAGATGGAAGGTAAACAACTGAGTGTTGGTAACTCGGAATCTCCCAAGGACTGTCAGGTTTGGGAGAATCTCTCTAACTGAAAAACCTGACTTGCCGGAGCTCCCAAGTGGGTAATCGCGGAGCATGAATCGGCATCTTTCTTAAAATGTTTTTGAATATGTTTAAGTGTGACTTACCGGAACTCCCAGGTTGGTAAGTGTGGAGTAGGAATCGGCATTTTGAGATTTCAACTTACAGATGGTAAATGTTGGTAAGCGAACTGACAAGTGGTTGAAAAAGAGGTTTTATCTTCAAGATTAATCAAGGACATTAAGTTGTACTTGATTTATCTTTCCTACAAATAGTATTTGGTGATTGATATTAAAATTGCTAAAATTTTTCAAGAGGTTAAATAAAGGGGATTAATTCATTTTATGCAGATCAAACAAAGTGATGAACTAAACCCCAACCTACAAGTAGTTTTATGAAATCAACAAAACTTATTTTCCGGAAAAACCATTTTGATTAAAACAAACTTAAGTGTTTTAAAATCTTTATGGGAAAATAGTTTTGTTGTGAGGGGGAGTTCTGATTGTTTATGCCAAGTGAATGGCGAATTGAAGTGATTCGATATCAGTTGTCAATTTACTTGTACAGTTTGTTCTCAAATTTCCTTTTAATGATTTTGAATTTTAGGGGGAGTAAGAAAATTTCAGAAAATCCTAAAACATTAGAAATTTGAAAAAGTAAAAAACATGATAAAATCAAAAATAAGTTTTGTTGTATAAAAGAGGAAATGATTGTACATCAGTGGAGGATCACAGTGCTAAAGAATTGGAAAGTAAAAAAGTGATAAACGGTCTCACTGATGATATGCCAGTAGGTTTTTACACATTTAGTAGATTGTGTCGAGATATAAACCTAAATTTCAAACTTACTTATATCGTGGGGAACATCTCTCGGATATATGGGTAACCCCCGAAATCTTGTTTGAAAGGTCCCTCTTTCTGAGATACTAGGTCTTTATACTCAGTGATATCTGGGGTATTATCCCGGGACTTCTGATTTTGCGGAAGCAATGGCCTAGTCCCCGTATAATACTTTCTGCTTGCTTGAAATATAGCATCGCCCTCAGTACAAAAAATGATGAAACATTGAAAAATGCTAATCATGTGCTGTTGAAGAAAATATTCTCTAAAGGGAACACACCAAAAGTCGAAGCCGTCATCTCTCTGATTTTGCGGAAGCAATAGCCTGAGCTCTCACGGCCCTCGCATTTAACCCTTTACAGATATCATCTAGGTATACTCACCTGTAAGAGTGAATATTGGGATCTGGATACGGGAGTATATTCTGAGGTGGGACACGCGAATAAGTTTAAGTGCTTAAAACATTAATCTCGTATCTCGAAACAGTTGAACTTTGTGTGAGAATTTAAGTGGATCAGTATACTGACAATCTAAGTGAATCGTTTAGAACTTAAAATGAATAAAGATTAACGGTGTTGGTGATTTGTCTCAGAAACTTATATGATCCTCTTACGCAAACTCACAAAAATATTGTTTGTAAATATTTCTTTACTGCATTTCATTCTAAATTCAAAAATCTAAAAAGATTTTTAGTGTGTTTTAGCATAAATTTTTTGAATAATCCAAAAAGATTTTCGACAACTAATGTTGGAGAGCTGATTTTCAAAATTCCGAGTGCTAAACATGATGAACAGGTTTGGGAAAATATGTTTGAAAAGATATGTTTACTAGTGGTCATCAGAGTTTTTGAAATGAAAAATGTTATAATCAAATCTACCTCACAATAAGAGTGGTGTTGTTGAATAAAATCTACCTGCAATTGATGTAAATTTGTGAAATTAAAAATTTGTGAAATTTATTTTTGGGTAGAGATTGTGCAGGTTAGCCAGGTTTTGATCCTGAGCAAGAGGTGAGCCAGGTCATAATCTTGAACTTGTGGAAGCCAGACTGCAATCCCAAGCACAATTTGAGGGGGAGTCTGAAGTTGTATAGAGCCAAGTTCTGATCCTGGACCTGATGTTTATACAATCTGATAAAAGAGATTGACTGAGGATGCTTACAATTGAGAATTTTGGAGAGAGCGAGAAGACTGATAAAGGCTGAAGGATTGACAACCGAAGACTCGACACTGAAGACTTTGTCAACATCCGAGGGGGAGTCTGTTGGTGCATACGTCTGTCGATTTCGTCTTGTATCGAGTCTTGTATTGTTTTAGATAGATCAAGGCACGCAAAAAGAGAAATGTGTGTTTATAGGTATTTCGCTTGAAATGACACAGGGTCATTTCATGCGAAATCAAGTAAGTAATTTTGCACGAAATCAAGTGCTGATTTCGTTTGAGTAATTTCGTGCGGAATTAGATTCCGCTTGAACCGTTTCAAGCGAAATTACTTCACCTATAAATACCTGATGTGCCTATTCATTTGTAACGATTCTGATTCCGGTAGCGAAGCTCTGCCGAAGTGTCTACAGCATTGTAATCGATCTGATATCAATCAAAAGACAGTTTAAAGTGATTTCTCGTGCAATTCAGCTGAAATAACACCGATACATCTGTTTCCACCTCTTGTATTGGTGAAGACCTCTTCTGAACGACTCGTTTGGGTCTCAAAACGATCCTACGGACAACAATGATGGAATTTCCAATGCTAACTATCTATTAAAAAACGCACATGAAGGCCATTAGCTCCAGGTTAATACTGCTGGTAGTGATGGTGGGAATATGTATCCTAATATGAGTCTATTTGGATTATTGTATAGCCCACCAGGTCAAACGAGTTAAAAATAAGGTAGATCAAGCGGGTCGAAAGTTATCCAAAACATATAAATGCTTACATCCATGTAGATCGTTCTTAAAAAAGATACAAATTATTGTTTAATGAATATAATTTCTAGTTCAACTAAAAAAAGTGTTGGTTGGTCATCTACATCTTATCCAACAAGTTTGACCATTCCGTATATTTAGTACCTTCTTACTTTTGGCTGAATGCTATTAACTATATTTATTATTTGTTCCAGGTTTACCAAGATGCCTTTGGCTCCAATTGCTGGACAAATTGAGTCCTTGGTCCAAAGTGTATCTACTGAACATAATCAATGGTGTAATTGGCAGCTTATTTCATTCAACATTGCATGTAAGTGAACCATTTATACAAATAATTTGAGATAAGAATGTTCTTCAACATCTTTTATTTATATAATAAAAGTTAAAAAAAGATATATATGGCATATTTGATCTTCCAATAGTTGAGTTGAGAGGTGAGGGTGACAACACAGGTGTAAATATCTTTATATTTTTTAGTTTGAAAGGCATACATATTTTTATATAGTCATTTTATACTATTTTAAGTTGATTTATTAAATTATTTAATGTAGGATTTGTTTCTACCTTTCATAAATATATTTTACAATGGAATAAGCATATTTTTTTTTACTTTTTATTGCTACAATCTCTGATTAAATATGGTTTTATGTATGGGTCATTTTCGGTTTTGCAACGGGTTTGAAATGTTTAGTCTAAAAGAAATTTGACCCTAAATGATGAAATTAGTAAAACTTTTAGCCAAACCGTTTTGTTATCCAGTAGTAAAGTAATAACTTTGTTCATGAAACTTTTGTTCCAAAATAATGAATTTGGACCATATATCCAATAACAAACATTTAAACAAGAAAGGTCGGTTCGATTTAGTTTGTTTCAATTTGATTTTGGAATGAGGTATAACCGAACTGTCGATTTTTTATGTTTGGGTCAGTTATCATGGTATGGTTTTATCAGTTCTTTAGATTTCAGTTCGGTTAATCAGGTTTTTTCTCACTCCATTTCTGTCATTCACAAATGGTTTTTTGCTGGTTCATTAAAACTGTTTATTTTCATTTTCCTGAAACTTGATTCTCATGTTGAGTGATTATTTTTGCAGTTGTTCTTGGAATAATGGGCAGATTAATAAAGACGATCATGGTGTGTTAGATATGGCACCAAGAGCTTCCTATAATTTAAACCATGTAAGTATACTCTATATGAACAGAAGAGTAATCTATCATATGTATTTATGTTTTTTTTTGCACTTATGGTTGTGTCTAATGTTCTAAATTTGATATTTTTTTAACCTTTATAGAGTTAACTATGATTATACTCCACTTGTTTCTCATCTCTCCTCTCGCCACTCCAGTTTTCAGGGGTTCACTTTTGGTTTTTCATTTCAGATCAACTAAAAAAACTGTGTGTTTGTTCGTGTAGGGGTGTTCATGGTTCGGTTCTGTCGTACCAGGGGTGTGTATGAGTCAGTTTTGGGCTCAGCTGAACCAAAATAGAAATTACTGTTTTTTTCGATATTGGGAAATCGATATATTTTGGTTTTTGTTTATGGGTCGGTTTTGGACTCAAACTTAACCAAAATTCAAACTTGGGTTTTTTGGCTTATAGGAAAGTGATGTGTTTCCGTATCACATATGCATTTTAATTAATGTAATGCACATGTTTCGATTAGTATTTAAGTTAGTAATGCAAATTTCAGAGGTAGATGGGGTGTCGCATAAATGAGATAAAGTGAAAGTAAGATAGTGTTGGTGACTTTAGTTAGACGACTATCACAGATGTAGCAACCAGATTACTTTTGAGTTTTAAATGGGTTGATTAGGATGTTATATCTCTATTGGGACACTTTGATCATCCGTAAAATAGTTTTGGACCTAAATTAGTAGAAAATAGGAATAAGTAAGCCCCCTTTTAAGAGGATACAAGAACTGGTGACACAAATTTAGGTCTTTGGATGTAGTTTTTAAGTCTTTTCAGTTTTCATAGAAGATAATGTTACAGTAGTTTTTTTTTTCAGTTTTAAGTTTTTGATACTTAAAGATAGATGCTGTTGTGGGTAGCTTTCTCATGTTTAAACTTTCCACAACATGACCAAAGATTTTCCTCTCAAGTTTAAACTCCCAATTAATTTAAATTTGGAGTGGATCTTTTCTTTCAATTTTTTTACATGTTAAATAATTATATTTATCTGATGATGTGCAGGTATTGATGTTCAAAGTGAGAAAATGAATGTTTGGTTTAAAAGTTCATGCTTTCTATCATCCGGTTTGTTGCTTTAGGTAATCACTATCATCTTTGCTAAATCATATTTCTTTTGTTAATTGTTCTATTCTATGTTATGTGTTCCTTTGCGATTTTTATTAAAATGGTTCATAGATTTTTCTTATTTGTTAGAAATCTTAATTTTGTATAATTTGTGGGGTTTCTTTTTGAATTGTGGATGTAGGGTTTCGGTTATATGGATTGATTATAAATAATATTTTTAGGGATTAATATGATTAAAATGATGAGATTCAATGAGAATGCAGGCAATGAAGATGCTATAAAAAGATGTTACAAGTGTAAAAAGGTTGGGCATCTGGCTAAAGATTGTCAAGAAGACGCAAATGGAATTGCGCAGCTTAATGAAGCTGAGAGGATGGCAATGGAAGAAGATGATGTAAAAGAGATTGGTGAAGACGAGAAAGCGAAATTGAATGATGTGGATTATCTGACAGGGGTTCCTTTACCAAACGACATTCTTTTGTATGCGGTGCCTGTTTGTGCTCCTTATGCTACTGTACAATCATATAAATATCGTGTGAAGATAATCCCTGGAACAGCAAAGAAAGTAAAAAGGTAAATTTAAACAAATAAAATTTGAAATTTGAATATTGTTTTGTGCTACTTTTTGGAGTATGATGATGATGTTCGGGTTTGTAGCTGCAAAAATGGCGATGAATTTGTTTGGTCATGTGCCGAAAGCAAGCCAATGAGAGAAAGAGTTGATGAAGGCATGTATAGACCCAGAGTTGATGGCTGCGATTATTGGAAACGTCAAGATATCTGCAGCAGGACTGACAGGAAAGTGATGTGTTTCGGTATGACATATGGGTTTTGTTCGGTTCGGTTATGGGTCGGTTTTGGCTCAAGCCGAACCAAAATTGGTTTTTCGGTTTTAGTAAAGCGATGTATTTCGCTTTTCAGTTTTACGTATGGGTCATTTTCGGTTTTGCAACGGGTTTGAAATGTTTAGTTTAAAAGAAATTTGACCCTAAATGATGAAATTAGTCAAAACTTTTAGCCAAACCTTTTGTTATCCAGTAGTAAAGTAATAACTTTGTTCATGAAAATTTTGGTCCAAATAATGAATTTGGACCATATATCCAATAACAAACATTTAAACAAGAAAGGTCGGTTCGGTTTAGTTTGTTTCGATTTGATTTTGGAATGGTGTATAACCGAACCGTTGATTTTTTATGTTTGGGACAGTTATCATGGTGTGGTTTTATCAGTTCTTTTGATTTCAATTCGGTTAATCAGGTTTTTTCTCACCCTATTTCTGTCATTCACAAATGGTTATTTGCTGGTTCATTAAAACTGTTTATTTTCATTTTCCTGTAACTTGATTCTCATGTTGAGTGGTTATATTTGCAGTTGTTCTTGGAATAATGGGCAGATTAATAAAGATGATCATGGTGCGTTAGATATGACACTAAGCGCTTCCTATAATTTAAACCCTGTAAGTATACTCTATATGAAACAGAAGAGTAATCTATCATATGTATTTTTTTTTTTTTTTGAACTTATGGTAGTGTCTAATGTTCTAAATTTGATATTTTCTAACCTTTATTACAGAGTTAACTATGATTCTACTCCACCTCTTTCTCCTCTCTCCTCTCGCCCTTTTGACATAAGAATGAGATTTTTAGAAATGTGAGAGGACAAAAACCTTTGTTACTGAGATATAAGCTTGTCCTGAAAATTTGACATCAGTTCTTGGTCCCAAATAGGAATTATGCTCGATATCGTAATTAGAAGCTTTTAACTAAGTAAATTGCGATATCTTGTATAAAGCATGTTTAAACTTGGATTTTGACCCAAAACTCATTACCTACTGTTAAGATATTATTTTTAGGGATTGTTGGAATTATTGATCAGATTATAAACTAATCATGTCATAGAGTTCTTGTATTATTCGGTAAATGACGATAATACCCTTTTCATGCATAAAATGAGATTTACAAATGATTTGAATGCCAAACCTTTTCCTACTGATTTCATATATTAAATAAATTATTTTGAGCATTCAAAACTGATCAAAATCTCAGATTTCCATAAAACCCCTTAATTATCGTCAATTAGCGATTTTTACGCTATTTAGGTGCATAGTATGGTTTTAAACCATAATTAACACCTAAGACTTTTTACCTACTGAATTTTTAAACAAATTTTAATATTATTTCAGTAGGCATAAGTCGTGAACTCAGACTTCCAAAAATGCCCGTAAAAGCATATGTGAAATGACCAAAATACCCTTTCAGGGTATAGTTTGGCCATAAATGGTAAACCTCACATATGTATGATATCTTACTAATGTAATGAGATAAATTAAATATTTTTACTGATTAGAAAGGACCAGAACTACAGTTGGTCATAAAATCTCTTTTATAAGTATTAAAATTACCAAAATGCCCGTACGGGACTTAAAATGGTTTTAAATACTTTTTGGGCATATATGTTGACATCCTACTGATGTATTGACATATTCTAAGCATAATAACATATGGAACTTGTATATAATTCATTTGGTTACCCGTTACGCATTTTACGCGTTCGGATCGGTTTATGTAACTAGTTTACGTATGTTTGCCGAAACGGGTTTAACCTTATCGTTTTTGTCTCAAAATCCGGAATGTGTTTAGTATACCCATATTATACAAGTATCCAAGCTTGTTGGGTCTAAATAACATTCTATTCCGGTCATCGCTTGATCTAAGAGTGTCGTACCGCTTTAGATACTTTAAGCTAGCCGGTTTAAGTCTACGACTTAAATGAAGACCGTTAGCATTCTGAATTGGTTATATATTACCATCACTCCAGACTAGAGCCACCCGGTAAAAGCTACCTGCATTTAGATAGATTGGATACGACTGAGTTATTTTGCTGTGAATCAAGTATTAGCTCAAGTAAATACTTTTAACTTATTTTCCCTTATACGGGCTTGGGATACGGTAGATTAATACCGCTTGGTCGGGTGTGGATCTATCAAATGCCGGATTGTGGCTAGTAAATCCACAAAACCCGTTTTGATACTGTTCTGTTGATGACTTAAACATTGGGGGTTAACGACTGTGTCCTGGATATATCCTTGGCTCATTCATTTGTAAATGGCCACGACTTATGCGCAGGGTGTAGGCATACACCGAAAAGATGCCAATAATAAATTATTAATTACCCACAAGTTGGGGATAACTCCTTTATGGGTTTTAAAAGTGGTGTGTCGTTTAATCATGTCTCAGTCTCTGTACTGGGCCCCAGATGTACGGTAAACATGTAATTCAGTATACAAGATTTTTATTAAGAATTGTCCCAAGTTTTGTGCCTTGTGCACCTAAATCAATTTTCATAAACTCTTTTCAAATGAGTCAGTTAAATTGTATTTACCAGTGAAAACTGACGTATTTTCAAAAGCCTAAGTGGCAGGTACTACTCGTAATAGGCTGGGAGTTGCTCGGTGTCGAAAAAGAGGATCTTGCAAATCCTTAAAGATGCCATAAAGTCTGCTAAGCTTCATTTTAAACATTTTGTAATGATCCTCCTGTGGATTTGATATTACAGAATCGTCTATAATATATACTTTGATATTTTCAGACATTTGAGTTTGTAATAATATTTTATATTCCAAGACTTCCGCTGTGTTATTCTGTGTGTGTTTGACCATGATGATATCAAATACGTCACGATACCCCCACCGGGCCCACCGGTGATATGTAGAAATATCGGGGTGTGACAGGTTGGTATCAGAGCCAACATTGAGTGAATTAAACACTAGTCTTTTGTGTTTAATCTCAATGACACAGTAGCATATTCCTTAGACCTTTTGAGTCTAGACTTAATATAGGAATGCTCTCATCCCTATTAAGTAAACATTGTTTTCGATTTTGTGTATTTTAAATAAGTCGCCAAGCAAGGAAGCCGTTGAATAGAGATTTTCCTCATCCGAAGCCAAGGAATACCAAGCTTCACCATACGGCTAGAATAAGCGTGCGACCGGTTTGGAGGGAGATCTTTATGGATTCATTCCGAAAACCAAACCCATTTGATTTGGAATCAGACTTCAGAGTCCATACCAGAGGTCCCTGAGGCTCAAATTTTAAAGTCTGTACCAGTGGAGTCCATACCAGGTGGTCCCTGAGACTCCCGTTTTTGCCAATGACCCTTGTTTCTTACCTTCAAGTTTGGAATCCCAGACTTGGATTATATCAGTTAAAAACCCAATCCGTGATCCATATCCTTCTTTAACCACTGAATCCTTGAATTCTATTTCAATAACGGATCCTGATTGGAATACTTATCTTATTCACTGAGGTCTTCCGTGTCTCTATCGTATATGGTAAACAAAGAAGAGAGACAATCGGAATGGAGCAAGGAAGACATTAGATAATCATTCTTTCATAATATTCTTTGTCTTTTAAGTCCTTAAAAGGACCCATCTCTTTTATTTAGTCCCTGTGTGGACATACTTTCGACTTAAGACCCTATATGGACAATTGCTATTTAGTCCTCTCCTGGACTTGATATCTCGATATAGTCCTCTTATGGACATTATATTCCTTCATAGTCCTTTCATGGACATAGTATTTCATTAAAAGTCTTTTCATAGACATATTATTTTATCAGAGTTCCCTAGCGGACATAATAATTCATCATAGTCCTTTCGCGGACATATTATTTCATCATAAAGTCCCTTCGAGGGCAATTGTATATTGACGTCCCTTCATGGACATGTTATATCATAAAAGTCCTTATACGGACGTATTATATAGTCCCATTTCGGACTTATATTTCCCTTTTGGTCCCTGTATGGACTAGAGTTATTTAAAAGTCCCTGTGAGGACACCTGTACAGCAAAGCCCTTTTGTGTGCATGTTGTACCAATATAGTCCTTTTATGGACATGTTATTTCATTAAGATCCCTTTGGGGATACGCTATTTTAAATTAGTCCCTTTTGAGGATATTGATATTTCATTATAATCATATTTGGATTTGTAAATATTTTATAGTCCTCATACAGACTTAAATTTTTCTTTAAGTCCTCTGTGGGCAAATATATTACTAAAAGTCCTGTTTAAGGCACTATTGTAAATTCCTAATAATTTAGGAAGTTTTGAAAATTTATGTAGGTATTCATTTCGTCCTTTTATCCATCAATAGTTCTGAATTTTACTCAAACTTTATTGATCAGCTGAAAATTTCAAAAGATCCTCTTAATGGTATAACCTAGCCTATATGTTTATGAACATGGCTATGATGGTAAAACCCTCTTAAGATAATTAATCTTTGTTAACATCTGAGAACATGTTAACATTCCTGGCTGTGTGACTTGAGAGACCACACTAGCTTCCAAAAGTACTTGGACTTTTCCAAGTCACCTTCATAGCCTATGATCAATACGAATCACGGCTATCAAACAACAGTATGAAGTATACATCAAAAACATCCAATTAAGATGTATGCCTGATGCGTGTGAAGTGTCGTATATATTAGGTTTATATTTTAAGCCCTTTTTAACACTTATTTTAGCCAAGTTTTAAATTTATAAAACACGATATTTCACTAACACTAAACACACATATGGGCAAGTGCACCCATCGTTGAGTGTAGTATAGCGTTGGTAAGATACCGAGGTCGTCCAAGGACACAAGAGCTTTTAGTACCAGTTTATCCTCAACGTCTAACCAAAATAAAAGTTTAGAAAAATGTTTTAAACTAAGAAAATTAAAAGCTAACTAAAATGCTGAAAATAAAAATAAAAGAAAAACAGATAGACAAGATGAATCACTTGGTTCCGACTCGTATCTAGTATAACCTTTGATTATTTCCGCACTTTTGCACATAATTAAGAGATTATCTTAGTTATTGTAGTAGGCCCCTCTTTTGAAGGTGACGTTACCCTCACCCCAGTAGTTTGAGTCAGCAGGGATACAATCCTAAAGGGGTGGATTATTGGAAGATAATGAATTAAGTTATTAATGCAGTATTGTGGTAGGCCCCGCTTTTGGCGGTGACGTTACCCTCGGCTAAGTAGTCTGAGTCAGCAGGGATACAGTCCTAAATAGCCGGGTTATAGTATTAATAGTAGTTAACTTATGAGGGGATCAAAGAGTTTGGACCCCCGCCATCCAATACCGTGAAGTATTGAAGGAGGTCCTACTAAATTTGACCCAGGTCCATTGCAGGACCTCTAAACGCTGAACAATGGCAAGACCTTTACCAAACCGTTCCCTTAACCCCCTACCAGGTAGCCAACATACCTCCATATAGACCGTGGAGATATGAATGGTGAAAATCCTTTATTTTATATAGACAGTAAAATAATGCCAAGACACCACGGACAAACGATAAGGAAAGATCACCTTCAACATAAGTAACTAGTTATTAAAGTCATTAATATAAAACCAAATAAAAAGTGCAAAAGATTAGAAATAAAAAGTATTATACTAGACACTTTGTCTTCACCAAGTGATGTAAGAGACTTAGGCAAACATGGCCTTGATTGTCAAGAACTCTTACGATCAATCTTGGATCCCGAGACGACTCACACACTCTACGATGGACAATGGATGATGGTGGTGAATGATGGTGTTGTGATGGTGGTGGGTGGTGGATGAAGTGTGAGAGAGGTTGTGTGCCAAGGGATGAGATGAAATGAATCCAAGCACTCATATTTATAGGCTGAACAGAGTGCTGGACACGGCCCCGTGTCTGTCTGACAATCTCTCTCCTCATTAATTGTAATTCGCAATTACAATAAATGCGCCTGCTGTACTTTCGACACGCCCCCGTGTCCGCTGAGCACGGCCCCGTGATGGGCAATAGAAGCTTCTAGGGATTTGTCTTTTCTGTTGCTTCTTGGGCACGGCCCCGTGCTGGCTGAGCACGGGGCGTGTTCAGCCTTCTGTCTTCTCCTTTTTGCTTTGGAAGGTGCCGTTGAGGGGTCGGGCAGTCCACTAATGTTCCTTTCCTTGTATTTATGTTGGATTTAGCTGTCTTTTTGCTTCTTTTGCGTTTTTGAGCTCATTTAATCCTGAAAATACAAAAGGAAGACAAAAACACTCTTTTTCCAATATTAGTACTTAAAAAGGGTTAGTTTTTTGTCTCATTTGATGTAATTTATATGTTGCATTTTACACACATCAATGCCATTGGGCGAAGATGTATTCATGACAATGATAGTTTTATTTTATAAACTTCTTGTCAAAAGGCGATGAATTATGTTCGACCCTTAAAGATCACTGATCCAAGAGATCGTTGATTTTGTTTTAATTGTCCTTGTGACAAGGCCTTTTGTGCCATCTAACTGCCCTTCGAGACAAGCCTTGTGCTATATGAGGACGTCACTATGACATTGACATTGTGATCTTTATGATCCCCTGTCTAAGGTAATGAACTGTGCTCAAGCCTAATAGTCTACGTGGTCAATGCGATCATGACTAAAATCATC
Source organism: Helianthus tuberosus (assembly GCA_030545235.1). Lineage (NCBI taxonomy): Eukaryota > Viridiplantae > Streptophyta > Magnoliopsida > Asterales > Asteraceae > Helianthus > Helianthus tuberosus. Next base: position 141,995,965 of record CM060383.1, read on the forward strand.
AATGCGATGATTAAATCTAACATCCTTAATGATGTTTTGCTTAAGGGCTATATTATATTGTCCATCTGTGACTAGGCAATTGTAATCTTTTGTGATTCTTTGCCCAAGGGGGTGAGCCATGCTCAAACCCCATAGTCTGTATGATCATTGCGATCCTGACTAGTATCATTAATATGATAATCATAATATTAACATCCCTTGTGATGGAATACCTACGGGCTACACTTTACTCTATTGTCAATAAGACAGAGTTAGTGGTGGTCTTTAAAATCCCCTGTACAAAGTAATGGGTTATACCCAACCCTAACAGTCTATATGATCAGTATGGTCATGACTAATATCATCAAATGCAATGATGATATATGAACATCCATTGGTGATGTCAATTAGGTTATCTTTATGCTAAATAAGTCATCTTTAGAGACAATGACAGTTGTAGTTTATGACTCCCTGTCCAAAGGTGAAGAACTATGTTCAAACCTGGAAGCCTCTAATCCAATAAGATCGCGACTTATGGACTAATGTCCTTGGTGACAAATCAATGAGTTATGTTTTAAAATAATTCATGACAAGCCAATGTGCAATAATTTGTTATTCGTGACAAGTTAACATATTAAGTGTTAACATTCCTAGTCCCAGGCTTTTATGCCAGCATTGATAAATGTCCTCTGTTACAGGCCTTGGTGCCCTATTTTATAACGTCATTGTGACGAGGCCACTTTGAGCCATATCTAAATGTCCTTTGCGACAAGGCCTTCGTGCCATTAATCCTTTATGTCCTTCATGGCTAGGCTTTATGCCATATATTTTACGTCCTTCGCGACGGGCCTTTATGCCATATATGAATATAATTATAATAAAGGTCATGTAAGGCTAGCCTTCGAGCTATTTATAATCGTCCTTGTGACAAAGACAGTGGTGACATTATGATTACCTGTCAGGTGGACTCATTCCAAACCATAATTTCCGTTAATGGTCCTTTTGTGACCTAGGCTAACTGTAATGGATATACATTCAAATAACATTCATTAGGAATGTTTGGAAAATAATAGCCTATACGGTTTATGGATACCGTGGCTGATCTATGTCAAGTCATCAGGATGATGATTAACAAATGCTTAACACGGTAGTTAATACCAAGTTTCGAGTATGGCAAACTCGAATGAGGTGAATAGCAATTGCGATGCTATTAAGGCGACAAAAGCTAATGATGCTACAACATAAACCTCAATATTTATAAAGTTAATCTCCAAGCTGTAATTGACACAGCAGTTTGAAAGATCATGGAAAGGGTCATGAAATAATTCAAAGAGCCGAATGCTTCTCGCTCTGAATTTCATTCAAAACCTCAATCAATTGCTCGTGAAAAGAGTTTGTTCGCACTTCGAATGTGAAGGATGAACAAGGGAGGAGGATAACTCCCAGAAATCGAAGAAAAAGAGAAAATTACGGGCTTAATAAGAACTATCATAAGTTCAGCAAGAAGCCTGTATGTAAGAATTGCTATAAAAGACACTGAGGACAGTGTCAAATAGATCAAAGACCAAAGCAGTGTGCATATGCAAAGAAACTGGTCATCAGTCCCATGAATGTAGGAACAAAAAGAATACAGTCTGTTACGACTATGGTGAGAAAGGCCATATTAGAACTAAATGCCATAAAGCTGCCAAAGAGGCGCATCTAAGTCTGGAAAGGCTAAGAAAGGAAATGCCTAAACTCACCTGATGAATGTCAAGAGAGAGTACATGATGTTATCCAGTACTTTTCTTATCATTTGGACAATGATAATTTCTGCCAAGTATCCTGTTTTAAATACAGGAAATAATAAGTCTTTCATAGACCAAAAGCTTGGCAAATTTATGATGGTATTCATAAGAACTCCAGATTCTTAGTCAGGTAGAACTTACCAATGAAACCTGAGAGACCGATTCTCCTATTATCGGCAATAATCTTTCTGTATAATCTAAGAGTACTCTTTCTTTGAATAGAGTACAACAATATATGTTATTTTAATTATTTTCTTTTCTCGTTGATTTCTATCAACTACGAGTGCCAACTATGCTTGACAAAAGCGCCATGTGAGGATTGGCATATCCCAATGCGTCCCATAGATTATGTCCATGCCTGATCAGTATGGAAGTTTAATGCATGGGGCCACCAAGATATACCAATGGTCATATTGTACTAAAGTCAACTAGTGGTATTCAAAGGAGATATCCATAATAGAAAATGCCTAAGTAGGCGTCTCTACTTAAGGCGTTCGTGCACTCGTAAAGTAGATGAGTCATCTGTATGGCACAATCGTCAGTAAGTGGACCAAGGTCAAGGATTGAAGCTACCTCTATCATAGTTAGATAACTTGTTTCCTTCTCAGTAGAACTACCTTGTTATTGTCACACCCCGATATTTCCACGTATTACTGGTGGGCCCGGTGGGGAGTATAGTGACGTAGTTGATATCATCATAGTCAAACAACACAATATTTAAATGCACAGCGGAAGCAAAAGATAAATATATTACAAACCGATTCAAAAGTAATATTTAATATTACAACAGAATGTAAGTTGGATCCACAGGCGGATCAAATAAAAAGAAAACATAGTTCATCAGACTTATTGCATCCAAGCTTGCGAGACTCTTAATGATGCTAAGGAGAGGCCAGCCAATTACGCTTAGTACCTGCACTTAACCTTTTTGGGAAAATACGTCAGTTTACACTGGTAAATACAATTTAACTGACTCATTTTGAAAAGGTTTAAAAATTGATTTGAATGCACGTGGCACAAAACATTTTATAACTTGGGATAATTATGTAATATAATACTTGTAAGGGAATTACATGTTACTTATGCGTTCAGTAGTCCGATCCGTAGACCTGGTTAAAGATTAATTGACACACCACAATATTGAGTTATGCACTGAAAGGTGTACGCCTACACCCCGTGCTCAGGTCGTGGCCATCTCGTAAGATGATGCCAAGGATATCCGGGACATGGTCATTAATCCCCCAAAGGCTTTAAGCAAACAAAACACATTCAAAACATAGCATCTCAATAAATTTAACATCTATTCGATTAAAGAATTCAATGCCAGACCAAGCGGTATTTTATATACCGTACCCCAAGCCCGTATAGGGAAAATAAGTTAAAAGTATTTACCTGGGCTAAATATAAATTCAATCCCAGCCGTATCAAATCAGCAAGTACAGATAGCTTTTACTGGGCTCCTATATCTGGAACGAAGGTTTTTAATAACCTATTAGATTCCTAACGGGTCTTAATTAAGCTTATGCTTAGACCGGTTAGTTTTAAAGGAAGATACGGTTCAAGATGCATGATAAAGCGAAGACCGGTTTAGAATGTGGTTTTGACCCAACAAGCTTGTATGCTTGTTTAATATGGGTAACTTAAACACATTTTGAATTTTGAGACAAAACGATATGGTTTGACCCGTTTCGGCTAATATATGCGAACTAGTCTCATAAGTCGATCCGAACGCGACAAGTGTGTATCGAGTAACCAAAAGAGTCATATGCAAGTTTCCTAAATTAATATGCCTTAAATATGTCGTGACATCAGTAAGATGTCTTCTATTATGCCCGTAATGGATTTAAACTCAAACTATGCCTTGTAAGGGCATTTTGGTCATTTAAAAGGTTATAAAAGAGTTTAATTAGTAATCTGAGTTACAGGTCTGATTTATTCAGTAAATACACTTAATTTAATAAGTTATAACAGTAGGGTATGACATATATGTGAAATTTATCATTTAAAACCAAACTATGCCCCTTAGGGGTATTTTGGTAATTTCACTTAGGCTTAAAAGGTCAAAACTGGAAATCTGAGTTCAAAAACTTGTGCTTACTGTTATTATATAAAAATATGCTAAAAATATCAGTAGGTATAAACCTTATATGTTTAATATGGTTTTAGCACATACTATGCGTTAAAAACGCTTAAAAAGGCGATTTGGTGCCATTTCCGGGTTTTTAAAGGAAAGCTGATATTTTTATAATTCCAGTAGGCTCAAAATATTTTATTTAACAAATAAAATCAGTAGAAAAAGGTTTGGGTTCAAAAGGATTTGTAAAACTCATTTTATGGCTTAAAAGGGCAAAATCGGTATTTACCGAATTAAACTTAGAGACCTATGTTATGCTCAGCCAAAAATTAAATAAAAATCTTCAAAAATCCCAAAATATTATATTACATCAGTGGGTAAAAATTTTGATATCAAAAAGTGGGTTTAAATAGGTTATACGCTAATTACGCCGTTTAAGTAACATAAAGCTTTCAAATTACGCTAATGAGCATAACTCTTAATCTAGACCTCAAACTGATGTCAAATTTTAGTTGCAAGTTTATAAATCAGTAACTAAGGTTTCTACTCTTTCACTTTTTCAAAAATCACGTTTTATAATCAAAAGGGCATAATAGTCAACATTTAATCATTAATCGGAAACATGCATGTGAATCGGATAAGTATTGAACCAAGTTGTATAATCTCAGAGAGTTATACTTATATGAAACCTGGTCCAAAATAAGCTCTAAGGCAGATCTTAAACATGCATACACGGGTCAGAACTGAAAGTCAAAGCAGAAGTTAATTTATGCGACTTTCGGTTCCGATCCGGGTTTAAACTGAAAATTGTCGAGTTGATCATGTTGGAACATGTTCTTACATTAGTTACCATGTTATTTTAATGATCAAACAGGTTGCATGTACCCTACATTGCTAATTATGCTTAAATTTGAAAATACACATTCTGTTGACTTTTTAAAGTAAGCTTTGACTCGACAATTAACATAGTTAGAGTAGGAATCTGAAAGTACCCTTTTAAGGGTTTATTACCCACATAAATACCTACTTATAGGTACTTTCGATTCGAGAAATGACTGAGTAAATTTCATTTAATCTCGAAGTCAAACTTAAATTACGACGGTTTGACCAAAAGCTAATTAACTAAGCTAAAGCGAATTAGAAAGGGTTAAGAATACTTACAAGAGTCCTAATCACGACTAGGAAGCCTAATGAATCCTTGTTGCTGACCAGAGTGCTCCAGAATTGATAATGCAAGTGAAGTATCAAGTGAACTTACCTCATTTATATAGTTTTCGGGACCTCACGAGATCGCGACAAGTGTCGGGAGGTCATAACTAGATCATTGCAGGTGTAAAAACCATTTTTGAAATCTATGGGCTGCCCCTAGAGTCGGTTTTGTGAGTTAGGAACCAGTTTTGAGCAAAAACCAGTAACGAACAGGCTGTTAATAGCTGTTCTGCATTCTGTGCAGGCCTCGCGGCCCGCGTGAGAAACCCAGGCCTGTTACGCGGCCCGCCTGCAGGTCCACAACAGCAAACAAAGTTCCAGATTTGGCAGAAATGGTCCCTGTGAGCATATAAGGTTATTTTAAGCACGTTCAAGGCCCGTTAACCTCATTTTAAGGCTCCACTAGGATGATTAAACATAGAGGACATGAAACATGTTCAAAAACTTGTCGGATGTCGGTTCGTTTGGCCGTACGGTCACGTTGTGCGTCTAATTACGACGAAACACGAACGGACGCGAAAAACGATCCAAATTACGCGACGAATGGAATTTTATAAAGGCGATCACTAAAATAAAATATTTTAGTGCTTACATAAATTTTTTGGTGTCCGGGGATATTCAGAATCTGAGATATGCGCGAAAGTGCAAACTTGTGCACTTTTTGACACTTTTAGTCCCTGCATGTCCTTAAAGTTTATTTTTGCGCACCAAACACCTCCAAGCCTATATATAAGCTCTAGAAATGATAATTAGGGCATGTTTAACTCATGGACACTTTCCAGAAGGTCCATTACCATACGAATCGACATACTTTTACAGTTTGACGCAAATAGTCCTTAAATTGCGCAAAGTAGCGCGAAATGCCGTTTAATGTTATCCAAGCCTTCCATGGCCCATATTTATCCTACCCAAGCATATACTTAAATATTAATACGCTCTCGTTCGCTTAGATGGTCACCGAAAGGCATAGATTCAAAAGTTGACGCTTTAGGTCCCTCTATTGCGCAAACTTGCGCATCTCATCATTTAATAGCATTGAAGCCTCATCTAATCCATATTAGGCATTCTTGAAAGTATTATTAAACATCACGATACTTCGGGTTCGCTAAAAGGTCATTTAGATGTATAATTAAACATATTGACACTTTTAGCCCCTCTAACTTGCATAGTTGCGCGTAATTTTACTTATAGACATAAAAACTTTAGTCGGCCAATATTTGGCATTCCCGAGAGTATAAATAAATATTATGAAGCTCCTGGTTTGTTAAAAGGTCACTCAGAGGTAAGAATTAACATGTTGACGCTTTTAACCCTTTATTGCACAAACTTTCAATTAATTACGCAAACGGCTACACTTAATTATCAAGTGGCACATTTGTGAATATAAACATCGTAAGAAACTTATTTTAGGTATGTTAACACTTCCAGTCCTTTCATAATCAAAGTTTTCGATTTTTCGAAAAATTAGTCCCTAAACTTCAGTGTTTGACTTCATTAGGGTTTATTACACGTGTCAATACATCATTAGACGTGATTTTTCGAGGTGTTACATCCTCACCCCCTTAAAAGAAATCTCGACCTCGAGATTTGCTAAAATGCTGGAAGTACTTTTTGTCACATGACGGACTTAACTTCTATAGTATATCTGGAGTCTCTCCAAGCTCTCTAAGTGACCTTTATATTAGGTATATGTATCCTTTTGGAGCTTCTTAACCTGTCGATCCTTTATTGATACAGGTTGCTCATCATATCATAAATCTACGTATCATTCCGTGATAGTGCTTCTCGACTTATTGGTGAAGCACATACTTAAATCATTAGTGTGGGTCATACTGCGTGTTCCACCAAGCTCCTTAAATAGGTCTAAGGATACATTCGAATCCTTCGAATGACTTTATATATTCAGAGCTTAACTAATCTGATAATTAACAATTTGGCACACCCTTCCAGGGTGACATCTTTGTTGAACCTTATTCCTTAACAAGGACTTAGGAGGGTTGCTATTCTCATTAATCTTTGATTTTCTGCCAAAGCTGGCAACTTACAGATGACCAAGGATTTGTATGATCCTATTCGTTGTTTCCAAGGCAACTTTCAGATCCTGATGATTGGACGTACCAATCTTCCATTTAACAATAGATATTCAACATTCCATCTAAGCAAGGTCTCCAAAGGAGAAGCCTTGATGCTTATACATCAACTATTATAGAAAAGCTTATCTCAAGGTGAAATGGTTATTCCAACCATTTCTTAAAACTAATCTTAAGGGATAGTTAATCCTCACAGTCAGTCGAACAAATCGACGATCCTGGGCAGCTGATGGAAAATTCTTAATTGTTGCCTAATTAGGGTTGCGGTAATCAATGCATAAGCAAAATGAACCGTCTTTCTTAATTAACTATACCGAATCATCAGGATATTGAGTTAGGCTATATGAATTCTCTATTTTAAAACTTACTTAATCAAGGTTTCGATTCTTCCAATGATGGTACTAACCGTCTTGGAGACTTCATAATGATACAGCCCTAAATGGGGTATAAATCTTAACTCTACTGGCCTCTCAGGAGGTAAACAGGGTAATCTTAGGAGGAGATAATCAAGATACCAGGAGGTTACAGAGATTTTTCAAATCTCAGGCTCCAATTCATCTATCATAGTTTGTGTCAGATAGGTGACACATTTATGTTACTAGTCCACGAATTCTTTAATCGAAGACATTTACCTGGACAATTCCATTCTGGATATCTTCTTTGAATACCTTTAGCTGATTTTTAGTACCATATGACCATCGGAATATCTTTGTGGTTCCATGCATTAAACCTCCATACTGATCAGGCATGGAAGCAATCTATGGAACATATTAAGATACACCAATCCTCATGTGGCGCTTTTATCATACCATCTGGTATTCGCAATCGATAGAGATCAAAGAGATATCAACTATACATGCTGACGCACTTCTTCTAGAGAGAGGATACTTTTAGAATTCCATGATTAGAGATTTCTAACAGGAACAGAAGAAACGGTTTTTATGATTTTGCGTGTAAGTCTTACCTTACACTTAACATCTGGGGTTCTTATGGAAAGTTTCTAAAAGTTTGCTAAGCTTATGGTATTATGAGAGACTTAGCAGTACTTGTAACTAAACATAACTCTTAGCAATGAAATCACAATAAGGGATTTATCTAGTGTCATTATTAATGTGAACAGCCTCTAACCATTCATCAGGAGGGTTAAACGCCACCATTCTTAATCCTTTTAAACTTAGCTGCAAAATCTTGACAAATTTTTTTTTTGGGCAGTCACAGCTTTGACTAGTTATTCTTAACCTATATAACGTGATTAGCTGAGGTAGATCCATAATGGATTTATAATGGGCAGGCTTTGAATCCTTAATGTGCCCTCTTATTGCCGTTACTAACCACCAATAATTTTTGCATTAAGCTTAGGTTTTGGGTAATTGGAATAGGGTACTATCTCGGCCAAAGAATTAAAATTTTGCGACATACTGTCGACATTTTAGAGCTTTTATGGTGAGAGTCAGCAAATTCTTATTCCGTCTTTTTCCATTTCGATGCGAATAATAGGTCTTTCTAATAAGGTCCTTAACACTCGGTCCATCCCATAATGTATAAGGGAATCTCTCTTATGGACTCCATTAATGTCCTCACTAATCAAGGGTATTACCATCGAATGATTGTGATGCATACCTTACCGTATGCTTTCCAGCATAGTTGCTGACATACCTAATGATTTCTATTTCGTTTAACAATTTCCTGCAATCGATGGTCCTGTCACACCCCGACCACGTAGGACAACCAAACGTGGCGGAAACGTCGGGGAGTGTTGTAACAGAATTAATTGTTTCAAATCCATGGCAATTGAAGTTTCGTTTTATTAATCAAACATGAAAGTTTACATTGTTTTAAACAAGAACCAAAGAGTACATAACATAAATTAACTAGTTCTTGTCTCGTTTTAAGTCACTAAGGCACAGGTCCGCCTAAGTATGTCTTGATAAGTCCTATGCATCATCTCCTGAAAACACATGTGAAAATAGGTACGTCAACATAAAAATGCCTGTGAGATACATAGGTTTTGTGAAAACAGAATTCATGACGTATGTTTGAGAAAATGTTTAGTCATGAACCTTGTAATTTGCTTTGTTTTGTAAATCGTTTGAAAAACAATAAGATCAGATGATATGTATAAATAAGAGAATAATGTATGGTTAAATGAATAACCATGTAAAATGAGTTTGTATAAGATAAGTTGTTTGTAAATCAATGTCTTGTGAAAAGTATGTTATTTGTATAAAATGTTATATGTCTCCAATTGAAATGATTCAAATAACGCTACGATATGTAATACCATACAAGCACTTATATATAGGAAGTCCCAGCGGCGTATCCACCATACTTGTATCATATTACACACGCCTCGTTACTTAATCACTTACTCAAACCAAACTACCAAAGTAAAATGTTCATGTTTAATGTGAATCATGTAATGTGTATCCAAAATGTAAACATGTGATGAATAACAAATGTACTAAGTATGCAACAAAAGACATACATAGCATAAAGTGTAATGTATAACAATGTACTAAGTATGCACACAATGGGCATACATAGCATGTAATGTGAAACAATGTATTAAGTACACACACAATGGGCATACATAGCATGTAATGTAAGGCAATGTACTAAGTACGCACACAATGGGCATACATAGCATGTAGTGTAAGGCAATGTACTAAGTACGCACACAATGGGCATACATAGCATGTAGTGTAAGGCAATGTACTAAGTATGCACACAATGGGCATACATAGCATGAAATGTAATGAAATCATGTACTATAAATGTACTAATGAACATAGTAGGTATATGATGTGAAAGCATGAAAGTAACAAGTAGGCACATGTGTTTCACCCCAAAACAGTTTGGAAAACAGTAAAAAAGGGGTCTATGTACTCACTTGAGATTGCTCAGAAGTCCTAAGATAACCACCAAGCAATGCTAGAGATCACGGAATCAAACGGCACCTAATATAGGTAACTATGTTAATAAACTGGACCTAAATCGGAGGATCGAATAGAATGAGGGTTCGTAAACCAAACGAGTATGGAGACTCGTGTAATATGGTTTAACAAAGCCTACATACTAAATGAAACCTAACCTAAGTGCTTACGACCCGTTTAGGTAGCTTATGCTACTTAACATGTCTAATATTGTTGTCAAATCAGTTTAGATGTCAAAAGTTATGTTACATATGTTTAAAATGAATTTTGGCATCAAAGGGGTATTTTGGTAATTTGCCTAAGGCATATAAACTACCTATCATACAACTACTTAAACGAAGCGACCATAAGGTATAACCTCGGAAGGTTATTCCCTATATGCTATGGTCACCTAATGTGTTTGGTCGGGTCCTAATGATCGACCAAATGGGTCGGGTTCGAAGGTATAAACGATTTATTAGATCGCTTACCCTTACGACCCTAGACAACGTGGTAATCAGTAAGCATAGTCACAAGGGACTATAACCATCGTGATTACAATCACGTTGCGAAGTTCAAACGAACTTCACATTGACCATAAACTGGTCAACGTAGAAAGTCAAACAAATTTTGACTTTCGGACTCGAAAAACAATAAAAGAACGAAGGAACACTTACGAAGGGTCCCCGAATGCTAATCTAGATCAAAATAGCTCAGGTATGAAACAAAGGTTTCAACTTAGAGCCTTTTAGATTAGATTCTTGTGAGTTTGAAGCAAATGGGGGTGGGGTATTTATAGTTTTTCCCGAACCGTTAGGATCGTTTCTTGTAAAAGGGGGCACGATCTAAGCCGTACACTTGTTGGAAAGTTGTGGTAGCTAAAAATGGCCTCTCATGAGCTGAAAGGGCAAGTGTGAGTGTGTGGATGAGGTTTAATCAGCTGAAATCTGCTGACTAATCAATCTTATCTGATCTGGGACACTGACGCGGGCCGCGTAAGGATACACACAAACCTTACGGGGGCCGCCTGGCCATGTCTGATCAGAACCAAGTTTGCTAAATGACAGTTTCAGTCCCTGTTATGTGTTTAAGCCATTTCCGACACTTCTAAGGCCCGTAGAGCCAACTTTAAGGCCCTAAAATGATGCCTAAACATTGTGGACATGAAACATGCTCAAAAATATGCCGGATGTTGGTTCGTTTGGTCGTACGATCGCGATGTTCACTTAATTACGACGGAATGCGTATAAGCGCGAAAAACGATCCAAATGATGCGACGAATGGATTTTTCTTATGCCAAACACTAAAATAAAATATTTTAGTGCTTACATAAATTTTTGGATGTCCGGAAGTATTCAGAACGTAAGTTATGCGTGAAAATGCAAACTTGTGCACTTTTTGACGCTTTTAGTCCCTAAATGACCCAAAAGTTTATTTTAGAACACCGAACCCCTCAAAACCTATTCCTAAGCTATATAAAGGATATTTAAGGTGTGTTTAACTTATGGTCATGTTCCGGAATGTTCGTTACAGTTCAAATTGGCATACTTTCGCAGTTTGTCAAGTTTAGTCCCTGTAAGCAAATTAACTTGTTTTTGCCATACCAAAGCCTTCAATACTTATTTCTAAGTTATGTAAAGGTTATTTAAGGTATGTTAAGCCTATTTCACTATTCCAGAGTGTTTATTGGATTAAACTGGTTATATTTACGCATCAGAACGCGTCTAACCCTCCAGAAAGCGATTTAAAGCTTAAAATCGAACAAGAGTTGATATGTGCAAACGATACATATATTTTTACAAATCCCAAGTATGAAATACAATATTTCATTGGTTTGGCATTTGTTTGATGGTTGAAGTGACACAGGTGGCACAGTCTCCCCTACTTTAGGAAATTTCATCCCGAAATTAAATTTTAGGAGAAACTTGTGAGGACGACGGTGATGTTTTCGCTTTGAATGAACCCCTTGAACCCAAAGTAGAACTCTGGGCCATGATAGGGTTCTTAGCGAAATTTTCAATCCCTCAAAGTGAAGTCCTTGTAGCAGCAAAACATGGAGTTTCAAACTATGGATAGGAGAACGTTTCCCATGAAGACTTATCATAGGAAACTTAAATTCACGATTGGGAAGTGTAAGATAAAATGACATCGGTCAAAGTCCAAGACTTCACCCGTATCATTACTCTTGCCACTCTTGGTCTTTACACATGGCAAAACTTCATGTGGTTTCTGTGCACTGAATTCCATAATTATGTAGGCCTCCATAATTACGTACTTCCTTGCACAGTCCGCATAGTTCATTTCATAATGCGTATGGGAAAAAATCAAACGAATAATCCTGTGGTGATTTAACTTGATTGCAATAGAGTCTCTTTAACTAGGTCACCAAAAGATTAGATCAACGAACAATCTCTTCAGCTAAACTACCCGAGAGAAATATTTAACTACATCAACGTAGGATGTCTTTAACTAGATTGTCGAACCAATCTATTTAACTTAGATCGACGTAGGATCTCTTTAACTAGACCACCAGAGGGCCTTTTTAACTATATCAACGCATGATATATTCAACTAGATTGTCGAACCAATCTCTTTAACTTAGATCGACGAAGGACCTCTTTAACTAAACTACCCACGGGGAATATTTAACTACATCGACGTAGGATGTCTTTAACTAGATTGTCGGACCAATCTCTTCAACTATATCAACACATGTTGTCCTTAATCTTTGGAATAGTACTTTATAATCCAAGAGACTTAACTACAACGTAGAAGTCCATTAAGGATTTAAGATAGTACCTTTTTGAATATCCTACTACGAATCCCTCATATGAAGGTATGAAAGATTCTACGAGGATTTGGATAGCGAATATCCAGAGTATACAAAAACACAAAATGCATAAATGGAAAGACAAGATGCATAAACACATAGTCACATAACCACAAAATTATTTATCTAGATCTTTAATTTGTAAGTTTTGTTTTGTTAATTACGTACATGCATTTAAAGCACACTAGGAATCTATTTCATGGATTTCATTCGGTACTTTAAACATTAGCAAGAATCTAACTATGAAGATAGAAAGATCTTCCAAAAATTCGATTTCGTTTTCAAGAAAACGCAATATTCGAATTAAGGTACAATAATTTTTGAATATACGGAAATACCCTTAGGTACCCTATTAAGAATTTATAGTGGTACTTTGGGTATTCGTGGAAAACGCAAGAGATAATAAAATGGAAGAAATTACGGGGTAGTCTGTTCTTCAAGGAATACGGTTCCTTGATTGTCGTTATTGTAGAGGATACGTTGTTTATACATGCCATCACATTTGTACATTACAATGTAAAATAAAAAGATTTATTTATAAACAACAACAACTGTTTCATGGACCTTGACTACAAAAGAAAATAATACATAAGGCTTGATTATCTCTAAACAACATTGTCTTCTAGTTGGTCCGATGCTCATCCTTGCGCTGGATTCGCATTAGCAATCTTTGGGCAATTTCTCCGGAAATGGCCCATCTCGTCACAGTTGAAGCAATGACCTAGTTGAATACGAGCTTGAGCAGGATTTACTTGAGGTTGGTTCGGACCACCTTGGTTTGGTGTAAATCGACAAGCATTTGCCAGGTGACCGAGTCGCCCACATGATGCACATAAACGACACTGTAGGTAAGCTAAGTGGTGTGCATTACATTTGTTGCATATCGGTGCAGTACCGGCATAAGGTTTCTTTGCAGGAGGTTGAGTTGGTTGGTTGCGGGTGTTTTGGTTGGGTTGAGCAGCAATCGCACAATTCTGCGAAGCCTTACGCTTCTTAGACTTCTCAGGGGATCCAGTCTGTTCATCCATGGTCTTTGATTCCTCGATTGGCTTCTTGTCACCCTTTCGAAAAAGTTTATGCTTTCTGATCTGAGATTCAGTCAAGGTTGCAGATAGCTCAATGGCCTGCCTAACCGTAGTGGGGTTACTACCAGTAACAATGTCCTGAACTGAGTCAGGGAGACCATCAATGTATTTTTCGATCGCCTTATCCAAAGGCGTAACCATGGTAGGACACAACAGGCTCAGCTCCTCATATCGATCAGTGTATGCTCGATGTTCACCGCTGTCTTGCTTAAGATCGTCGAATTCCCTTTCCAATGCCCTGATCTCGTGACGAGGACAGAATTCCTTCATCATCAGTGCTCGAAGTTCTTCCCAAGTTTGGGCCAGTGCCACTTCGGCACCCCTATCTCTCACCACACGTTCCACCACGTCAAAGCTCGTTTCTCAAAGACACTAGATGCGAAATCTACCTTTCGCTCGTTTGGACATTGAACATGCCTGAAGGTGCTCTCTAGACTCTCGAACCATTGCAGAAGTGCAGTCGCTCCTTGAGATCCAGAAAACTTTGATGGCTTAGCCGAGTTGAACGTCTTGAAGTTGCAGAGGGCATTATTGTTGTTGAGAGCTTGGTGACATTGGGCAACGATGTTCGGGATTGCAGCAGTTATTTGCTGTGTAATGACAGCTGCCAGATCTTCAATAGATACCGGATTTTCACGTCGTTGAGGCATTCTAAAAGGGGAAACAGGAGAGAAAACAAATGAAATGGTATTGGGTAAGAATAGGATGTTACAATTACCGACCAAAATTATGGGGGTGGTCATTTGTTTGAACCACGAAGCAAACAAACGACACACAAAGGCTGAATCAAAGCAATTAGATCCTCATAATGTATCGTGAAGACATGCTCGCCTATAAGTGGACACTCACCCCAAGAGTTCCCAGGTAAGAGTGACTGGTCCGATTATGTGGATTTGTACGAACACTCTAGCCTTAGACAGAAAACTCAGGGTACATGCATTCACTCTTCCAGTTTGCACGTGTTCACATTATTTAGGACCAAAAACTTTGACGAGATTTTGAAAACTCAAAGGGGTTCAAAACCTAGTAATCAATCATCCAAGAACAGATGATTAATTTTCAAAGCGGTTTTGAAATTTATGTTCTCATTGTGGTTATCACCTAAGGATAGGTGAAGGTATCATTTTATGACTAAACGCAAGTAAACTCGCGTTAGGGTCCTAAGAAGGTTATAGACTAGGTCAAAGTATTACTAATAACCTAATTCCCTATAACCATTGGCTTTGATACCATCTTTTCTGTCACACCCCGACCACGTAGGACAACCAAACGTGGCGGAAACATCGGGGAGTGTTGTAACATAATTAATTGTTTCAAATCCATGGCAATTGAAGTTTTGTTTTATTAATCAAATATGAAAGTTTACATTGTTTTAAACAAGAACCAAAGAGTACATAACATAAATTAACTAGTTCTTGTCTCGTTTTAAGTCACTAAGGCACAGGTCCGCCTAAGTATGTCTTGATAAGTCCTATGCATCATCTCCTGAAAACACATGTGAAAATAGGTACGTCAGCATAAAAATGCCTGTGAGATACATAGGTTTTGTGAAAACAGAATTCATGACTTATGTTTGAGAAAATGTTTAGTCATGAACCTTGTAATTTGCTTTGTTTTGTAAATCGTTTGAAAAATAATAAGATCAGATGATATGTATAAATAAGAGAATAATGTATGGTTAAATGAATAACCATGTAAAATGAGTTTGTATAAGATAAGTTGTTTGTAAATCAATGTCTTGTGAAAAGTATGTTATTTGTATAAAATGTTATATGTCTCCAATTGAAATGATTCAAATAATGCTACGATATGTAATACCATACAAGCACTTATATATAGGAAGTACCAGCGGCGTATCCACCATACTTGTATCATATTACACACGCCTCGTTACTTAATCACTTACTCAAACCAAACTACCAAAGTAAAATGTTCATGTTTAATGTGAATCATGTAATGTGTATCCAAAATGTAAACATGTGATGAATAACAAATGTACTAAGTATGCAACAAAAGACATACATAGCATAAAGTGTAATGTATAACAATGTACTAAGTACGCACACAATGGACATACATAGCATGTAATGTGAAACAATGTATTAAGTACACACACAATTGGCATACATAGCATGTAATGTAAGGCAATGTACTAAATACGCACACAATGGGCATACATAGCATGTAGTGTAAGGCAATGTACTAAGTACGCACACAATGGGCATACATAACATGTAGTGTAAGGAAATGTACTAAGTACGCACACAATGGGCATACATAGCATGAAATGTAATGAAATCATGTACTATAAATGTACTAATGAACATAGTAGGTATATGATGTGAAAGCATGAAAGTAACAAGTAGGCACATGTGTTTCACCTCAAAACAGTTTGGAAAACAGTAAAAGAGGGGTCTATGTACTCACTTGAGATTGCTCAGAAGTCCTAAGATAACCACCAAGCAATGCTAGAGATCACGGAATCAAACGGCACCTAATATAGGTAACTATGTTAATAAACTAGACCTAAATCGGAGGATCGAATAGAATGAGGGTTCGTAAACCAAACAAGTATGGAGACTTGTGTAATATGGTTTAACAAAGCCTACATACTAAATGAAACCTAACCTAAGTGCTTACGACCCATTACGACCCGTTTAGGTAGCTTATGCTACTTTAACGCGTCGTTCGCGTGAAACGCGTTTGGACCGCCTAACTGGTCCTATGACAAGTAACATATGCCTTAACATGTCTAATATTGTTGTCAAATCAGTTTAGATGTCAAAAGTTATGTTACATATGTTTAAAATGAATTTTGGCATCAAAGGGGTATTTTGGTAATTTACCTAAGGCATATAAACTACCTATCATACAACTACTTAAACGAAGCGACCATAAGGTATAACCTCGGAAGGTTATTCCCTATATGCTATGGTCACCTAATGTGTTTGGTCAGATCCTAATGATCGACCAAATGGGTCGGGTTCGAAGGTATAAGCGATTTATTAGATCGCTTACCCTTACGACCCTAGACAACGTGGTAATCAGTAAGCATAGTCACAAGGGACTATAACCATCGTGATTACAATCACGTTGCGAAGTTCAAACGAACTTCACATTGACCATAAACTGGTCAACGTAGAAAGTCAAACAAATTTTGACTTTCGGACTCGAAAAACAATAAAAGAACGAAGGAACACTTACGAAGGGTCCCCGAATGCTAATCTAGATCAAAATAGCTCAGGTATGAAACAAAGGTTTCAACTTAGAGCCTTTTAGATTAGATTCTTGTGAGTTTGAAGCAAATGGGGGTGGGGTATTTATAGTTTTTCTCGAACCGTTAGGATCGTTTCTTGTAAAAGGGGGCACGATCTAAGCCGTACACTTGTTGGAAAGTTGTGGTAGCTAAAAATGGCCTCTCATGAGCTGAAAGGGCAAGTGTGAGTGTGTGGATGAGGTTTAATCAGCTGAAATCTGCTGACTAATCAATCTTATCTGATCTGGGACACTGACGCGGGCCGCGTAAGGATACACACAAACCTTACGGGGGCCGCCTGGCCATGTCTGATCAGAACCAAGTTTGCTAAATGACAGTTTCAGTCCCTGTTATGTGTTTAAGCCATTTCCGACACTTCTAAGGCCCGTAGAGCCAACTTTAAGGCCCTAAAATGATGCCTAAACATTGTGGACATGAAACATGCTCAACAATATGCCGGATGTTGGTTCGTTTGGTCGTACGATCGCGATGTTCGCTTAATTACGACGGAATGCGCATAAGCGCGAAAAACGATCCAAATGACGCGACGAACGGATTTTTCTTATGCCAAACACTAAAATAAAATATTTTAGTGCTTACATAAATTTTTGGATGTCCGGAAGTATTCAGAACGTAAGTTATGCGCGAAAATGCAAACTTGTGCACTTTTTGACGCTTTTAGTCCCTGAATGACCCAAAAGTTTATTTTAGCACACCGAACCCCTCAAAGCCTATTCCTAAGCTATATAAAGGATATTTAAGGTTTTTTTAACTTATGGTCATGTTCCGGAATGTTCGTTACAGTTCAAATTGGCATACTTTCACAGTTTGTCAAGTTTAGTCCCTGTAAGCAAATTAACTTGTTTTTGCCATACCAAAGCCTTCAAAACTTATTTCTAAGTTATGTAAAGGTTATTTAAGGTATGTTAAGCCTATTTCACTATTCCGGAGTGTTTGTTGGATTAAACTGGTTATATTTACGCATCAGAGCGCGTATAACCCTCCAGAAAGCGATTTAAAGCTTAAAATCGAACAAGAGTTGATATGTGCAAACGATACACATATTTTTACAAATCCCAAGTATGAAATACAATATTTCATTGGTTTGGCATTTTTTTGATGGTTGAAGTGACACAGGTGTCACAGGTCCCTTTTTACTATTGAACTCTCTTGACTTCCAAGAGACGAAGTACTTTTAAGTAAAACCCAAAAAGAATGGGGTTCCTTGCCATATATGTTTTTGTTTGGTTTATTCTTCGTATTTGAAGTATGAATAAAGCTCTTATCATAAGTAGCGACATGTGTTTTTGAGCAAACACCATTTGGCTTCTTGAATCTTCACGTGACTTTTCTTATAACCTTTCTAACAACTGGGTTAACTTCAGTTTTGGAGATTAATTCTATTAATATTGAGGTTCACATCTGATGCACCATTAATATTTGTTGCATTTCTAGCATCACAACTTTTGTTTGTTTCTTCTGAGCTTTCCATACTCGAAGCTTTGGTATTAATTACCATATTCAACAATTGCTTAGGCAATCCATACCCAGTGTCTCCTTGAATTGTCAAGGGCTCTCCATAAGGAGTCTTGATAACTACTTACTTCTTATTACCCACAATATGGGCTTGGTTATAAGACGAGTAATTCATTCTTTTCACTATATCGAATTCCTTTATTTTAACGGAAACAAGGACAGCGGAAAAATTTCTAATGGACATTAAACATCCATCTAATATTGCTGAAACAGTCTCTGAGGTACTATCGGCCAAATTCTACTTTATACTTAACGCTTAGAGTTTTAACAGGCAGATTTACTGATTTACAAAATCTATTGTCTATTAAAGACTTATCTGAACCTGAATAAAATAATACTCAAGCATGAGCGTTATTGATAAAGAAAGTACCTGTTGTGACATTGTCATCCTGAATAGTCTCTTGAGTATCCACTTGGGAGCTTCCATCTTCGGTCTTCTTAGACTCCTCAGGCTTCTTGGTTTTATTTGGGCAATTTGTCTTGATGTGCCCTATTTCATTGCAACCATAGCAAGTTGCGTCCTTTATGTCTTGGCACTCCAAGGTCTTGTGCCCTTTCTTGTTACAAATCCCACAAGGCCTAGCTTGTGACTCCAGAGTGCATTTCCCTTTAGTTGTCTTCTTTCGGCAACGGGTATTTATGTGCCCCTTCTCGCCACAATCATAGCATGTGGCTTCCTTCAAGTCCTTGCACTTATGGGTCTTGTGATCCATCTCCTTGCAAATGACACATCCCCCGGTCTGCTCATAGAAACATTTTCCGAAGTGCTTCTTCTTGCAGGTTTTACATTTGGGTTTTGCCTCCTTTGGCTTGGACTGGTTATAGTTTGAACCGATCTTACCCTTTTTACAATATTTATTTGGGGTATCATCGCACTTTCGCTTATGATCCTTCAACACACGGTCCACAGCGTTGTTTACGGCTGTATCTATCATAGCCTGTAACTCGGTGCTTGTTAAGTTCAGTCTTGCATCATCATTCTGGTCAACTAGACGATTGTGAGCTTCAGAGGGGTCAGCCATGGTGAAGCTTTGAAGACTACAAACCAAGTAGTAATAAATTGGTTTAATTATATAGCGAATTGTCGAACTTGATAATTAAGTAGCCATGGTGCGAATAAACCATATGGGCCAATAGATAGTATTTAATTTATTTGATTATGTTTTGCCTAAGTTTTTAGATAAACCATCTCTGGCATTTAAACAAAATGTAATCCTTCATATTTACTAGACAGGGGATATAAGTCACGACTGTCAATGTCATACTGACATCTTATATAGCACAACGGCTTGTTCCAAAGGACTTTTCGATGGCACAGAGGCCTTGTCACTAGGGAAATTTTAAAACATAATCAATGATTCCTTTGGATCGGAAAATTTCATAGTTCATTGCTTGACAAGAAGTTATGAAATAAAACTATCTTTTTCATGTATACATCTTTGCCCGTAGGTATACATCCCAGATGGATGTTTAGATGTGTACATCATGTTCGACGTTTTATTAGCCATGATTCATATTGATCATTTAGGCTAAATAAGGGGTTTGGAAGTTCCTAATATAAAGACGACAAGCGTGATTTTATCGCATCACTGTTGTCGGGAGTGTTAACACGTTTTCAAGTGTTAATAAGGATCTGAATCTCTTTTCAACAGGTTTTATCATCTTAGCTAGGTCTTTAATGACATTCAAGCTAGGTCAAACCTTTTTAAGATTTTCTTTTAATATTTATACTGGCAGGAAAGGAATGATATTTAATTTTATTCAGGATTTTTTATCATAATTATCCTGGATTTAATTAAAATATAACTATAGCACAAAAGTCAAGTTACAAGGGCAACTTTAAATTATAAACCATGATTTCGTAGAATCAAGGTATTTAGGCTTGAACGTGTTCACGCCTTTTCTTGACAGGGAGTTGTAGGCTACGACTGTCTTTAGTCTCAGAGGACGTTAATTATAGCTCGTAGGCATTATATCGCTAATGGATGTTTACATCACAAAATAAGAAAGGATTTCGGGAGAATCCAGTATAAGGATGATTTATGTGACTTTATCGAACCACGTCTGCCAGAAAAGTTAATATGTTACAGATGTTAACAAGGATGTGAATCTCTTGAATAGGTCCTATCATCTTGGCCTCGTCGTATAGGCTAGGTTTACCTTTAGGATTCCTTTTTAATAATTAACGCAGAATAATCCTAACTCGGGATGTTAATAAGGATCTGAACCTAAATTGAGGAACTGCCATCTTGGCCGGGTCTTAATAATGACACGAGGCTAGGTCTTGTCCTTTTTAGATTTTGCCATTTTATTATAATGGTAGATCTCATAACAGAAATGTTATTTTAATTTATTTCATATATTTTATTCATATATAATGATATATATGAAATTTAGATAAAACATCCCAATGGTTTTAAAAGAGGTATAGGATTGCCCTAAGCGGGACTTGAATGAAACGTTGTCCATGAAGGGACTGAAAGATAAGTATGCCCTTATAAGGACTTACTAAGGAAACGGACTTCAGCAAAAAGGGGTTTCTTCTTCATTTCATTTCTGAATGCTTTCTCCTTGGTTGAACGTTCATCCTGGTCGCAGTATGAAGCTCGGCCTTCCCTAGGCTTCAAATGGGGAGAATTTCCATCATGGCTTCTTTGCTTGGCGACGTATTAAAGTATATAGAATTAAAAGCAATAATTCTCCGAATAGAGATGAGAGTATTCCTATGTTAAGTCTAGACTCAGAGAGTTTAAGGAATGTGCTACTGTGTCATTGAGATTAAACACAAAAGGCTAATGTTTAATTCACTCAATGTTGGCTCTGATACCAACCTGTCACACCCCGATATTTCCACGTATTACCGGTGGGGAGTATAGTGACGTAGTTGATATCATCATAGTCAAACAACACAATATTTAAATGCACAGCGGAAGCAAAAGATAAATATATTACAAACCGATTCAAAAGTAATATTTAATATTACAACAGAATGTAAGTTGGATCCACAGGCGGATCAAATAAAAAGAAAACATAGTTCATCAGACTTATTGCATCCAAGCTTGCGAGACTCTTAATGATGCTAAGGAGAGGCCAGCCAATTACGCTTAGTACCTGCACTTAACCTTTTTGGGAAAATACGTCAGTTTACACTGGTAAATACAATTTAACTGACTCATTTTGAAAAGGTTTAAAAATTGATTTGAATGCACGTGGCACAAAACATTTTATAACTTGGGATAATTATGTAATATAATACTTGTAAGGGAATTACATGTTACTTATGCGTTCAGTAGCCCGATCCGTAGACCGGGTTAAAGATTAATAGACACACCACAATACTGAGTTATGCACTGAAAGGTGTACGCCTACACCCCGTGCTCAGGTCGTGGCCATCTCGTAAGATGATGCCAAGGATATCCGGGACATGCTCATTAATCCCCCAAAGGCTTTAAGCAAACAAAACACATTCAAAACATAGCATCTCAATAAATTTAACATCTATTCGATTAAAGAATTCAATGCCGGACCAAGCGGTATTTTATATACCGTACCCCAAGCCCGTATAGGGAAAATAAGTTAAAAGTATTTACCTGAGCTAAATATAAATTCAATCCCATCCGTATCAAATCAGCAAGTACAGATAGCTTTTACTGGGCTCCTATATCTGGAACGAAGGTTTTTAATAACCTATTAGATTCCTAACGGGTCTTAATTAAGCTTATGCTTAGACCGGTTAGTTTTAAAGGAAGATACGGTTCAAGACGCATGATAAAGCGAAGACCGGTTTAGAATGTGGTTTTGACCCGACAAGCTTGTATGCTTGTTTAATATGGGTAACTTAAACACATTTTGAATTTTGAGACAAAACGATATGGTTTGACCCGTTTCGGCTAATATATGCGAACTAGTCTCATAAGCCGATCCGAACGCGACAAGTGCGTATCGAGTAACCAAAAGAGTCATATGCAAGTTTCCTAAATTAATATGCCTTAAATATGTCGTGACATCAGTAAAATGTCTTCTATTATGCCCGTAATGGATTTAAACTCAAACTATGCCTTGTAAGGGCATTTTGGTCATTTAAAAGGTTATAAAAGAGTTTAATTAGTAATCTGAGTTACAGGTCTGATTTATTCAGTAAATACACTTAATTTAATAAGTTATAACAGTAGGGTATGACCTATATGTGAAATTTATCATTTAAAACCAAACTATGCCCCTTAGGGGTATTTTGGTAATTTCACTTAGGCTTAAAAGGTCAAAACTGGAAATCTGAGTTCAAAAACTTGTACTTATTGTTATTATATAAAAATATGCTAAAATATCAGTAGGTATAAACCTTATATGTTTAATATGGTTTTAGCACATACTATGCGTTAAAAACGCTTAAAAAAGCGATTTGGAGCCATTTCCGGGTTTTTAAAGGAAAGCTGATATTTTTATAATTCCAGTAGGCTCAAAATATTTTATTTAACAAATAAAATCAGTAGAAAAAGGTTTGGGGTCAAAAGGATTTGTAAAACTCATTTTATGGCTTAAAAGGGCAAAATCGGTATTTACCGAATTAAACTTAGAGACCTATGTTATGCTCAGCCAAAAATTAAATAAAAATCTTCAAAAATCCCAAAATATTATATTACATCAGTGGGTAAAAATTTTGATATCAAAAAGTGGGTTTAAATAGGTTATACGCTAATTACGCCGTTTAAGTAACATAAAGCTTTCAAATTACGCTAATGAGCATAACTCTTAATCTAGACCTCAAACTGATGTCAAATTTTAGGTGCAAGTTTATAAATCAGTAACTAAGGTTTCTACTCTTTCACTTTTTCAAAAATTACGTTTTATAATCAAAAGGGTATAATAGTCAACATTTAAGCATTAATCGGAAACATGCATGTGAATCGGATAAGTATTGAACCAAGTTGTATAATCTCAGAGAGTTATACTTATATGAAACCTGGTCCAAAATAAGCTCTAAGGCAGATCTTAAACATGCATACATGGGTCAGAACTGAAAATCAAAGCAGAAGTTAATTTATGCGACTTTCGGTTCCGATCCGGGTTTAAACTGAAAATTGTCGAGTTGATCATGTTGGAACATGTTCTTACATTAGTTACCATGTTATTTTAATGATCAAACAGGTTGCATGTACCCTACATTGCTAATTATGCTTAAATTTGAAAATACACATTTTGTTGACTTTTTAAAGTAAGCTTTGACTCGATAATTAACATAGTTAGAGTAGGAATCTGAAAGTACCCTTTAAAGGGTTTATTACCCACATAAATACCTACTTATAGGTACTTTCGATTCGAGAAATGACTGAGTAAATTTCATTTAATCTCGAAGTCAAACTTAAATTACGACGGTTTGACCAAAAGCTAATTAACTAAGCTAAAGCGAATTAGAAAGGGTTAAGAATACTTACAAGAGTCCTAATCACGACTAGGAAGCCTAATGAATCCTTGTTGCTGACCAGAGTGCTCCAGAATTGAGAATGCAAGTGAAGTATCAAGTGAACTTACCTCCTTTATATAGTTTTCGGGACCTCACGAGATCGCGACAAGTGTCGGGAGGTCATAACCAGATCATTGCAGGTGTAAAAACCATTTTTGAAATCTATGGGCTGCCCCTAGAGTCGGTTTTGTGAGTTAGGAACCAGTTTTGAGCAAAAACCAGCAACGAACAGGCTGTTAATAGCTGTTCTGCATTCTGTGCAGGCCTCGCGGCCCGCGTGAGAAACCCAGGCCTGTTACGCGGCCCGCCTGCAGGTCCACAACAGCAAACAAAGTTCCAGATTTGGCAGAAATGGTCCCTGTGAGCATATAAGGTTATTTTAAGCACGTTCAAGGCCCGTTAACCTCATTTTAAGGCTCCACTAGGACGATTAAACATAGAGGACATGAAACATGTTCAAAAACTTGTCGGATGTCGGTTCGTTTGGCCGTACGGTCACGTTGTGCGTCTAATTACGACGAAACACGAACGGACGCGAAAAACGATCCAAATTACGCGATGAATGGAATTTTATCAAGGCGATCACTAAAATAAAATATTTTAGTGCTTACATAAATTTGTGGGTGTCCGGGGATATTCAGAATGTGAGATATGCGCGAACGTGCAAACTTGTGCACTTTTTGACACTTTTAGTCCCTGCATGTCCTTAAAGTTTATTTTTGCGCACCAAACACCTCTAAGCCTATATATAAGCTATAGAAATGATAATTAGGGCATGTTTAACTCATGGACACTTTCCGGAAGGTCCGTTACCATGCGAATCGACATACTTTTACAGTTTGACGCAAATAGTCCTTAAATTGCGCAAAGTAGCGCGAAATGCCGTTTAATGTTATCCAAGCATTCCATGGCCCATATTTATCCTCTCCAATCATATACTTAAATATTAATACGCTCTCGTTCGCTTAGATGGTCACCGAAAGGCATAGATTCAAAAGTTGACGCTTTAGGTCCCTCTATTGCGCAAACTTGCGCATCTCATCATTTAATAGCATTGAAGCCTCATCTAATCCATATTAGGCATTCTTGAAAGTATTATTAAACATCACGATACTTCGGGTTCGCTAAACGGTCATTTAGATGTATAATTAAACATATTGACACTTTTAGCCCCTCTAACTTGCATAGTTGCGCGTAATTTTACTTATAGACATAAAAACTTTAGTCGGCCAATATTTGGCATTCCCGAGAGTATAAATAAATATTATGAAGCTCCTGGTTTCTTAAAAGGTCACTCAGAGGGAAGAATTAACATGTTGACGCTTTTAACCCTTTATTGCACAAACTTTCAATTAATTACGCAAACGGCTACACTTAATTATCAAGTGGCACATTTGTGAATATAAACATCGTAAGAAACTTATTTTAGGTATGTTAACACTTCCAGTCCTTTCAGAATCAAAGTTTTCGATTTTTTGAAAAATTAGTCCCTAAACTTCAGTGTTTGACTTCATTAGGGTTTATTACACGTGTCAATACATCATTGGACGTGATTTTTCGAGGTGTTACAGTTATACCCCCTGAGGAGCAAAGTGAAGTTAGGATTGACATCCTATTAGGAGCTGTATCTGTTACAGAAGCTCCATATCGGTTAGCATCAACAGAAATGGAAGAACTGAGGCTAACCAGATAAGTTATAAAGAAAGGCTTGTACAGCCTAGCTCGTTGTCTAGGAGCCCCGACTATTATTGTTGATAAAGGAAAGCACAATGCAATACCCTTGTGCATTGGTTACTGCAACCTAGCTAAGAAACGATTAAGAATCGTTATTAGATGCCCAGGATCGTCGATTGGTTCGACTAACCATGAGGGTAATTAATTCCTTAAGATTGATTCGGGTAGAAGTTGGAATAACTACCTCACCCTGAATAAGTTATTCGATAACCAATAGCATTATATAAGCATCAAGGTTACTCCTCTGGAGACCTTGTTTGGGAGAAATAGCTAAACGCCCAATTGTTGGGCAGGAAATTGGGAAAGCTCTTTTATCTGGATCTGAGATTTGTCTTAAGGACGACGGATAGGATATTATGGATCCGTAATCATCTAAAAACTGCCAATAATTGGCAGAAGAGCAATGCGAACAAGAGGCGCAAATCTTTTAAAGTTCCAAATGGGGAACAAGGCTCTATCGAAAATATCAAATATGAAAGAGTACAATATGTTTCGGTATATAGAGCAAGTTAAACCTTGGATATATAAATCATTCGAGATCATCGAATGTGACGGCAGTATAGCTCATAAGCTAAACTTGCCTAAGGAGCTCAGTGGAATTCACGATGTGTTCCACATTTCTAACTTAAAGAAATGCCTAGCTGATAAATCGCTAGAAATGTCTCATGAAGACGTATAGATTGATGAAAGCCTGAGGTTTATGGAAAGACCTATATCGATCAAGGATCGACAGGTTAAGAAACTCCGAAAAGGAGCATGCACCTATTGGATAGGTCAACTGGAATACCCGTAAGGGTCCCTAAATGACTGTAGAAGTTAAGTTCAGTTTACGACAGAAAGTACATCCATCTTTTTTGAGCAAATCGCGGGGTCGAGATTTCTTTTAAGGGGGTGAGGATGTAACACCTCGTAAAATCGTGTCCAATGATGTGGTGACACGTGTAATGAACCCTAATAAAGTCAAACGTTGACTATGAGGGACTAATTTCGTCAAAATCGAAAAATTTGTTTATAGAAGGACTGAAAGTGTCAACATGCCTAAACTAGGCCTCTGAGCGACCTTATACGATCTCCGTATTCTCAGACGAGCCACTTGTTGGACGGGAGGAGCCGTTTGCGTAATTATGTGAAAATTTGCGCGTCGAAAGGTTAAAAGTGTCAACATGTTAATTCTTACCTCTGAGTGACCTTTTAACAAACCAAGAGCTTCATTATGTTTCATCATATTTTCGGGAATGCCTAATATTGTCTATGCAAAGCTTTTATGCCAATAAGTGAAGTTATGCGCAAGTTTGAAAGTTAGAGGGGTTAAAAGCGTCAACATGTTTAATTATACCTCTGAATGACCTTTTAACGAACCCGAAGCATCGTGATGTATTATAATACTCTCAAGAATTCCTAACATGGACTGGATAAGGCTTCGAAGCTATTAAACGATGATATGCGCAAGTTTGCGCATTAGAGGGACCAAAAGCGTCAACTTTTGAATCTACGCCTCTCGGGGACCTTTTAAGCGAACCGGAGCATTTTAATAATTGGACATACATTCAGCGATGCCCATTATGGGCTATGGAAGGCTTGGATATCATTAAACGGCATTTCGCGCTACTTAGCGCAATTAAAGGACTAATTGCGTCAAACTGCAAATGTAGGTCGAATCATTTGATAACGGACCGTCCGGAATATGTCCATGAGTTAAACATACCCTATTTATCCTTTTTATAGCTTAGATATAGGCTTAGAGGTGTTTGGTGCGCAAAAATAAACTTTTATGTCATGCAGGGACTAAAAGTGTCAAAAAGTGCACAAGTTTGCACTTTCGCGCATATCTCGCATTCTGAATATCCCCGGACACCCAAAAATTTATGTAAGCACTAAAATATTTTATTTTAGTGTGTGGCATGATAAAACTCCACTCGTCGCGTGTTTCGGACCATTTTTAGCGTCCGTTCGTGTTTCGTCGTAATTAGACGCATAACGTGGCCATACGACCAAACGAACCGACATCCGAGATACTTCCGGGCATAATTTGAGTCCTCTAAACATTATTGACCTTGTAGAGCCTTAAACATGGCCTGGCGGGCCTCAGACGTGTGGAAAATGGCATTTAGTAAGATTAGGGACTAAACGCGACATTCTGCCAGACTATGTAACTGAAAGAAGTCAGGAGCTGTTGTTGTAAAAGCCTGAAACATGTCTGAACTGATCTGGGCTTAAAAACAGGTCATAAGCCCATTTGGGCTGCACCTTTCATGGGCCAAAAAGGAGTAAACCCCCAGGCGGGCCGCGTTAACCTGGGCCGACCCTTTACGCGGGCCGCGAGACCCCTCTCTGCAGACTTATTTTTTTTTTTTAGTTTCTTACTTGGTCTCCACTCAAAACCAACTCTTAAGCCTTAAGCATGTTTTCCTTGGTCTCCAAGCTGATTATACAGCTGTTAAGCCACCTGTAATGATCTGAGGAATTTATTTAACACATGTCTTGATCATATTCTCCACCAAAAACTATAAATAGGCAATGAACCCAACAAATTCATTTGCTCATTTTTCATTCCTTCTTTGCTTCTCTCAAATCTGGAACTCCCTAAGCTGAAGTGGAACATAATCTTAGTAGAAAAGATAGCATGGACCATTTGTAAGTTCCTTAGCCCACTCATTAGTTCAGTTTTATGATTTAGGAACCGAAAAGTCAAATATCGCACATATACTTTGACTTTCGGTTTATATTCTCATGGTCCAGCCACTGATCGAATTGAAAGTGGGTATAAGACCGTAGTTAGGTAGGTGATTAACCCCTGAAAGGGCACCTCCTAATTCCTTTGTTTGCTTAGTTAATTGTCGGGTCAAACCGTTTAGGTAAAAAGTCAAACTTGGCAGCTTAGTGTATATTAATTAAAACCATAGATGCAGATGTTATAAATGATATTTTAGCACTCTAATAGCTTGGTAATTACTATTAGAACATGTCTAAGCTGGTCCAACCCGACAATTCTAAGTTTAGGGTCGATTCACAACCGAAAGTCGCAAAAGTTTGACTTTGCCTTGACTTTTCAGTTCTGACCCGATTAAGCTTGATTCTTCCATGTTTTGAGCTTCCATTAGGACCATATTATTCGGTAGTATAACCCTCTGGAGTTATATTACATGGTTCCTTGTGGTTTGAATTATACGCTAGTTTCCGCTATTATGCTTATAAACGCCCATTTTGCCCTTTTGACATAAGAATGAGATTTTTAGAAATGTGAGAGGACAAAAACCTTTGTTACTGAGATATAAGCTTGTCCCGAAAATTTGACATCAGTTCTTGGTCCCAAATAGGAATTATGCTCGATATCGTAATTAGAAGCTTTTAACTAAGTAAATTGCGATATCTTGTATAAATCATGTTTAAACTTGGATTTTGACCCAAAACTCATTACCTACTGTTAAGATATTATTTTTAGGGATTGTTGGAATTGTTGATCAGATTATAAACTGATCATGTCATAGAGTTCTTGTATTATTCGGTAAATGACGATAATACCCTTTTCATGCATAAAACGAGATTTACAAATGATTTGAATGCCAAACCTTTTCCTACTGATTTCATATATTAAATAAATTATTTTGAGCATTCAAAACTGATCAAAATCTCAGATTTCCATAAAACCCCTTAATTATCGTCAATTAGCGATTTTTACGCTATTTAGGTGCATAGTATGGTTTTAAACCATAATTAACACCTAAGACTTTTTACCTACTGAATTTTTAAACAAATTTTAATATTATTTCAGTAGGCATAAGTCGTGAACTCAGACTTCCAAAAATGCCCATAAAAGCATATGTGAAATGACCAAAATACCCTTTCAGGGCATAGTTTGGCCATAAATGGTAAACCTCACATATGTATGATATCTTACTAATGTAATGAGATAAATTAAATATTTTTACTGATTAGAAAGGACCAGAACTACAGTTGGTCATAAAATCTCTTTTATAAGTATTAAAATTACCAAAATGCCCGTACGGGACTTAAAATGGTTTTAAATACTTTTTGGGCATATATGTTGACATCCTACTGATGTATTGACATATTCTAAGCATTATAACATATGGAACTTGTATATAATTCATTTGGTTACCCGTTACGCATTTTATGCGTTCGGATCGGTTTATGTAACTAGTTTACGTATGTTTGCCGAAACGGGTTTAACCTTATCGTTTTTGTCTCAAAATCCGGAATGTGTTTAGTATACCCATATTATACAAGTATCCAAACTTGTTGGGTCTAAATAACATTCTATTCCGGTCATCGCTTCATCTAAGCGTGTCGTACCGCTTTAGATACTTTAAGCTAGCCGGTTTAAGTCTACGACTTAAATGATTCTGAATTGGTTATATATTACCATCACTCCAGACTAGAGCCACCCGGTAAAAGCTACCTGCATTTAGATAGATTGGATACGACTGAGTTATTTTGCTGTGAATCAAGTATTAGCTCAGGTAAATACTTTTTACTTATTTTCCCTTATACGGGCTTGGGATACGGTAGATTAATACCGCTTGGTCGGGTGTGGATCTATCAAATGCCGGATTGTGGCTAGTAAATCCACAAAACCCGTTTTGATACTGTTCTGTTGATTACTTAAACATTGGGGGTTAACGACTGTGTCCTGGATATATCCTTGGCTCATTCATTTGTAAATGGCCATGACTTATGCGCAGGGTGTAGGCATACACCGAAAAGATGCCAATAATAAATTATTAATTACCCACAAGTTGGGGATAACTCCTTTATGGGTTTTAAAAGTGGTGTGTCGTTTAATCATGTCTCAGTCTCTGTACTGGGCCCCAGATGTACGGTAAACATGTAATTTAGTATACAAGATTTTTATTAAGAATTGTCCCAAGTTTTGTGCCTTGTGCACCTAAATCAATTTTCATAAACTCTTTTCAAATGAGTCGGTTAAATTGTATTTACCAGTGAAAACTGACGTATTTTCAAAAGGCTAAGTGGCAGGTACTACTCGTAATAGGCTGGGAGTTGCTCGGTGTCGAAAAAGAGGATCTTGCAAATCCTTAAAGATGCCATAAAGTCTGCTAAGCTTCATTTTAAACATTTTGTAATGATTCTCCTGTGGATTTGATATTCCAGACTTGTCTATAATAAATACTTTGATATTTTCAGACATTTGATTTTGTAATAAATTTTATATTCCAAGACTTCCGATGTGCTATTCTGTGTGTGTTTGACCATGATGATATCAAATACGTCACAATACCCCCATCGGGCCCACCAGTGATATGTAGAAATATCGGGGTGTGACACAAAGGTATATAGTTAAAAAAGAGGAGGATTGATTGCTTGGCAAGCTTATGGTAGGAGTAAGTTCCATGCCACTCTCGATTGATCCACTAAAATACATCTTCGGCCGAGTGTTGAGTGATCCCCCGTGAGGTATGTGAACTTGTATATAAATAGAATTTTAAAGAGGCATGTTATGCCCAAATAAGTAATTTATCTTATGAAAAGTTTTAAATTAATCATGACGAATAGGATTGTAAATAAATAAAAATAAAACTTAATAAAGAATCTTGGAAATCCCGACACTCTATGACAAGCCCAAAAACCTTCTTCTCTACCTATTCCATTTGGGAGTGTAAAGCCACATTATAAAGAGTTTTGCTTGAGGACAAGCAAAGATTCAAGTGTGGGGGTATTGGATGTGTGCAAAATGCAACATATAAATTTCATCAATTATGGCATAAAACTAACCTTTTTTTAGTACTAATGTTGGAAAAAGTGTACTTTTGTCTTCCTTTTGTATTTTCAGGATTAAATGAGCTCAAATTAACAAAAGAAGCAAAAAGACATCAAAATCTAACATAAATACAAGAAAAGGAACAAGACGTGACATACCCGACCCCACGACAGCATCTTCCCAAGCAAAACAAGAAGACAGAAGACTGAACACGCCCCGTGCTCAGCCAGCACGGGGGCGTGCCCAAGTGTCAGCAGGAAAGACAAAGTGGTAGAAGCTTCTAATGCCCACCACGGGGCTGATGTGTTCAAATATTAACATATAAATTTCATCAAATGAGGCATAAAACTAACCCTTTTTTAGTACTAATGTTGGAAAAAGTGTGCTTTTGTCTTCCTTTTGTATTTTCAGGATTAAATGAGCTCAAATTAACAAAAGAAGCAAAAAGACACCAAAATCTAACATAAATACAAGAAAAGGAGCAAGACATGGCGTGCCCGACCCCACAACAGCATCTTCCCAAGCAAAACAAGAGATCAGAGGCCTGAACACGCCCCGTGCTCAGCCAGCACGGGGGCGTGCCCAAGTGTCACCAGAAAAGACAAAGTGGTAGAAGCTTCTATTGCCCACCACGGGGCCGTGCTCAGCGGACACGGGGCCGTGGTCAACTATAAGATTCGCACAATCCAGGTAAATCTTCATAGTACAAAGATTCTTCTGCACATGGGGTCGTGCTCAGCGGACACGGGGGCGTGGTCAACTAATAAGACAAAGCTGCATTTAATGAAGAAAGAGAGGATGTGGACACGGGGCCGTGCCCACTGGACACGGGGCCGTGCCCGAGCTTCTGTTCAGCTTATAAATAGGAGTGCTTGGCTCAAGCTCAAACCATCCCTTGGCACACCACCTCTCTCACACTTCACCCACCACCCACCACCACCATAACACCATCATCCATTGTCCATCGTAGAGTGTGTGAGTCGTCTCGGGATCCAAGATTGATCGTAAGAGTTCTTGACAATCAAGGCCATGTTTGCCTAAGTCTCTTACATCACTTTGTGAAGACAAAGTGTCTAGTGTAATACTTTTTATTTCTAATCTTTTGCACTTTTTATTTGGTTTTGTATTAATGACTTTAATAACTAGTTACTTATGTTGAAGGTGATCTTTCCTTATCGTTTGTCCGTGGTGTCTTGGCATTATTTTACTGTCTATATAAAATAAAAGATTTTCACCATTCATATCTCCACGGTCTATATGGAGGTATGTTGGCTACCTGGTCGGGGGTTAAGGGAACGGTTTGGTAAAGGTCTTGCCATTGTTCAGCGTTTAGAGGTCCTACAATGGACCTGGGTCAAATTTAGTAGGACCTCCTTCAATACTTAACGGTATTGGATGGCGGGGGTCCAAACTCTTTGATCCCCTCATAAGTTAACTACTATTAATACTATAACCCGGCTATTTAGGACTGTATCCCTGCTGACTCAGACTACTTAGTCGAGGGTAACGTCACCTCCAAAAGAGGGGCCTACCATAATATTGCATTAATAACTTAATTCATTATCTTTCAATAATCCACCCTTTTAGGATTGTATCCTTGCTGACTCAAACTACTGGGGTGAGGGTAACGTCACCTTCAAAAGAGGGGCCTACTACAATAACTAAGATAATCTCTTAATTATGTGCAAAAGTGCGGAAATAATCAAAGGTTACACTAGATACGAGTCGGAACCAAGTGATTCATCTTGTCTATCTGTTTTTCTTTTATTTTACTTTTCAGCATTTTAGTTAGTTTTTATTTTTCTTAGTTTAAAAACCTTTTTCTAAACTTTTTATTTTGATTAGACGTTGAGGATAAACCGGTATTAAAAGCTCTTGTGTCCTTGGACGACCTCGGTATCTTGCCAACACTATACTACGCTCACGATGGGTGCACTTGGCCATATGTGTGTTTAGTGTTAGTAAAATATCGTGTTTTATAAATTTAAAACTTGGCTAAAATAAGTGTTAAAGGGGCTTAAAATATACACCTAATATATATAACACTTCACACACATCAGGGTCGTGCTCAGCGGACACGGGGCCGTGGTCAACTATAAGATTCGCACAATCCAGGCAAATCTTCATAGTACAAAGATTCTTCTGCACACGGGGTCGTGCTCAGCGGACACGGGGGCGTGGTCAACTAATAAGACAAGCTTCATTAAATGAAGAAAGAGAAGGATGTGGACACGGGGCCGTGCCCACTGGACACGGGGTTGTGCCCAAGCTTCTGTTCAGCCTATAAATAGGAGTGCTTGGCTCAAGCTCAAACCATCCCTTGGCACACCACCTCTCTCACACTTCACCCACCACCCACCACCACCATAACACCATCATCCACCACCATCATCCATTGTCCATCGTAGAGTGTGTGAGTCATCTCGGGATCCAAGATTGATCGTAAGAGTTCTTGACAATCAAGGCCATGTTTGCCTAAGTCTCTTGCATCACTTGGTGAAGACAAAGTATCTAGTGTAATACTTTTTATTTTTAATCTTTTCGCACTTTTTACTTGGTTTTGTATTAATGACTTTAATAACTAGTTTCTTATGTTGAAGGTGATTATTCCTTATCGTTTGTCCGTGGTGTCTTGACATTATTTTACTGTCTATATAAAATAAACGATTTTTCACCATTCATATCTCCACGGTCTATATGGAGGTATGTTGGTGTCACACCCCCAAAATCCACATGCGGAGTACTACCGCTTGGAGGCGTGACTGACCAGGATCCAGCCACCAATCATATTGAACAAGCATGTAAGTAGTTATAAAAATCCAACCAATACAATTGGTGTTCAAACAAAACATAGTTAAGTCGCAAGCGGAAGCATAAGTCTCAAATCAAAACATAAGTTTAATTGTTTCAAAGTTTAACATGGCACACAAACGTCCATGTCCCACAACGATCCTCCTCCATGCAAGCTCCAGCTAAGAAACCTAAGGACCTGCAAAGCATGTAGTAACGAGTCAACAACTAGTTGAGTGAGTTCACGGTTGGGTGTTCGTTTTAAGTTGTTTCGAAAACAGTTTCCTTTAGCTGGCATCCTGCCGTGGGGGTTACCCCATAGTTAAAAACGTGACTTGTTTATTCCCAGTTACTCTGGCTATCCAGCCGTGGGGGCTACCCCGTGTTAGTTATCTGGCATTTCGGCCGTGGGGGCTACCCCATGTATACACTAGACTCGTTACCATATCGACTGCTGACTGTAGTCATGTTTATGTGCCCTGAAACTGTCAATGTCTATCATCATTGACGTGCCCCAGATCCATTAGTTCACGCCCGTCCTCTGCGGCACGGTGTGAGGTTTGTCAAACCTAAATAGCGCTATCTAACTAATGACCCGCTCGCCATTGGCCCGGCGATTAAGTCGATATAAAAATGAGGGACTTCGTGATAGAGTTTTGGTCTAGTACGAGTTATCTGTCCGTGAGGACGAGGAATTACATTCCTGAACCTTTGCTGTCCTACCCAAGGAGGACGAGGAACCCAGTTCCTTAACCCCAATTCCCGACCCAGGGAATCCCATGCTTTGTAGAGGGTGTGAACTCACCTTGGTTTGCTCGGTAGAAACACAGAAAAGTCAATCAAGCAATA
The DNA here is from genome assembly GCA_030545235.1 of Helianthus tuberosus. Taxonomy (NCBI): domain Eukaryota; kingdom Viridiplantae; phylum Streptophyta; class Magnoliopsida; order Asterales; family Asteraceae; genus Helianthus; species Helianthus tuberosus. The sequence continues at coordinate 142,031,297 of CM060383.1, forward strand.
TCGTGGCTACTCACGTCCTATCATAGTTGTATCATACCAATCAGGTTCGTATTCAAGTAGTGCACGTATGGGATACACGTTTAATCATGGCAGTTCATCAACATTCACATTCAACAGTAACATATAAGGTCTGTACATTAGGCCCAAGAGTCCGGCCCAAACAGTTAAGTCCGAAATGAGGTGCAAGCCCAAACAGCGAGTATCCGTGTATAGTCTCGAGTCGCAACTAGGCGTTTGCGACTCGCAACCTGAGTCGCAACCATGGTTTCGGTTCGTGCTGTTTTGGTCTCGAGTCGCAACCGGACTCGCAACAGTGGTTTCGAGTCACAAGGTTGGTGTGTGCTGATCATGTGTGGTTTCGAGTCGCAACCAGGTGTTTGCGACTCGCAACCGATGTCGCAACCGGGAGATTTCGACTCATCATGCATGGTTTCGAGTCGCAACTGATGGTTTCGGTTGGACAACTGCTGATTCGGTACAGTGTACTACCCACTAACATTCTGATTTCATGTAACAGTTTGTACTATCCAACCAAATTCCTTAAACATGTTTCTTGTCTAGCAAATTACTAAAAATGGATCAAACATATCAGATTTCAAATATTCAACATGTTCATATGATATTCAACAAGTTCTTCATGTGTTCATCATGTTCATCTTGTTCTTCAATATTCAAGTAGTTCATCTTTATTCCTATGAACTTAGGTCTAACAAGAATTATGAACAACTTATCAACAAATCACCCTAATAGCAAGCTTTCGGTTCTTAACACAAGAGTACACAATCCGATTTATATGAACATCAACAACTAGTGTTTTAGACTACATTTAAACACAAGACATCATGAGTTCATTATGCCACATATCCGAAATCAAATCATGTTCCGATTATCAACATCATACATACGATTCACAAGCACATCATCATTGTACAAACGGTTCTAGTTCAATCATGTCATCCATAACATCAAACATCATAAACACTAACAAACATCATAAACACTAACAAACATCATAAACACTAACCGGTTGTGAGGTGGTGAAAGATGAAGCTTTGTTTGGTGTGAACAAGCAAATCCGAGAAATCCTTTTTGTGGTCGGTTGGTTTGATCCGAAAAGAAAGGAGAAGAAGTATGATGTTTGGTGTCTAGGGTCTTAGTGAGAGAATGGAGAGTGTGTGTGTAGAGGAGAGTATGAATGTTGTCCAAAATGGTAACATGGCCATCTATCAAGTATATATATCCGCTCCAAGTAATATACCCTAGTGGGCTCTCGGATAGGCTAAGTGTGTGTGTGGCCCAACCGGCCCAATGTTACACTAGTTCACTCGAGACCACATGGTCTCGAGTCGGGTTCGTGTTATCTCGGTTCCTATATACATACATCGCATACATACAAGCATACACAAATAACACATAATCACATAAAGGTTCATTTGTCATTAATCACACAAGATAACTAGTCACACTTTCATGTTACATCGGGATACAAGGAAGGTTCTAAATTTCGAGTTGTCACATCATCCCCAAGTTGAAAGAAATTTCGTCCCGAAATTTGGTAGGCACTCACTGAGGAAGCTAGTTAAGTTGTATGGTTTTCCCGGTTTTCCTGGGGTGTCACATCCACCCCCCGTTGATCTGGAATTTCGTCCCGAAATTCCGTAGCTTCGGCCTCAGTAGTGGTTGTACTGTTTGCGAACAGTTGGGGATACTTTTGTTTCATCTGATCTTCGCGCTCCCAGGTGAACTCTGGGCCGCGACGTGAGTTCCAACGAACTCGAACGAGAGGTATTCTAGTGCTCTTGAGGACCTTAACATCCCGGTCCATGATTTCGACTGGTTCCTCGACGAATCGTAACTGTTCGTCGATCGTGAGTTCCTTCAGAGGAACTACGTGGGTCTCATCTGACGGACACTTCTTCAGATTCGACACGTGAAAAACGTTGTGAACTGCACCGAGTTCTGCTGGTAAGTTTAGTCTGTAGGCCACCCTGCCTATTTTCTCAATGACCTCGAAAGGTCCAACGTATCGTGGGTTAAGTTTACCGCGTTTGCCAAAACGAACCACACCCTTCCAGGGTGAAACTTTGAGTAGTACCCGCTCCCCAACCTGGAGCTCAAGCGGTTTTCTGCCCATGTCGGCGTAAACTTTCTGACGTTCGCGAGCGGCCGTCATGCGTTTTCGTATCTGAGCGATTTGCTCGGTTGTATCTACCACATATTTTGGGCCAGTGATCTGACTTTCTCCCACCTCTGCCCAGCAAAGAGGAGACTGGCATTTATGTCCGTACAATGCCTCAAACGGAGCAGCTCCAATGCTGGTGTGGTAGCTGTTATTGTACGAGAATTCCACAAGTGGCAGGTGCTTTTCCCAGCGGTTGCCAAAGTCGATTACACATGCACGAAGCATGTCTTCTAAAGTTTGAATAGTGCGTTCGGACTGCCCGTCCGTCTGAGGGTGATACGCTGTGCTCATGTCTAATCGTGAGCCGAAGGATTTGTGCATTGCTTGCCACAGCTCTGAAGTAAAACGCGCATCTCGATCCGAGATAATAGAGGTGGGCACCCCGTGCCTCGAAACAACTTCCTTGAGGTAAATTTCTGCGAGAGTGGAGAATTTATCCGTCTCCTTGACAGCCAAGAAGTGTGCAGATTTTGTGAGTCGATCCACGATTACCCAAATAGTATCGTTTCCGCGCTGGGATCTAGGTAGGCCAGTAACAAAATCCATGGAAATTTTCTCCCATTTCCATTGAGGTATCTCTGGTTGTTGGAGCAGGCCTGATGGTTTCTGGTATTCCGACTTGACTCTCGCACAAGTCAAACACTTGCTGACGTAGGTTGCTATGTGGGCCTTCATGCTAGGCCACCAATACGTAGTTTTGATGTCGTGATACATCTTATCTGATCCAGGGTGTACTGAGTAGCGAGACTTGTGTGCTTCATCCATCACAAGCTCTCGTAGGTTGCCATAAAGTGGGACCCAAACGCATCCCGTTACGTAGTAAGCACCGTCTTCCTTTTGTTCTAATCGTTGCCTTGATCCGCGTAGGGCTTCAGCCCTGACGTTTTCTGGTTTCAGTGCTTCTATCTGAGCAGCTCGTATCTGGGAAGGCAGACTAGAATGGATCGTGAGTTGTAAAGCTCGCACGCGCTTAGGCGCAGCGTCCTTCCGACTGAGGGCGTCGGCCACAACATTGGCCTTGCCCGGGTGATACCTGATTGAGCACTCGTAGTTATTTAGTAGTTCGACCCATCGTCGTTGCCGCATATTCAGTTCCTTCTGCTTGAAGATATGCTCGAGGCTCCTGTGGTCGGTGTAGATCGCGCACTTGGTACCATACAGGTAATGCCGCCATAACTTAAGCGCAAAAACAACAGCTCCCAGCTCTAAATCGTGCGTAGTGTAGTTCTTCTCGTGGACTTTGAGTTGGCGTGAGGCGTAGGCTATAACTTTATCTCGTTGCATCAACACGCAACCAAGACCCTGAATTGATGCGTCGCAGTAGACCACAAAGTCGTCTGTGCCTTCCGGCAAGGAAAGGATAGGTGCGCTACAAAGTCTATCCTTTAGGTGCTGAAATGCCCACTCCTGTGCGTTTCCCCAGTGATAAATAACGCCCTTCTGCGTTAGTGAGGTGAGAGGCTGTGCAATCTTAGAAAAATCCTTTATGAATCTCCGGTAGTATCCCGCCAAACCCAAGAATTGGCGAATTTCCTTTGGTGTACGAGGTGCAGGCCAGTTCTTAATCGAGTCTATCTTGGATGGATCAACATGAATCCCATCCTTGTTTACCACGTGGCCTAGGAAATGGACTTCTCGAAGCCAGAAGTCACATTTCGAGAACTTTGCGTAAAGCTGTTCTGTTCGAAGGACTTCCAGAATAAGTCGCAGATGCTGCTCGTGTTCCTCCTGACTCTTAGAATAGATCAGGATGTCGTCGATGAAGACTATAACGAACTTGTCCAGGTAAGGCTTGCACACTCGGTTCATCAAGTCCATGAAAACCGCAGGTGCGTTTGTCATCCCAAAAGGCATGACCAAAAACTCATAGTGCCCGTATCGAGTTCTGAAAGCTGTTTTGGAGACGTCCTCTTCCCGGACTCTCAGCTGGTGATAACCCGACCTCAAATCAATCTTTGAATAGTAGCTCGATCCCTGTAGCTGGTCGAACAAGTCGTCGATACGCGGTAGAGGATAACGGTTCTTCACCGTCACCTTGTTGAGTTCTCGGTAGTCGATGCACATTCTGAAGGTACCGTCTTTCTTCTTCACAAATAGCACTGGAGCTCCCCAGGGCGATGAGCTAGGACGAATAAAACCCTTATCCAGGAGCTCTTGTAGTTGCGTAGAGAGTTCTTTCAACTCTGATGGAGCCAAACGATAAGGTGCACGAGCTATAGGCGCAGCTCCAGGAGCTAGTTCGATCTGAAACTCGACCTGACGATGAGGCGGAAGACCAGGTAATTCCTCAGGAAATACCTCTGGATAGTCGCGTACAACTGGAAAATCTTCTATTTTCTTCTCTTTTTCTGAGGTGTCAGTAACGAGAGCCAAAATAGCAGTGTGGCCCTTTCGCAAGCACTTTTGGGCCTTAAGGAGAGAAATGACGTTCTCAACAGCACTCCTTTTGTCGCCATGAATCATGAGAGGTTCACCACCGGGACCTGGAATGCGGACAACCTTCTCGTTGCAAAGAATCTCTGCGCGGTGTTGGGATAACCAATCCATCCCAATGACAACGTCGAAACTACCCAAGACAATAGGAATGAGGTCGATAGAGAAGGTCTGGTCAGCGAGAATAAGTTTACAACCCTTGACTACGTGTGTGGCTTCTAAACTCTTACCATTTGCTAGCTCTACGGTGTGCTTGTTGTTCAAAAGTGTTGGAATACGCTTAAGCATTCGACTAACTTCTAGTGACATGTAGCTAGTATCGGCACCCGAATCAAATAATACTGAAACATAAAAGTCGTCGAGAAGGAACTTACCCGCCACAACATTGGGGTCATTCCTTGCTTCACCTTGGCCAATCACAAACATTCGCCCCCTGGCGCCATTGTTGTTGTTCCCATTGTTACCATTCCCCTGATTGTTGTTATTGTTGTTGTTGTTGTTCTGGTTCCTGTTCAGTTGGGGACAGTCCCTCTTGAAGTGGCCCTCAGCTCCACACTGAAAGCACCCTTTGTTATCACCCTGTTGCTGTTGCTGGCGCTGGTTCTGTTGAGCTTGCTGACGATTCTGGTTGGCGGGGTATAAGCTCCTACAATCCTTTGCAGCGTGACCAGGCTTGTTGCACCGATGACAGTTGCCCCTGGTGCATGGTCCGCTGTGGTGCAGGCTGCAGCGATTGCATTTGGGGTGATTTCCTTTGTATCCGCCACCAAACGATTGCTGATTAGGGCTCTTGTAGTCCTCAGTCTTTCTCTGCTGAGACTGGGACTGAACAGAAGCCGAACCCTTACTCGAAGTTCCATCCCACTTCCGTTTGTCGTCACTAGAGGTACCAGAAGTAGTTGCAGCACCTATGCGTTTTGGTAACTTGTTCTGCTCCACCGCCTGATCCGTGAGACGGTGAGCCAACTGAACAGTTTGCTGGTAGGTAGCGAGGTTCGCTGAAGTCACATGACTTTGGATTTCTGGCACTAAGCCCTGAAGAAATAGTTCGATGCGTTTGATGGGAGGATCCACCATAGTAGGGCACAGAATTGCCAGTTCGTTCGACCTTTTCACATAAGCTTCAATTTCGGACCCCGTCATCTTGAGGTTGAAGAACTCCACCTCGAGTTTGTGAATCTCATCGCGACTGCAGTACTCTTCTTTGATCATTTCCTTAAAAGTTTCCCATGGGGTGGCGTTGGCAGCAACCAACCCTAGCATCTGAACTTGAGCGTTCCACCATGTGAGGGCTAAACCCTCGAGAGTACCAGTAGCATACTTCACCCTGCGCGCCTCAAGGCATTCACACATTTCGAACACAGATTCTAGCTTCTCAAACCAGTGTAGGAGACCTACTGCTCCTTCAGTGCCGCTAAAAGTAGTTGGTCGGCAGTCCATGAAAGTCTTAAAAGTGCACACGGGTGGCTGAACATGATGACCTATCGTAGGTGAAAGAAAAGACAGAGTTTAACACAAAGGTTGGTTCACGAGAGTAGGATCCTAAAGATCCTAGAATGAGTTCGGACTGCAGGATATACCTCCTGCGTGTGCAGCTGCAAGTGCTGCGGCAACTCGTTCGTTGATCAGAGCCGTCAACTGGGCTTGTGTCATGTTAACGCGTCCAGACATGATCTTCATATCAAGAAGAACGTGAGTGAGAGGGGTTCGCGAAAGTACGACGATAAAATAGAGCAAGCACGCACGTGTTCAAGCAACAGTAGTTATACTAGCCAAGCATACCATAAGCAATGTACTATGTAACTAACAAGTAGGCAATATATACACAGATCATATCACCTAGAATGTCGAGCCTTGCATGTGGAGTGAAGCATCGTTGTGGACCGTTGAGCACTGTACAGGTTATAGTCTGGTTTTAACAAAAACGTCTTTCCCTTTATTAAAACCAAGTTCTCTATAACCAATGGCTCTGATACCAATCTGTCACACCCCCAAAATCCACCTGCGGAGTACTACCGCTTGGAGGCGTGACTGACCAGGATCCAGCCACCAATCATATTGAACAAGCATGTAAGTAGTTATAAAAATCCAACCAATACAATTGGTGTTCAAACAAAACATAGTTAAGTCGCAAGCGGAAGCATAAGTCTCAAATCAAAACATAAGTTTAATTGTTTCAAAGTTTAACATGGCACACAAACGTCCATGTCCCACAACGATCCTCCTCCATGCAAGCTCCAGCTAAGAAACCTAAGGACCTGCAAAGCATGTAGTAACGAGTCAACAACTAGTTGAGTGAGTTCACGGTTGGGTGTTCGTTTTAAGTTGTTTTGAAAACAGTTTCCTTTAGCTGGCATCCTGCCGTGGGGGTTACCCCATAGTTAAAAACGTGACTTGTTTATTCCCAGTTACTCTGGCTATCCAACCGTGGGGGCTACCCCGTGTTAGTTATCTGGCATTTCGGCCGTGGGGGCTACCCCATGTATACACTAGACTCGTTACCATATCGACTGCTGACTGTAGTCATGTTTAAGTGCCCTGAAACTGTCAATGTCTATCATCATTGACGTGCCCCAGATCCATTAGTTCACGCCCGTCCTCTGCGGCACGGTGTGAGGTTTGTCAAACCTAAATAGCGCTATCTAACTAATGACCCGCTCGCCATTGGCCCGGCGATTAAGTCGATATAAAAATGAGGGACTTCGTGATAGAGTTTTGGTCTAGTACGAGTTATCTGTCCGTGAGGACGAGGAATTACATTCCTGAACCTTTGCTGTCCTACCCAAGGAGGACGAGGAACCCAGTTCCTTAACCCCAATTCCCGACCCAGGGAATCCCATGCTTTGTAGAGGGTGTGAACTCACCTTGGTTTGCTCGGTAGAAACACAGAAAAGTCAATCAAGCAATATCGTGGCTACTCACGTCCTATCATAGTTGTATCATACCAATCAGGTTCGTATTCAAGTAGTGCACGTATGGGATACACGTTTAATCATGGCAGTTCATCAACATTCACATTCAACAGTAACATATAAGGTATGTACATTAGGCCCAAGAGTCCGGCCCAAACAGTTAAGTCCGAAATGAGGTGCAAGCCCAAACAGCGAGTATCCGTGTATAGTCTCGAGTCGCAACTAGGCGTTTGCGACTCGCAACCTGAGTCGCAACCATGGTTTCGGTTCGTGCTGTTTTGGTCTCGAGTCGCAACCGGACTCGCAACAGTGGTTTCGAGTCACAAGGTTGGTGTGTGCTGATCATGTGTGGTTTCGAGTCGCAACCAGGTGTTTGCGACTCGCAACCGATGTCGCAACCGGGAGATTTCGACTCATCATGCATGGTTTCGAGTCGCAACTGATGGTTTCGGTTGGACAACTGCTGATTCGGTACAGTGTACTACCCACTAACATTCTGATTTCATGTAACAGTTTGTACTATCCAACCAAATTCCTTAAACATATTTCTTGTCTAGCAAATTACTAAAAATGGATCAAACATATCAGATTTCAAATATTCAACATGTTCATATGATATTCAACAAGTTCTTCATGTGTTCATCATGTTCATCTTGTTCTTCAATATTCAAGTAGTTCATCTTTATTCCTATGAACTTAGGTCTAACAAGAATTATGAACAACTTATCAACAAATCACCCTAATAGCAAGCTTTCGGTTCTTAACACAAGAGTACACAATCCGATTTATATGAACATCAACAACTAGTGTTTTAGACTACATTTAAACACAAGACATCATGAGTTCATTATGCCACATATCCGAAATCAAAGCATGTTCCGATTATCAACATCATACATACGATTCACAAGCACATCATCATTGTACAAACGGTTCTAGTTCAATCATGTCATCCATAACATCAAACATCATAAACACTAACAAACATCATAAACACTAACAAACATCATAAACACTAACCGGTTGTGAGGTGGTGAAAGATGAAGCTTTGTTTGGTGTGAACAAGCAAATCCGAGAAATCCTTTTTGTGGTCGGTTGGTTTGATCCGAAAAGAAAGGAGAAGAAGTATGATGTTTGGTGTCTAGGGTCTTAGTGAGAGAATGGAGAGTGTGTGTGTAGAGGAGAGTATGAATGTTGTCCAAAATGGTAACATGGCCATCTATCAAGTATATATATCCGCTCCAAGTAATATACCCTAGTGGGCTCTCGGATAGGCTAAGTGTGTGTGTGGCCCAACCGGCCCAATGTTACACTAGTTCACTCGAGACCACATGGTCTCGAGTCGGGTTCGTGTTATCTCGGTTCCTATATACATACATCGCATACATACAAGCACACACAAATAACACATAATCACATAAAGGTTCATTTGTCATTAATCACACAAGATAACTAGTCACACTTTCATGTTACATCGGGATACAAGGAAGGTTCTAAATTTTGAGTTGTCACATCATCCCCAAGTTGAAAGAAATTTCGTCCCGAAATTTGGTAGGCACTCACTGAGGAAGCTAGTTAAGTTGTATGGTTTTCCCGGTTTTCCTGGGGTGTCACAGTTGGCTACCTGGTCGGGGGTTAAGGGAACGGTTTGGTAAGAGTCTTGCCATTGTTTAGCGTTTAGAGGTCCTGCAATGGACCTGGGTCAAATTTAGTAGGACCTCCTTCAATACTTAATGGTATTGGATGGCGGGGGTCCAAACTCTTTGATCCCCTCATAAGTTAAACTACTATTAATACTATAACCTGGCTACTTAGGACTGTATCCTTGCTGACTCAGACTACTTAGCCGAGGGTAACTTCACCTTCAAAAGAGGGGCCTACCATAATTTGCATTAATAACTTAATTAATTATCTTTCAATAATCCACCCTTTTAGGATTGTATCCTTGCTGACTCAAACTACTGGGGTAAGGGTAACGTCACCTTCAAAAGAGGGGCCTACTACAATAACTAAGATAATCTCTTAAAAAGTGCAAAAGTGCAGAAATAATCAAAGGTTACACTAGATACGAGTCGGAACCAAGTGATTCATCTTGTCTATCTGTTTTTATTTTTATTTTTATTTTTATTTTCAGCATTTTAGTTAGTTTTATTTTTTCTAGTTTAAAACCTTTTTTTCTAACTTTTTGATTTGATTAGACGTTGAGGATAAATCGGTACTAAAAGCTCTTGTGTCCTTGGACGACCTCGGTATCTTACCAACACTATACTACGCTCACGATGGGTGCACTTACCCATATGTGTGTTTAGTGTTAGTAAATATCGTGTTTTATAAATTTAAAACTTGGCTAAAAAAGTGTAAAGGGGCTTAAAATATACATTAAAACCATAACACACTTCACGCACATCACTTTCTCACGTTTAAACTTTCCACAACATGACCAAAAAATTTCTTCTCAGGTTTAAAAACTAGAAAAACCACTCCCAATTAATTTAAATTTGGAGTGGATCTTTTCTTTCAATTTTTTTTACATGTTAATTAATTATATTTATCTGATGATTTGCAGGTGTTGATATTCAATGTGTGAAAATAAATGTTTTGTTTAAAAGTCCATGCTTTCGAAAAGTGCTGGACATTTTAGTCGATTAAAAAATATTGCTCACTTTTTACATTTTAGCAAATATCGATAATTGTATTGGGGGTGCTTTCATGTCAATATTTTGCGAGACATAGACTTATGCTTTGTGAAGCTTTGTTTGTCACGTGTTATTATTTTTATTAAAATATATATACAATTGTGTTTAATAAAATTTAAATATCCGACCCGTGAGTATTCACGGGTGATAACCAATTACAGCCTTAGGTATCAATATAGCAATCTTTGTAACTGAGTGATCTATTTATAATAAAGCCAACAAAGTCTTGAAACTTTTTTTCATTTTTATAAAACCATTTGATATAACATAATTACTATTAATTATACCTAAATATGCAATTTGATGCTTTTATATAAAAGTGGGAAAAGCGGGTTTGTGATTTAAATCCAATTTTTTTTTATAGATTTAATACAACATTTCTTTCATTTAAAAAAATTATTTATAGACACATACATGTTGATAATTAATATGAAATGTAATCGTTAATTAATTTTTATAAGATATTATTTATCTTAATATTCGAACTAACCTGTAATAAAGTATTTACGTATTAAAGTATAATTTTTTTTTTAGCCATCCGTGTATTACACGGGTACTTAGACTAGTTCTTTTATAAATTAGAATTCATTAACTCATTTAATTGCATTTATTCTTTTTCCATGAATCCTACGTTCACTTAACTCATCTTTATAAATTCCTTCCAAGCCCATGATCTTTAGATCAACTGGTGGAGGGCCTGCATTTCTCTTGAGAGATGCAGATTCGACGCCCACTTGGTGCAGAGTGAGGCACTGGTGGGCAATGATAGGGGACTCAGAGAAACCTAGATTGGATCCTTGAACCAAACGGGTTTTAACGGTAATTTCACCGTCATGCCTACGGGCGGGTGGGTTACCGGGTTTTCCCCGGAATTGGTGGTGGACTCGGGTTACTCTCGGAGTACTCCGTTTATCCAGTGGGTGCTCCGAGAGTGCTCGGGATTGAGTTTGTTGGCCGTTAAAAAATAAAAATAAATTCCTTCAAACACACATGAATTACTTCATAAACAATTATTGTCATTTAACTTTATAACTAATAATAATAATTGTTATTATTATAAATATTTTACTCATTTTAGCTCATTTCCTCTTGAAACCTTGGAAACTCAAATATGAATCAAATAAAAGTAATAATCAATAAAAACACACAAAAGCGACTCAAAAGTGCAAGGAATATTTATAAAAATATGTATATTTTGGACCACATCAAAAACGTAAAACCCATGATCCAAAATAAAACCTTCGTCATCATTCTTAACCACTTCGACAACTGGTAAGGCAAGGTCCGGAGTAAGTGACTGCAGACCCTTAGGACGGAACAGTAAAATTCTAAAAACACGGTCCTCAAGCAACTCAAAAACAATTAAATCACCGGTTATTAAACAAATATCATTTGCAACTTGAGAAAAATCAAGAATATAAGGGTTAATATCCCAAAGTCTTCTTATCCTAAAATTCCACATATGATTCTCGCCAAAAAGGATAACAAAATCATCGAACAAATTATCACCATTGAAATAATGTTGCATGAAATCCCTGGGTAACCATGCAGTTTATTGAAAAAAAGTTAATAACTATAAAATGTAAAGGTTTTTTCAACATAACAGGTAGTGTTTAAAGCTTACCAGATTCTTCTTCTCAGGGTGTAACATAACAATATGGAACTTAGCACTTTTAACAATATGTAGATAACTTTAAAATTGATTTTAAAATTTTCGGATATTTCGGATATTCAAAAATTTAATTTTTATTTTTTTTCGAATATCCAAATATCGGAAGTATCGGAAAATATCCGAAATATCCGAAAATTATCCAAAATATCCGAAAACTTATATTCGGATATCCGAAACTTTTGCTTGAACATGTATTATACACACTATAATACACAACTATAATAAATATGGTAATGGTAGTTACACTATAATACACAACTATTATACATATGGTAATGGTAGTTACGTTTTTTGCTTGAACATGGTAATGGTACATGTTAACGCTATTTACGTCTTTTGCTTGAACATGTATATACGCGTACACAACTATAATAAATATGGTATTTATGTCTAGGGATGTTCAAAACCGGATATCCGAAATTTTCGGATACCAGATTTCACTATCCGAATCCGTATCCGAAAATTCGGATATCCGATCGGATAGTGAATCAGATGTCCGAAAATCTAACTTTTTATTGAATTTTTATTTTTTATTAATTTTTCATATGTGGAACTGGACACTTTGCATATTCTGATATCCGATAAAAAAATTAAATTTTCGGATATTTTGGATATCCGAAATATCTGGAAATTTTTAAAATCACTATCCGAATCGGAAAAATTTGGATATCCGAATTTCGGATATTTCGGATATCGTATATTCGTTCGGATTTTCGGATACGGGTAGTTTTGAACACCCCTACTAATTAGAGCATGTATTGAAGATTGATGTGTTAGAAGAAAAGGAAAATATTAAATTTTGCTTTGTATCTTGTACTAGTCTAAGAACCCGCGAGTTTTGCGGGTTGCTTAACACCAACTAAACACATAAAACATTCTAAACGCACCATATAAACCATAAATATATACTTATAACTGTTCGAAAATGGTACCACACAAAATACATGGTATAGGCATAATAATTGCCAATTTTGTCCAAACATTGTACGATGACAAAAACCTTAAACATGATTACAACCGGCATAATTGTTTACCACATATATTATCGACAAAACATACATTTTCTAAACGTTATGAGCAACCTTTTGAGATTCCTATCATAACGAACACGAACTGAGCTCCATCCTCCAAACTAGCTTGCAGCATAAAGTTTTTCCATCCTCTTAACGCATACCTAATCCTGCCATGTGCGGTTTCTTCCCGCATCTCCAAAGTCATTGAAAAGCCATCTTCTGTTTGAACTGTCATTTCATCAAGGACAGATAAATCCACATTCGTGGCAAAGGCCTTCAGGAACCGCTGCATTACAATTCAATAAAAGAAGATAGTTAAATCATTAATAAAAATTCAAACTTTAAAACATTCCATAATATTAAATTAACGCATTTAGATAATGAGATACTTACAAAACGAAACGTGAGATGCCACGTTAGTTCGTACTCATCGAGTTGATCAACAACTGGTGGAATAGGTGGAACATCTAAAAACTCTTGTTCCAAGACAGGCTCGGCTTCTACAACTGGGACATCAGGCGGAACATTTACCACATCATCTTCCAAGACAGGCTCGTCTCGAAAGGACACATCATCATTACCATCGCTGACATCTTGTTGTTTGTAATCCATGCCCTGTTGAGAGCCATCTACTAACAAATCTTCAATCAGATCCATTTCTTCAGTTTGTTCATTTTCGTCAACACCAACAGTAAAAGCAACCTCGGGAAAAACATATTCGATTCCATTAGGGCGGAAAAGAAGAATAATGAAAACATGACTGGCAACCAGCTTAAAAACAATAACATCACCAGATATGAGATGAAGATCCTTTGTGATTTGTGAGAAATCGGTAATGTAGTAGTTGGACCCCCACAGCCTGTTCACTTTAAAACTCCACATATGTATCTTTCCAAAACGAATTGTAAATTCAAGTTCCAGAGTGTCAACCTTGATATAACGGTTCATGAAATCTTTCGTCAACCACTGCAAATAACATAAGAAGTATATCATTAATAAATAACTCATTTGGTAATAATAAGTAAGAAAGTCTAAACTTACGAAGTTATAGTTCTCTAGAAATAACATCTTGTTGTTAACTCCTGATAGATGGTTAACTTCAAAATGGGTCATTTTTAACGTTTGTGCATCAAGAACTTGGAAAACTATGATGTCTTTATCTTCCACAACAATATCACGAACAACTGCTAACCAACCATTCGAGAAACAATATCTAGTTGCAGTAGAATTGACAACAACAGTCCATTCGTTGCCTTCATCATTTGTTATAACCACCGGACCAATCGCGTAGCCTTTCAAATCGTCGAACTTATTATACCATGAGGGAAAAGACTGTAATTTATAAAGAAAATATATTAATTAGTTAAATCAATATAAATGTAAACGAAACTTTCGAAAAATAATAAATAATTAAATACCAAAAAAGACTTAGTTAGAACATGTTACCTGTTCAGTCCTTGATGAGTCGGCAATAAAAACTGATGTGTTGAATGCGGTCTATAAAAACTAACCTAATCTAGACATCTTAGTTTTAAATGACATGGCTTCTTTTTGCATATCAAACAAATCCTCTTGTGCACTGCCATTTTTTTCTTCATTAAATAATATTCACATTGAAGTCCAATTGTGATACGAACTTGTTATCCTGCATTTAAAACATAAAGCAATTAGTTGCATTCTTTTATAAACTAGAATTGATTAACTCATTTAATTGCATTTATTCTTTTTACATGAATCCTACGTTCACTTAACCCATCTCTATAAATTCCTTCCAACACACATGAATTACTTCATAAACAATTATTGTCATGTAACTTTATAACTAATAATAATAACTGTTATTATTATAAATATTTTACTCATTTTAGCTCATTTCCTCTTGAAACCTTGGAGACTCAAATATGAATCAAATAAAAGTAATAATCAATAAAAACACACCAAAAGCGACTCAAAAGTGCAAGGAATTTTTATTAAAATATGTATATTTTAGACCACATCAAAAACGTAAAACCCACAATCCAAAATAAAACCTTCGTCATCATTCTTAACCACTTCGACAACCGGTAAGGCAAAGTCCGGAGTTAGTGACTGGAGACTGTTAGGACGGAACAGTAAAATTCTAAAAACACGGTCCTCAAGCAACTCAAAAACAATTAAATCACCGGTTATTAAACAAAGATCATTTGCAACTTGAGAAAAATCAAGAATATAATGGTTAATATCCCAAAGTCTTCTTATCCTAACATTCCACATATGATTCTAGCCAAAAAGGATAACAAAATCATCGAACAAATTTTCAGCATTGGAATAATGTTGCATGAAATCCCTGGGTAACCACTGAAGTAGATTGAAAAAAGTTAATAACTATAAAATATAAAGGTTTTTTCAACATATAAGATAGTGTTTAAAGCTTACCAGATTCTTCTTCTCAGGGTGTAACATAACAGTATGGAACTTTGCACCTTTAAACGTGTGTAGATAACTTTTAAAGTGATTTTAAAAAATTTCGGATATTTCGGATATCCGAAAATTTAATTTTTATTTTTTTCGGATATCCGAAGTATCAAATATTCGAAATATCATCAATATCCGAAAACTTATATTCGGATATCCGAAACTTTTGCTTGAACATGTATTATACACATTATATTACACAACTATAATAAATATGGCAATGGTAGTTACACTATAATACACAACTATTATAAATATGGTAATGATAGTTACGTCTTTTGCTTGAACATGGTAACGGTAGTTACGTCTTTTTCTTGAACATGGTAACGCTAGTTACGTCTTTTGCTTGAACATGTATATACGCATGCACAACTATAATAAATATGGTACTTATGTCTAGGGGTGTTCAAAACCGGATGTCTGAAAATTCGGATATCCAAAATTTTCGGATACCAGATTTCACTATCCGAATCCGTATCCGAAAATTCGGATATCCAATCGGATAGTGAATTGGATGTCCAAAAATCCAACTTTTTATTTAATTTTTATTATTTTTTCATATTCGGAACCAGATATTTCAGATAGTTTCGGATATCCGAATATAAGTTTTCGGATATTTTTCAGATATTTTCGGATACTTCGGATATTCAAATATCCGATAAAAAAATTAAATTTTTGGATATTTCGGATATCTGAAATATCTGGAAATTTTTAAAATCACTATCCGAATCGGAAAAATTCGGATATCTGAATTTTCGAATATTTCGGATTCGGATATTTTGTTTGGATTTTTGGATGCAGATAGTTTTGAACACCCCTGCTAATTAGAGCATGTATTGAAGATTGATGTGTTGGAAGAAAAGGAAAATATTAAATTTTGCTTTGTATCTTGTATCTTACTAGTTGATGCCCCGTCCGCATTGCGGGGCGATAGCCGAATAATTCTCAATCAATTAAAAAAACTACTATAATTTTGGTAGGAAAAAAAACAAAAACGATGATAAGATCGTAATTTTGGGCTCAGGGCAAAACTATAATTTTTCAGGACTAATGAGCGAGTGTTAGGCAGCTCATTGACACGAAAAAAATTAAATCGAGTAAACCAATTAAAACAATAAAGAACCTTTATAGTTTTGCTAAAAAAACTAAAACGGTTGGAAAAATGTAATTTTTAACTGAGGGCGAAATCATAATTTTAATTGAGGGATAAAATCGTAAATTAAATGGACCAATGGGGGAGTGCCAAGAATCAGCCTGCATGACTGTAATTTTACACTGTGGGCAAAATTGTAATTTCATCAGGAAAACAAACAAAAACGATGGAGAAAATGTAAATATAAGTTGAGGGCAAAATCGTAACTTGGCTGTAAGAAAAAAAAACTATTGGCAAAACTATAAATTTATACGGGGCAAATTCGTAATTTTTAACCGAGGGCAAAATCGAAATTTTTAGCTGGGAGCAAAAGCGCTAATTTATTTTTAAGTGGGGGTAAAAACATAATTTTAAGCTTATGACAAAATCGTATTTTTAAGGGAAAAAAACTAGTGGCAAAACTGTAAATTGAAATGGGGCAAAATCGTAATTTTAAACCGGGGGCAAAATCGAAATATTTAGCTGGGAGCAAAAGTGAAAATTTATTTTTATGTTGGGGTAAAAACATATTTTTGAACTGATGGCAAAATCGTACTTTTAAAGCAGGATAAAATCGTAAATTTGTTGGGCAAATATGAGAGTATCAGGCAGCTGCCTGACACTTATTCCCCAGCCACCCATTTAATCCAACAGACGGCCGGCACTGTTGCGGCCGACACTATGCTTTGTAGTAGTTGAAAATGAAAATTTTGTATCTTAGATCATCTGGTATCTATTATGTCCACTGGTGTTGGAGATATATTACTTTATTGCTAAGCAATTAAAATAATAAATTGTTAGTTTGTGGTCATTGTTGACTTTTAGTTAACATTCTCGACAGTAGTGTATACAAGATTTTAGAGTAAATTGCAATTTTACCCTCTGAGGTTAGGGGTGATTGGCACTTTTACCCCCCGTAAGGAAATAATTGCAATTTTACCCTCCACTGTTAACTCTTATGTCGCAACATTACCCCCTAAGCTCAGTCAAAGGTAGTTTGACCCTTATATGTAAGGGTATTTTGGTAATCTTACCTTATATTTATTATTATTATTATTTTTATTATTTTTTTATTATATATAGAGTAAACTGCATCATCATCATCTAGATCTGATCATCGTCATCTTCACCACCCCCGCCACAACCACCACCGTCGCCATCATCACCACCCCCGCCACAACCAGTCTTGTCTTCTTCGTTATTGATAAGTCCAAAACCCTAATTTTAAAAATACAGCCGCCACCACAATCTTAAGAACGGTGAAGATGACCGGAGATCGATGTGGTTGTTTGGTGGTGGTGATGGTGATGGGTCGCCCTTGCCATTCGTTATACACACAGGAAGCAATCAGAACTTCTCCTGGATACTCTGCAGGCCGCCCTTGGAAATGGCCTCGATTTCAGGGTGGAGTGTTGAAGATAATGTGAATAATGATAAGATAGTGATATTAAGATGTTGATGCTTTGTATTTGCTGGGTTCTTGGAAGAGTACAACTGATTATGCGTGATGTACACCTGGTCATGCATAATATTTGAAGTATGAAAGATAATAAAGATCACTGTTAGATGCCTTAAAAGATGATAATAAACTGTTGTTGATTTATGAGGTAATAACTGTTTTAAGTGTCGATGCCGATGGTGTCTGATGTGGTTTGTTTTGTGATTAAAAGTGACGATGATGTTTTTGTGGTTATAAGGGCCGATGATGAATCTGTTAAATGATAGGATACCTTGTATGAATCTGTTTAGAGGAATGAGGATTTATTATGTGATGGTAGATTTTCATGAACTGTACAATTGAATATGCTCAAGGTACAACTTGGTTTTCATGTCTTGAATGATTGATTTTGAATGAAACAGTGTTGTTGGGATCCTGTTGGAATAATGATGATGATGATGATTTAGTTCTAGATGTTAACGATGATGGTAATGTATGTGACACTCAGATGATTTAAACATGGGTATGAATCATAAATAGGAGCTGAGTTTTCTTTTAAATGAGTAGAAATGATAATAAGAGGAGTTTGTCTTATTTGTTTTGATCTCAATATGGGTGTCTGCCATATGGAAATTGATGATGGAATCTGATCCAGTTTGGTTTGTAAATTCACAGAATCTATGAATTGCAGTTTGGTGGGTTTTTTTAGAGAGAGAGAGAGGGGGGAAGAAGATGGCAGTGGTGGTGAATGGCGGTGGCAGTGGTGGTTGAGGGTGGTGGTTGGTGGTTGTGGTGGTAAATGGCGGTGGCAATGGTGGCAGGGGGTAATATTACAGAGTAAACAAAACACAGGGGGTAAAATAAAAGGGTAAAATAGTCATTTCACCACCAAGTCAACAGATTAGTCAACAAAATTGAGTATAGGGGGTAATGTTGCGACATAAGAGTTAATAGTGGGGGGTAAAATTGCAATTATTTCCTTAGGGGGGTAAAAGTGCCAATCACCCCTAACCTCAGGGGGTAAGATTGCAGTTTACTCAAGATTTTATTATCCACACATTTCCATTTTCATTTCCATTTCAAACATATACATTTACAAGCTTAGGGATAGTGCTGCCTGACACTCCCCTTTTGGACCAATCTATTTTTAATTTAATTTTATTCCTAGCTTAAAATTACGATTTCATCATTTGTTTAAAATTACGTTTTCGCCGTTAATTCAAATAAAATTATATTTTTGTCCTGACTAAAAATTTACACTTTTTCCTCAGTTTAAAAACTCATTTCTAATTCTATCCCCAGTTTAAATTTACGGTTTCGCCCTTCGTCTAAAATTACGCTTTTGCCCCCCTTCAAAATAAAAATATGTTCTTGCCCCTAGCTCAAAATTACGATTTTGCCCCCAACTCAATTTTACGTTTTTGCCCACAATTCAAAATAAAATTATGTTTTTTCCCATAGCTCGGGAATAGTGCCCTATTGGACCAACCTATTTTTAAATTAATTTTATTCCTAGCTTAAAATTACGGTTTCATCCTTTGTTTAAAATTACGTTTTCGCCCTTAATTCAAAATAAAATTATATTTTTCTCCTGACTAAAAATTTACACTTTTACCCTCTGTTCAAAAACTCATTTCTAATTCTATTCCCAGTTTAAATTTACGGTTTCGCCCTCCGTCTAAAATTACGCTCCCCCCCCCTCAAAATAAAAATATGTTCTTGCCCCTAGCTCAAAATTACGATTTTGCCCCCAACTCAAATTTACGTTTTTGCCCACAGTTCAAAATAAAATTATGTTTTTCCCCATAGCTCGGGAATAGTGCCCTATTGGACCAACCTATTTTTAAATTAATTTTATTCCTAGCTTAAAATTACGGTTTCATCATTTGTTTAAAATTACGTTTTCGCCCTTAATTCAAAATAAAATTATATTTTTGTCCTGACTAAAAATTTACACTTTTACCCTCTGTTCAAAAACTCATTTCTAATTCTATTCCCAGTTTAAATTTACGGTTTCGCCCTCCGTCTAAAATTACGCTCCCCCCCCCCCCCCCTCAAAATAAAAATATGTTCTTGCCCTTAGCTCAAAATTACGATTTTGCCCCCCCAACTCAAATTTACGTTTTTACCCACAGTTCAAAATAAAATTATGTTTTTCCCCATAGCTCAAAATTATGATTTTGCTCTCAGTTTAAAAGTATGATTTCGCCCCCAGTTCAAAATATTTTTACGATTTTGCCCTCTGTTCAAAATTAAGATTTTGCTCCCATTTCAAAAATTACGATTTCTCCCCCAATTAAAAATTATGATTTCTCCCCCAGTTAAAAATTATGATCTTCCCATCGTTTTACTTTTTTTTTTTCCAAAACTATAGTACTATTTTATTTTGCTTGGTTGACTCAATGTAACTTTTATTATGTCAAGCAGTTGTCTAACGCTCGCTCATTGGTCATGACAAATTAGTATTTTACCCCCAGCTCAAAATTACAGACCTGTTATTGTTTTAATTTTTTTAGCAAAACTATGGTAGTGTTTTCGTTTAATTGGTTGTCTCGATGCATTTTTTTAGATCGTTTTATAAGTAGTATGTACAAGTAACCTAAATGCATGCATACATGTTATGAAACTAAGAAATATTTGATTTAACGCCCTGCAACGCGGGCGGGCATAGGTGTAATTTTTATTCCTCAAGGCATGCCTGGTACATGCTCATTTGTCCTGAAAAATTACAATGTTGCTCCCAGTTTAAAATTATACTCTTTCTATCGTTTTAGTTTTTTTTTAGCAAAAGTATGGTAGTGTTTTTGTTTTAATTGGTTGATTCGATTTAAATTTTTTTAGAACGTGTTATGAGTAGTATGTACAAGTAACCGAAGCACAGACATATATGTTACGAGAGAGAAATATTCAGCTTATTACCCAGTAATCTATACATATAATAAAAGAAACCATGTTAGGGACACATGGCGTTCTATGAGGCATTCTTAATTATTTTTCTAAATATTTATTATGGAAAGTCAATTATTGATAATATTAAATTTAAAATTTGTAAAAGAGATTTTAACGATAAAGACAAAGATAACTGAAAATAATATATTAATTATTATAATCATATATTAATTATTAAAATCTAAAAAAATATATTAGCGTTTTAAATATTTATAAAGATAAAGATTTTATTTAATTGGTAGTTTTAATTGTTTTTATATTTTGATGATAAGGATAATTGATATTTTATTAAAATATAAGTTTTCAATACATGTTTCTAAACTTTTAACTGATAAAAGAAAATATTTTCCATGTTTACATATAACTTCCGAAGAAAATTATAATATTTAGTTTGTTAAATGTCAAAGAAAATTATAATCTTTATTTTGTTAAATGTCAAAGAACATGTAATCCGAACGTACCTATGTTTATACAAGGTAATAGTTATATTAAAAAAAATTGTATAAAAACCCTATAATGTAATCTATACATATAATAAAAGAAACTATGTTAGGGACACATGACGTTTTATGAGGCATTCTTAAGAAACCATGTTAGGGACGCATGGCGTTCTATGAGGCATTCTTAATTATTTTTCTAAATATTTATTATGGAAAGTCAATTATTGATAATATTAAATTTAAAATTTGAAGAAGAGATTTTAACGATAAAGACAAAGATAACTCATAATAATATATTAATTATTATAATCATATATTAATTATTAAAATCTAAAAAAAATATTAGGGTTTTAAATATTTATAAAGATAAAGATTTTATTTAATTGGTAGTTTCAATTGTTTTTATATTTTGATGATAAGGATAAGGATATAATCCCATATTAAAATAAAAATATTTATTTTAATCAATTGTTTCATTAAAAGGATTTATTCAATACATGTAGAACATATATATTTTTTATACATGGTATATAACTTAGAATCCTATTTCTAATAAAGGATCTCATTATCCCGTTTTACACTCCAATAAAATAATAATATTAAATTATAATATCCAGCTTATCTCTTGTATATTTAATATTTTTTACTAAAATATTTTTTTTTTTTCTAATGATTATCCAACATCAAGTAATACGTAAGTTTCTAACCTAATAATAAATAAATAAAAACAAAGTGAAATGTTATAAACCAAGTAATACACAACCCTCTAACCTAATAAAAAATAAAGTGATATGTTACAATAAATAAATAGTACCTCAAAGTTCTTTTTGTTAGAAAACACATCTTGATGACTAAATGTTTTAACCGATTACATTATTTATGTAAGACATGTGTTTATTCAAATCCTGCAATACACGAGTTTTTAAAAGATGTAACTATTTTATTACTTAGTATATAAAATTATATTTATTCAACCCGTGTAATACACGGGGTTATAACCTAGTATATACATATATGACATGGTTGCATAAAATCGTATTATTAAACGATTTTAAAGTGTTTCATTTGTCTTTACATACAACATCCTATGATCTAGAAATGCACACTTTGAATACCTGTGAATATCTCGAATTTTCTCACCCTTTAAACCATAAAAGGTTAAATCAATTAAAAGATGAAATGAACCGGCTACAATTATAAATTATAATTATAAACTATCAACAAAATGTTGCTTATGAAGTTGTACCCCTGCATTGGGAAATTTTCAAAAAAAAAGTTGATTTTTTTATTTTTAACCTAATACTTATCTTCTTTTGCAATTTAACCATAACACCTTTTTATTTTCATCTTTAGCCCCTTATAAGTTTCATCTTTCCCAAATTATTTATTTTACTTTTCGTTCTTAATTTTATAAGTTAACACGCTGCAACATGTGTGTGGTATATTTTTCCCATTTGGCAGGTTCGTTGCAACACGTTTATTTTTCCCCGTTCGACTTAGTTATTCTTTTCTACGTTTTATGTTTCGGTATAATTTCTTTGCATTAACACACAACATTGGGCGGGCGTGGTTCAATGATTTTACGTCTGCTTTTCTTTTGGTGTTATTTTTTTTCCTTTTTTATTTATTTTATTTTTACGAACTTTTCTCGATGTTGGGGTCGCCGGCAATGGTATGACATTGGTACTACTTGGCATGGTTTTACGAACCTTTTTAACCTATTATGATTTTTACCTATAATTTGTTTCGAATTTATCCATATACTTCCTTTATTTAAAAAAAAACTATTTTTACGTGCATATTTTTATTTACTTGTCGGTATAAATATGATTTGCTCAATGTTTCGATGTAAACTTTTCTGGAAAACGAGTCAGATCAAATATAATACTTTTTCTGAAAAACGAGTCAAGTCAAATATAACAGTTTTTCATTAAAAAAACAGTTTTTACGTGCATATTTTTATGTACTATAAATTTGAGTTGGTCTACGTTTCGATTTGGGAGATGAGTCAGGAAAAACATAATATGTATTCGTGCGTATTTTATGTATGTTTCGTAAATTTTGTTTCGAACGGGTGGAGTCAAGTTAAAGTTTCTTTTCAACGTATGAGTCGGGTCACATATAAATTCGATTTACTTTACGTTTTGATCCAATCGCAATGCTTATATAGGTTACTTTGGGTTCAATTCGATATGTCAAAACATGCGTTTCCATACGGTTAACGCATCACACGACGTTTGGACTAATTCATTCGATGTTTGCGATATTCTCGCGCCATAACGCGTGCGGGTCTTATTGCTAGTTTAAATTAAAATGAAGTAACAAAATTAAAGTAAAAAAGATATAACCCATCTCCAAAGAAGTGGGTTGAAAGTGTAAACTTAACCCACTGCATATAAAAAGTAGATTGAAGCCAAAAGACTTGGTGTGGAGAGATGAAGTGACTTTAAAATTCGAGATGTAAACATGTAAGTTTGTGTCGTTGTTAAGTTTTACAATTTTTTACTGGCCCGTCTATTAATATATAATTCTGTCGTTCAAAAAAATATATCATTATTGGTATAATAATTTTGTGAAATAATATTGGATGCAAATAAGATATAACTAGTATTAAGCACCCTTTATTGCGGTGGGGCGTAAAACCGTGCCAAATAACATTAATGTCACATCACCGCGAGCGATCACCAACACTGAATTTGTAGCGTGTTAATGCGAAGAAATTAGATCAAAACGTAAAACATAGAAAATAATAAGTAAGTCGATCTCGGACCCGCATTTATGACGAACCTGACAAATAGGAAAAAATAGACGGCGTAAAAACGTTGAACCACACACGCACGTTGCGTCGTGTTAACTCGCAAAATTTAGAACGAAGCGTAAAACGAAAAAAAAAATTGAAATATGAAAAGTTTAGGGACCAAAGTCGAACGTAAAAAAGTTGTGAGATTAACTTGTAAAAGATGAAAAGTTTTAAGTTAAAAGTAAAAATTCACATAGTTTTTAATAAAAAGTAATTTATCAACTACTTTTGGTTTAAAATTAAAAAAATCCATTTTTTTGAAATACTCCCCAAGCATTTAGTATAATACTTATGTGCACAAGTAACTTGCTAATTTATAGTATTTAAATTAAATTTAAATTAAATTTAAATATGAGTAAATTACTGTTTTGGCCCATATGGTCTAGCTAGATTAACCATATCAGCACAAAAATGAATCTTTTAACATATCAGACATTGAGGTTGCATTTTATAACGGTTTTGGCCCCTGACACTAACTTTGTTACTTTTTGCAGTTAAGTGTAAGTGTAATTAGGTCATTATATACCTTAGGGGTTGTTTTTGATAATTACAAAGTTTCTTTTAACATTTAAAAGATTATTAATGCAATTACTCAAGTTTTATTTATTATTATTTCGTTATTTTCACGATTATTATTTAATAAAATACTTTTTAAATATACAAATAAATATGTATTTTCATTAACCGTTTGTTTTTATAAAAGTCGTTTTAAAAAGTATTTTTTTTTACATTTTGTTTAAACCATCTATCGTTTTTAAATTCCTTTGTCTTTTAAAGTGTTTTTAAACACTTCATTTTATACCATTCTTTTTAGATAAAATTGCAGAAAACACCCTTTATGTTTGCCTCAAACTACATTTTATACCTCTCACTATGAAATCGACAAAAATCAACTTTTATGTTCATGTTTTATGACACCCTATAACCTTTAGTACTAACCGCGTCAAAAAATTCAGTTAAATGGCCTCACATGCCTTGCACGTGAGGGCATTTAAGTCTTTTAATATATCCCTTTATAAACATACCTAATGCACCACACCCCCAACCCTTTTCTTTATCTTCTTCACATAACCACCTGCACCCCTGCACCATTTTCCGACCACAACCAACCCCACCAGTTCCACCTCCCTTTGTTATCATCCACCCACCATTTTTCCGACCACTACGGCACTACCTACATCACCTCTACAATAGCCGCAACTGCAATAATTCAGTTTTCATCTCGATCCTAACCACATCAATCATACAAAATCAGCCATCGAGCAACTCAGAAATGTTATTGAACTCCTCACCGGCGTTTTCGTTATTCACCGGTGTACCTTGAAACGAGACTAATAAACTCCTCACCAGAGTTTTGTTATTCACCTCTGGAAACTTCACATCTGAACCAATCTTGAATAAACAGTCTTGCTCCGGCTCGTTGAAGTTTACGAACCATTCTTGAATTTTCGCCACCTAAATCGTTTTTCTAGTAATGGAACAAAGCGGCGATGGTGACCAATATTGATCCTTAGATCTGTAGATGTTTTTTCATCATACTCCTATTTCACAATAGTTTGATTAAGGAACTTGCAGATCTGTAATTTGACAGGGGTTTCGTTAATGTTAAAAATTGAAGCTTTTGATGGAGTGAGATAATTGAAGCTTTTGATGGAGTGGGATAATTGAATCTTTTGGAGGCAGATGATGTGCTTGTTCGCATGAATGGGGAGGTATGTGTTATTTGACTATATCGTAACTTGACAGTTGTGGTTATGGTGGTTACTGGAGATGAAGATGGAGACTCATGGTGGGTTTTGTGGTTTTTTTAAATATATATTAAAAAAAGATTTAAAAGGACTAAAATACCCTCGCATTGCAGGGGTGTTAACCAGAAAAACAAACGGCGTTTGTGTTAAAGGTTGAACCTGTAGCAAAACATGAACATAAAGGTTGGTTTTTATCGATTTCATAGTGAAAGGTACGAAGTGCAGTTTGGATATAACATAAAGGTTGATTTTGCAATTTAATCTTCTTTTTAAAATCATTAGTAAATTACAAATTTTGTCCTTTATCTTTTTATCAAATTTCAGGCGGTGTCCTTTGCCTTTAAAATTAATGAGACTTGTACTTAACGTTTCAAAATCTTACACGGTTTGTCCTTTAGTCCTAACCCAGTTAATTTTAACTATTAAGTGAAGGGCAAATTAGTCTTTTTACCCATTTATTTTATAAAACCATTTTCATGATTGAAACAAAATATATCTCATTAAACACACACTGTCTGTATCTATTATCTCTCTCTAGGGTAAACCCTACCCTCACCCTCACCACCACATATCGCCACTAGCACCACCACCACCACCTCCGTTCACCACAACAATCGGTCAACACTTTACACCCTAAACCCGACACCTCTACTACCACCCAGCGGATCTTCGTCCTTCACCACCATCACACCCATCACAACCTCTCTATCACCATCGTTAGACCACCGCAAACCAACCCCAGCACTGTCACACCCGTCACAACCTCACCGTCACCATTTTTACTGGCCTTCGTGATTTGAATCAGAGATCTGCGAAGATTTGGGCATCTGGGGTAAATTAGGGTTATGGTTTGAAGAATTATGGATTTGAAGGGATGTGGAGGTAGTGACTGCTTCTCAAAACAATGGCTTTACCTCACGCTGATGAACTAGATCTTGCTATCGGTAGAGGTGATGAATTTGACTCACCAGCCAATGTCTCTCGCTTTGCTTCTGATGGTTAAAATTTTGTTGAATTGGATGTTGCTCTCATAAAAAAAATGATGACGAATATGAGTCACTACTAAAATCTCTTGATCTTCAAGAGATGCTTCTGTTGTTTTTAAGTTTAATAATCTGCATCTTGGTAAGATCAATGATTCTACAATGGTTAGGTGGGGTGTCGGTGGTGTTGAGAAGAGGGGGTGGGGGTTGTTAAGAGATATATACATATCTTTTTTTAATTACTAAAATGGTTTTTTAAGTAAATAAGTGAACAGACCAATTTGCCCTTTACTTAACAGTTAAAATTAACTAGGTTAGCGTCAAAAGACAAACCGTGAAAGATTTTGAAACATTAAGTACAAAACTTGTTAATTTTCAAGGTAAATGACACCACCTGAAATTTGACACAAAGGTAAAAGACAAAACTTGTAATTTACTCTAAAATCATTTATTTTTTAAACATTTTTAAACAACTCACTTTTTTAAGTCGTTCATTTTTTTAAAATTCTACAAAACAACATGTATAAAAAACAAAAGAAATGTAAGATTTGAAAAAAAAAAAAGAAACATTCTAATAAAAATTTTTGTAAAAGATCGTTAATTTTTCAAACTTTTTTTTATAATGGTTTATTTCTTTTTCAAAAAACCATTTCTTTGGACCGTTTGTTTATTCAAAATTTGTTATATTTTTAACCTTTCGTTTATTAATTTTGTGCGTTTTTTAGTACCTTACACTTGTTAACTTATTTTTTAAGGTTTTGTTTTTTTATAAACGTCATTTTTTTAATCTTCGTTTTATAAACTATTCGTTTGTTTACGTTTTTAAATTCCTTCGTTTTTGAAATCGTTCATTTTATGAAGTTCTTTTTTCCCTAACAGTTATAAGTAAACTTAATACAAAGTTTAAAAAATGAACGATTTCAAATACATATTTAGACATATTTATTTGTATATATAAAACATATTTTGTTAAATAATAATTGTGAAAATAAAGAAATAATAAAAAAAACTTGAGTAATTGCATTAATAATCTTTTAAATATTAAAAGTACTTTGTAATTATCAAAAATGGCCCCTAAGGTGTATAATTACCTAATTACAATTACACTTAACTGTAAAAAAGTAACAAAGTTACTGTCATGGGGCCAAAACCATTATAAAATGCAACCTCAGGATCTGATATGTTAAAAAATTATTTTTAGGTTGAAAGGGTTAAACTGACTAAACCACAGGGGCCAAAACAGTAATTTACTCTTTAAATATTATTCAACATTTGAACCAACAATGATCCAACCCACCGGCCCACTATTTTACCACCTCTAGGTTCTAGCAAATGGTAGAAGAAAGACCTATAGAAACATAATGAGAAGCACGATTTATGATCTCCTTAATTCTTAATAAAACGAGTCCGTTAATAATACACAATACGATATTGAAAGGTTGATGTGAAATTGTAATCTGCCTGCTTTTTATAAAGCTTTATATGGATCAAGTTGTAATCAATGTTTTAGTTTTTAGATTTTAATAATCAAAAGGTTTTAGTTACATGCAGTGTATTTTTGATTGTAGGTTCTATAGCATGGAATGCTTTTAGATATTTATAAATCATGTATGTTCACTTTCATATTGAAGTGTTTCGACGGTATCCCTAAAACTGTTGGAAATCAGGCCCTTGATCGAACACACAAACACCGGATGAACGAACTTGTTCGACTCTTTTATAAATTTATCAATGAAAATCACACTCTAATTACAATGACCCTAACCATCTATTTATACTAAACTTATTCTAGTCCTAACCCGACTCAAACTCTATAAATAAAATAATTAAACAAACTAGATAAACTTATCTAATTCGAACTTACAATTATCCCTATAAAGACTCAATAAATAATTCAACACAATTATCTATAACCCGTCTTTATCCTTATCTCTTTAATTCAAGATTAACGTCTTCATTCTCCCCCTTAATCTTGAATTGTTCACACCGCTCATTTATGACACCCGAATCACGTTTCCTCTCGAACCATCTCGACTTCTACCCGACACCCGACCTTCACTCGGTCACGTCCAACGTCTTCTCGGTTCAACCCAAATCAACTCCACTACACTTGTAACATATCACATGGCATTACGCTGGAAACGTTCACTAACATCTTGACTTATCACGGATCGACGACCTCTCCCCGGTCACATCCAAAGCCACCCGATTGAACTCCAACGCCATAATGTTGACACCCACACGCTTATAACGTTTTCTTTCAACTGCTAAACGAACCAAATCCAAAGCCACCTGCTTTGACGGATCCCTTACGCCCGTTTTCCACGCAACACGCCGGTCTCCTCTTATCACGAACAACCGATCAAGGCACCATCATAACACTTCTGCTGTTGTTACTGGTTGTACACCCGTTGCGCAAACCCGCAACCATCAACCAAAACAGCCCTGAATCGTCTTTCTTTGATCACCACTTACAGCCACGGAACACACCGGTGTTCACCCGTCACCCCGTTGTCTAAACCGGTACGTCTACCACAACAACGGTTGACCCGAAACATCTTTCTGTTTCCGTCTAACGCTGCAACCAGTCCCGAACATAAACAAACTGATAATATTTCAGTTTTTATATTATCTCCATGCACTACTACCGGGCCATCGTAGTTTGCTCCAAATTTATTCCTCAAACAATAAAAAATAATCCTCCTACTTTGCCTTATCCATGCAAAAGTTTAAGCCGAATAAAAATTACCTCAACTAATGTTTCCACTGTTGGGCAAATTGCCATCCATTTAATTGTAGCAACGAACCCATTAGTTCGTTTATTCTCTTTTTTATCTTTTCTTTTAGGGATGCACTTTTTTCAGCTATTTCGTCTTCAATAGCTACCCGTTCCGCCACCGGCAGCCCCTCACAGGGCTGCTTCCCCTACTCGAAACGACTCTCAAAACCGCAGGCACCAAGCTCTGATACCAATTGTTGGAAATCAGGCCCTTGATCGAACACACAAACACCGGATGAACGAACTTGTTAATTTATCAATGAAAAGCACACTCTAATTACAATGACCCTAACCATCAATTTATACTAAACTTATTCTAGTCCTAACCCGACTCAAACTCTATAAATAAAATAATTAAACAAACTAGATAAACTTATCTAATTTGAACTAACAATTATCCCTATAAAGACTCAATAAATAATTCAACACAATTATCTATAACCCGTCTTTATCCTTATCTCTTTAATTCAAGATTAACGTCTTCAAAAACCTCAATTAAATTATTCAAAGAGAAATAATAACGAGCATCTAACTTTCTTGAAGCAAATGTAGTAGAACCAGACTTGGGAAACCATCACAACACTTCGGGAGAGAGTGTGTCTGTTGGTGGTTAAAACAGTTAACATTTATTTGATTACCATCAACAGGAGATCGTTGTAACTTAGATACTGCTAATGCTTGGCTTCTGTCAACAATAACTTAGTTACAACCGACTACCCAAGCTTCCGTTAAAGGCCCAAGTTACTTCTCATCGCAATTGTTGCTAATAGCTCAGGCTATTGTTGATCGCCCAAGTATCTGTTGATAGTCCAATCATCATCATCATACTCAGTAAATCCCACCAACAATAAAGCTAAGGTAGAGTCTGAGAAGGGTAGACATAGACAGCCCAAGTATTTGTTGATAGCCCAATGTACTTTGTAAGATTAAATATATTATGTATTAATATTTAATCTATAACCATTATAATCATTTACATTATATAGATCAAAATATATTATAACCTATTAAATAATTAGTTGGTAATTGTTGATGGACCATATTACCCTTATTAACTAATTAGGTTTCCTCCTGGGTGCTTATATAAGGAGAATTATGTGGAGGTTAAAGGGTTACTCAGTTACACAATTAGATACACCCATTAGTCATAACATCATCAAATTCGACCTCCTCTCCTAGCCGATATCCCTTTTCGGTTTTCTAAGTCCCCATCATTAGTCAGCACCCTAAGGAGGAACCAGATCACGATGACAAGCAAGTCGAACTCCATTACTGGATTCTCCAATGCACTGTCTGCTCTAACAGGTATGTTTTAATGTTTTCCCTTATGTATAAACAGAACTGAACCAACATGTGGTATCAGAGCTTATGTTGATTAGTCAGTTCTGTTTTCGTATCCATAATTCTGGGATTGAAACTTGTAAAACGGAATTTTGTAATCCTCATTTAATTCACAGCCGGTTTCGAGTCGGTCATGTCCACTCGAGATCACTGTTTTCGGAAAAAGGTTAATCATATGTTCATTCGAAATTAACTGGATTATGTTTTAACCGAAATCTGTTTAGAAAAGCTATTAAAATTCAGGTTTCGGGTTCCAGAATTTATGTTTTATTTTTTAGGGTTCATCATGTTCTTAGGAAAATTCGAAAATTCTATTATGTTTTGGAATATGATTCAGATTATTAAGTGTTTTTCCTGTTTTGATCTGATTTTGTCTTCTAAAGATTTTTCGAAAACTGTTAAAAGATAAACAGATTATAATTTTGAAATATTTGATAAATTTAGATCATCACTAAAACAGGAAGCCATACCTCAAAATCCCTTAGATTTCGAATTTTCAGTTATGTTTCCACATTCGCAGCTGTTAACAGGAAGTTTCGAGACCATCAGATTATGACTCGAGACCATCAGTCTCGACTCGAGACCATAAGGTCTCGACTCGAAATCATCAGGTCCTTAAACCTTCACAAATCGAGACAGAGGTCTCGACTCGAGACCATTAGATCATGACTCGAGACCATTAGATCATGACTCGAGACCATTAGATCATGACTCGAGACAAAGGTCTCGACTCGAGACCATAAGGTCATAACTCGAGACAAAGGTCTCGACTCGAGACAACAAGGTTGTGACTCGAAACCTCATTATTTTACGCTGTTTAAAAGGTTGTGTGTGCATTATAAGCATGAATGTCTTAATTTCTGGCCAAAGCTGATTTAATTCATTCATAGATGGCATACTTAACGAGTGCATAACTAAAGTGATTGTCTCAATTTCTGGCCAAAGCTGATTTGTTACAACCACTTTGCACATATGCTTAAATGATTACACTTCTGGCCAAAGCTGTTTTGTCTTCGTTTAAGTAGAATTTTTAGCTAAGTCTATTATTTTGATGTTAGTAATAGACAATATCACAGCTTCATAATGTAAAATGGTCATTATTTATGCCTGCCTTATTTTAACGTGCCCTTAGATCACATTAGGACTTCTTCCTTAGTATCATAACTTGCTCATCTTATTTCCACTATCAGCGCCCAATCAGGGGATTCCACCTTTGACTGGTGATAACTTTGCTACATGGAAGGATGCTCTCATGCTTACGCTTGGATTGCTGGACTTCGATTATGCTCTAAGAGAGAATAAGCCAGCGGATCTTACTGCTACAAGTACTGCTGCTGAGCAGATAGTTCATGAAAAATGGACTAGGTGTAACCGCATGTCTCTCATGTTTATGAAGCAGTCCATCAGTAATGCAATCAGGGGAGCTATTCTTGATTCTGAAGATGCCAAAACCTACTTGGAACATGTGGAGGCGCAGTTCAAAGGGACGTCTAAAGCACACGCTAGTACCCTTATCCTCAAGCTGGTGACAACTAAGTATGATGGGAGGAGCGGCATTCGCGAGCACATCATGATGATGAATGACATGGCCAATAAGCTGAAGGGGCTGGAAATGGAAATCAGTGATGGTTTCCTTGTTCATTTTATCATTACTTCGCGTCCTTCGTCCTTTGAAGCATTTAAGATCAATTACAACACTCAGAAGGATAAATGGACGATGAGTGAGCTGGTCGCCATGTGCATACAGGAGGAAGAGCGTATGAGGATGGATCGCCATACTGATGTTGCAAACTTCACTACCTCCAACTCTAAGAAAAGGAAGAACAATTATCAGAGGAATGATGCTTCAAAAGTCCAGAGGCCTAATCCTAATACAAGTGCACCCTCCAGCTCTAAGAACTCCTTAGGCAGTATCCGCTGCAAGTTCTATAAAAAGACAGGACACATGCAGAAGGAATGCCCTGATTTTAAGGAGTGGCTGGCTAAGAAAGGTAACAATTATTTTATGATACTTGAGTCCTATAATTTAAGTGTTCCTGCTAATTCTTAGTGGTTTGATTCTGGTTCTATGGTTCATGTTACCAATTCTACTCAGGGATTCCTTACAATCCGGAAGCTGGAAAGAAACCAAAGAACGCTTAAGGTTGGGGATGATCGAGAATTAGAAGTGAAGGCCATTGGAACATTACAATTAGTTATGAAAACTGGTTTATGTATTAAACTTTACGATACCTTATATGTTCCTGAGGTAACTCGGAACCTTGTATCAGGACCAAAGTTAGACATGGACGGTTTTATTGTTTCCCATGGTCATCGCAAACTCTCTATCCTTTATGATTCTGTTCTTTATGGTACTGGTATTCTGGATGGTGGTCTCTATAGATTAGAACTAGAAGATAACTTTTCCAAATCTTTGTTGTCATATAACATTAATGAATCACTCACAAAGATGAAAGTGAAACGAGACTTAGAAACTTCATCCATGTTGTGGCATCAGCGTTTAGGCCACATTTCAAAAGAACGATTAAATCGTCTTGTAAAAGATGAAGTCTTACCTCCTCTCGATTTCTCTGGTTTTGGAACATGTGTCAAATGTCTTAAAGGTAAAATGACATTAGCAAATAAGAAAGGTGCCACTAGGAGCTCTAATTTATTAGAACTCATTCACACTGACATTAGTGGTCCCTACCAAATCGCTGGCATAACAGGACATACTTCATTTATCACTTTCATTGATGATTATTCTCGTTACATGTACTTATATCTAATTAAGGAGAAATCTGAATCTCTAACAACTTTTAAAGATTATAAGGCTGAAGTTGAAAAGCAATTAGATCGTCAGATTAAAGTTGTGAGATCAGATAGAGGCGGTGAATATTATGGAAGACATACTGATGTGGGTCAAGCTCCTGGTCCATTTTATGAGTTTTGTAAGGGCCAGGGGATTGTGAACCAATACACCATGCCTAGTACACCTCAGCAGAATGGTGTCGCTAAAAGAAGAAACCGTACCCTTATGAACATGGTGTGCAGTATGTTAGCCAACACTAATTTACCATTATTTCTCTGGACTGAAGCGTTAAAAGCAGCTGTTCATATACTCAATAGAGTTCCTTCTAAGTCTGTCCCTAAAACTCCTTATGAACTTTGGACAGGAAGGAAACCGAGTCTTAAATATATGAAAGTATGGGGCTGCATTGCTGAAGCAAAACTTTACAATCCTTTCCTAAGGAAACTTGACCCTAAAACAGTTACTTGTTTCTTTATCGGGTATCCTGAGAACTCTAAGGGTTATCGTTTCTATTGTCCTTCTCATGTCACCCGTATTGTTGAAACCAAGCGTGCTGCGTTCCTGGAGGATTTCAAGGTCAGTGGGAGCAGTACCAACCCTTACGAAGAATTGCAAGAAGTACAAGATGCGGGGGGGGGGGGGGGGGAGACTCGTCGCTTATCATTACTCCGATTACTCTTCTTGTACCCAATGCAACTACTGTACCTGAAGCTACTGCACCAACTCCAAATTCACCTCCACAATCAGAACCCATTATACCTCATGACGAAGGCACATCATACGCTCAAAACCAAGAAAACGCTGAACCCGATATTCCACTCAGGAGGTCATCTAGGCAAAGAAGGCCTACTAATATGGATGATTATGTTACCTACCTGACTGAAATGGATCCTGGAAAGCTCAATGATCCTATCTCTTACAATGAAGCCATTAGCAGTGATCAGTCTTCTGAATGGAATAAAGCGATGATTGATGAGCTTAAATCCATGAAGAAAAATGACGTTTGGGATTTGGTAGAATTACCCAACGGTGTCAAACCCGTAGGATGTAAATGGGTATTCAAAACAAAACTGGATCCGAATGGGAACGTTGAACGCTACAAAGCGAGATTGGTTGCAAAGGGCTACACTCAGAAAGAGGGAATTGATTATCAAGAGACGTTTTCACCTATCTCTCGTAAAGATTTATTAAGGACCGTCATGGCCTTAGTAGCTCATTTTGATTTGGAGTTACATCAGATGGACGTTAAAACTGCTTTCCCTAACGGAGATTTGGACGGAGATGTTTACATGAAACAACCTGAAGGCTTTAAACCTGAAGGTGAGGAGCATCTATTCTGTAAGTTGAAGAAATCCATTTACGGGTTAAAACAAGCATCAC
Source organism: Helianthus tuberosus (assembly GCA_030545235.1). Lineage (NCBI taxonomy): Eukaryota > Viridiplantae > Streptophyta > Magnoliopsida > Asterales > Asteraceae > Helianthus > Helianthus tuberosus. Next base: position 142,066,440 of record CM060383.1, read on the forward strand.
GTCAGTGGTACCTCAAGTTTGATGAAGTCATGAAGAAACAAGGTTTTATGAAGAATCAAGTGGATCAATGCACCTACCTCAAGATGAGTGGGAGTAACTTTACTATACTTGTCCTTTATGTAGATGATATTCTATTGGCAAGTAATAGTTTAGATATGTTGCATGAGTCGAAGCGGTTACTCTCGCATAACTTCGACATGAAGGATCTTGGAGATGCTTCTTACGTCATTGGCATTGAAATTCACCGAGATAAACACAAAGGGATCTTAGGATTGTCCCAAAAGGCTTACATAGATCGTGTCCTTACACGTTACAACATGCAACAGTGCAAACCCTCCGTCGCTCCAGTAGTTAAAGGAGATGTTTTCGGTTCATTCCAGTGTCCGACAACAGAGGTTTAGAAGGAGCAAATGAGCCAGATACCTTACGCGTCAGTAGTCGGGAGCTTGATGTATGCTCAAGTCTGTACTCGCCCAGATATCGCTTATATTGCTGGAATGCTAGGCCGTTATCAGACTAATCCTGGCCTAGATCACTGGAAAGCAGCTAAGAAGGTACTTCGATATCTGCAAGGGACGAAAGACTATAAACTGACTTATAGAAGAAGTGATCATTTAGAAGTGGTGGGCTATTCTGATTCTGACTTTGCCAAATGCAAAGATGACAAGAAATCCACTTCGGGCTATATCTTTATGTTAGCAGGCGGCCCTATCTCATGGAAGAGTCATAAACAACAGTTGACCACAACTTCCACAATGATGGCAGAGTACATTGCTGTTTATAACGCAACCTGTCATGGAATGTTGCTTAGAAATCTGATCACTGGACTCAAAATTGTTAATTCCATTTCTAGACCATTGAAGCTTTACTGTGATAATTCAGTTGCCGTTAGTTTCTCGAACAGTAACAGTTCGACTGGAGCTGGTTTATATCTCGATACAAAATATCTGTTCGTACGTGAACGAGTTGAGGAAAATAATCTTTGTATCGAGTATATTAGTACTAAAGATATGCTTGCGGATCCGATGACTAAAGGTCTCCCTCCTAAGGTTTATGAAGAACATGTTCGGAATATGGGATTTAGTAAAGACCTTATTTAAGCATATTGTACTAGCTTATGTTTTATGATTAATGAAATTTCCTCAGTTTGATTTTGTATGTCTCTTAGAATATGTTCAACCGGTATAATGGCATATAGACAAATAAAGTTACAAATCAAACAAATGGCTTATGCGTATTTTGATCATAACGATTAGGTTTTAAATTAAGGCTATAGTATGATTAATGGGGGTCCTGAGTCGCATAATGATTCAACGGCTGTATTTCTCTGCTATAGTACTTGTTTAAGGCTAAAATGAGTGTTAACTCCTGATCAGGCTTATCTAATACTCATAGTAAATGATTACTCGGCTAAGTGGGAGAATGTAAGATTAAATATATTATGTATTAATATTTAATCTATAGCCATTATAATCATTTACATTATATAGATCAAAATATATTATAACCTATTAAATAATTAGTTGGTAATTGTTGATGGACCATATTACCCTTATTAACTAATTAGGTTTCCTCCTGGGTGCTTATATAAGGAGAATTATGTGGAGGTTAAAGGGTTACTCAGTTACACAATTAGATACACCCATTAGTCATAACATCATCAAATTCGACCTCCTCTCCTAGCCGATATCCCTTTTCGGTTTTCTAAGTCCCCATCATCAGTCAGCACCCTAAGGAGGAACCAGATCACGATGACAAGCATGTCGAACTCCATTACTGGATTCTCCAACGCACTGTCTGCTCTAACAGGTATGTTTTAATGTTTTCCCTTATGTATAAACAGAACTGAACCAACAACTTTCTTATCACATTTACTATCGACAACATATTTGTTGTTGATCATAGTCGCTACCGATGGGCCTGTTCCTAATGATGATCACTTCGTACGTATAATATGTTCCAGCTGTTTTCGGCATAAAACTTCTTTGTTTCTATTTACCTTCAAAGACAATCTTGACCAGCTCTTGGGTTTGAATCATTACATTGACATTTATGTCTTTTTCTTCTTCTATGGTTTTGGAAACCAGACAGGTCGGTTCGCTAATCGGTCCAAAGTATAAATTTAACCTTGACTTTAGATTGTATATTTCCTTCCAACGTAACTTCAAAACAAATGAAAAAATCAGTGGAGATATGTAGTTCGATTAGTTTTTAGAAACAAATTTACAAAAAAATAATAATAATTACATTAAGAACAATATATTGGATCAGTTATTATATAAGTGAATTGTGAATCAATCACCATATTGGGCCTCATTTGACTGTTCAACTTGGGCCACAAAGTTCAACTGGGTGTACATTACCAAAAAGTGGGTCTTTTCTCACAGATTTAGGTCTGCTCGAGTTATAGTTGTTTCGGGTTGTTGAACGCTTAATATTCAAAATGGGCCTACTTTGGGCGTCAGATGATTTTCTGAATTTAATGACGTGAAAGTCCAACTTTTAATAGATTAATAATTTGAGCCCCTATTTATTATTTTACCGAAGTTTTGCGGTTGAGATCAGTGGCGGATCTAGAAACGAAACTAAGCCGTAACGTTTTATAAATAAGCCGTAACGAAATCGAAAAAACGTCAAATTTTTCCAAAATTTACACTAATTTTTCCAATTTTTTCCGCGCCAAGCCGTAGCGGAGGTTGCCCCCGGTAAGCCTTATGTCCGCCACTGGTTGAGATTTTCGATAGGAAAACGAGTGGAATGTTGAGGGTATCGGTTACCAAAGCCCGGAGGTGGTTTCACATAGAAGGAGACCGGTTGACACAACACTATGCAGACCAATGCACAATAAGAATTAAGAAATATGATTATGGAACCGAGTTGGTTAGAGCCGAGGTTGTGACCTTCTCAACTGTCGTAGATAAAAACGAAGGATTATAATGCTAAGAAAGACTTGCGTATAAAAAAACTGCCGGTTTTGGGAGATGAATATTTGGGGCGTTTGGTTCACGGGAATTCAATGGAATTTAAAGGAATTGGAATCTGAATTCCATATCTTAAGATGTTTGGTTCACATAATTTGATGGAATTAGAATCTAAATTTCAATCTTCATATGTTTGGTTGACAATGGAAATGCACATGAAGATTGGAATTTAGAGTCCAATACCATCAAATTCTATAAACCAAGCATCTTAAGATATGGAATTCAGATTCCAATTCCTTTAAATTCCATTGAATTCCTACGAACCAAACGCCCCAATATCATCTTGGTGCAAGTTTTCGTACATGGGATATACACATAACTTGATCTTTATATTTGTATAATAATATAATATAATCTTTCTTTTGCTTTAAAGAGATGTAGTTGGCTTTGTATGGAGGGAAGTTCAGGTAAATAACTCTTGGGAAAATTACCCAAATTTCACTTGACCAACCAAAATTACTAACATGTCACCCTCCTGCGTCCATGGACGGACTCCTGCGATATGGGATGCGTCCGTCTGTCAACTTGAAGAGTCCATGAATGAGGAGGTTACACGTGTCCGACAAAGGTGATGCGTCGACGACGGACTCCTCCCGTATACTTGGCAGACTCCTCCCATTGGCTCGGCAGACTCTTCCCATACATTTGGCAGACTCCTCCCATATACTTGGCAGACTCCTCCTATTGGCTCGGCTGACTCTTCCCAACGGCTTGGCGGACTCCTCATATTTTGGCTGACTCCTCACATTTCTTTTTAATTCTATCAATATTTATATCTATTTAATATAACATTATAACATAAAACATTACAACATAACTTAAAAATTAGAAATATAACATAAAACATTACAATATAACTTCAACATTACAACATAACTTAAATATTACAACCTAAAAACGTGACATAGCATGTTATTAAAAAAATAAGACACTTAAATATATTTTTTTCAAAATTTCAAACACCGAAAGGTGTTCAAGAGGCCCAGCTCGACTACTCTATGCTTTACGCTATATATATATATATAGGGAGCCGCTAGAATGAGAACCACCACGAGTTATGAGAACCGCGAGAACCAAGTGCCACGGAGGGGCGTTGACCACGATTTTTTTTTTACAACTAGATCCGTATATTTTAACAACATTCGTAAAAAAAAATTCAAACGGCGCGCCTGAGGGGGTAGTTTTTTACACCCAAAGTTTGTAAAAAAAAGAAAAAACAAAAAAATAATAAAAACACCAAACTTTGGGTGTAAAAAACTACCCCATCGGGCGCGCCGTTCGAATTTTTTTTTTTACGAATGTTGTTAAAATATACGGATCTAGTTGTAAAAAAAAATCGTGGTCAACGCCCCTCCGTGGCACTTGGTTCTCGCGGTTCTCATAACTCGTGGTGGTTCTCATTCTAGCGGTCCCCTATATAGGGTAAGGTTCATGCGAGAACCACCTTTATTGCGAGAACTGCGAGAACCAATGTGAACACAACCTAAAAAAAACCTAACCCCCCACCCCACCCCCCCCCCCCCACCCCAAAAACCTAAACCCCCCTCCCCCCCCCCCCCCCCAGCTAAAAAGCTAAAAACTAAACCCCCAAAAAACCTAAAAAAATCTAAAAAAAATCTAAATTTTTTTTATTTTTTTTACTATTTTTAAGTTAAAATCGCTACTTTTAGAAGCAAAAAAAAAAAAAACATTTTTTTTTAAATTTTTTTTTTTGCTACTAAAAGTAACGATTTTTTTATAAAAAAATTTAAAAAAAAAATTTGTGTGTTTTTTAGCTATTTTTAGGTATTTTTTGTTGTGTTCATTGGTTCTCGCAATAAGGGGTGGTTCCTAACGGATCTTTGTCAATATATATATATAACGCTAAAAATGAGAACCACCTCGAGTTGTAAGAACCGCGAGAACTACACCGTAGGGGGCGCGGTGGACCAAATTTTTTTTCATAAACGTAGATGTATGTATAAAAACAACATTTGTAAAAAAAATTCAAAAAAAAATGTCGTGTGTGTAGTTTTGAGCGCCACAAGTTTGTGTTTACGGGACCCGTAAATCTGGCCGGAAAATTTACGGTACCCGTAAATGCACACTTGAGGTGCTCAAAAACTTTTTTTTTTGAATTTTTTTTTTACAAATGTTGTTTTTATACATGTATCTACGTTTATGAAAAAAAAATTGGTACACCTCGTCCCGTACGGTGTAGTTCTCGCGGTTCTTACAACTCGAAGTGGTTCTCATTTTAGCGTGATCCTATATATATATAAGGCTCATTTCAATACATTTTTATCATAATTAATATTCAATAACGTATAATTAAAATGCACTGATCATCTATTATTTGCACCGTGCCCTTTAGCACCACAACATATTGCCATTTGTGGTTTTCCGGATCAAAATTGCTCAAGTTCTCTTTTACGCCAGAGTGTCATTTTCTAATTGACTGACCATCAGGTCATTTCTTATTTTTTTAAACCATGTGTAATTACTTAATAATAATAATCATGTTAAGTTAAATTGTAAAGTATGCATTGCAACTTGTATTTACAAATCGTTATATCGATTAACCCTACCCGAATAAACCTGAAACCAATTAACCCGAATTTTATTTGTGTCACACCCTAACCGATGATGGAAACATCAAGGCGAGACGTAATAGATTGCTCAAAAGCAACATACCAATAAATTCGCGACAATAAATTAAAATTCGAAATATCATTTCATTTCATCAAATTCAAACATTAGATTGTCTCGAAAGGAAATACAACAAATTGCAAGTTACATGACTAAAACGTAAAAATGCATAAATAAAATTTGGTGAGTTTCTAAATCCACCCTAAGTAGATTTCTTGTAAACGCATCATCAAACGTTTTAGCAACATGTAAAAAAATATCTCTCAACGCATGTTGGTGCACACATCTGTCGTCTTCGTCTTGTATCGAGTCTCGGTTCAGTACGGAGCTAATCAAGACATGATGTCATGATGACATCATCTAGGTGACATCATCAATGACATCATATTACAAATACACGTGAGATTGCATGAAAATTACAAATCAGATTTATGAATCATGAAGATCTCGCTTGAAGACAAAAGTCTTTTATTGATGATTTCGCTTCAAAGGTTTCGCTTGAAGTCTTCATGTTTACTTCAAGCGAAATCAAGCTCATTATATATAGGCTATTTGTCATTTCAGTTGTAACTTTTTCTAGAGATTCTTCCGGTGAGCCACGAAGTGCTGCCGAAGTGTTGTTAGGTCTGTAATCGCATTCGTTATCAATACAACAACAGTTTATAGTGAAATCTCGCTGAATTGACCTCGGTTTCTTAGTTTCCGCCTCTGAAACCAAGATAAACTCTTCTGAACGACTCGTTCGGGTCTGCAAACGATCCTACAATTTTCATGAATAGATTCAAAATGATGTTACTGCATGAATAGGGATTATAAATTTTACCATTTTCATCCAGTAAATAATATTTAAGTATTTGAAAAATCTGTTTTAAATTGTCAAGTTGCAAATAGTTCGTTACCAAGATCTGATTATGGGTTATTAAATGGGAAAATAAATCGAAATGATAAATTGGAAAGCCTGTTCCTAAGGGGCCCAACGAATTCCTAATTGGAATTAGGGGGTCCTTTTTGATTGATTCTTTTATCACATTGGGATATTTTACATCGTTGAATGGGCCTATTCGAGAACAATTGGATGATGACAAAATTATCAAAGATTGAGATTCCTTATTTCGATTCAACAATGTATGAATAGTTCCTTGGTTTGGATTAAGGGATTCTTGAATCGTTGCCTTGGAATAGGAATAAATGGAAGAAAACGGATTGCCATTAGCGCGATCTGATCCATTCTCAGAGATCAATCCTGAACCCGGCAGATCGTTCCTTTTTCCGGTATATGAAATAGGTGACTTCGCTAAGTCGATTCTTAGAAAATCTCTAATCAAACCATTTGTCCTTATTTCAACAAAGGAAGCACAGGCCTTTTCGATCTTTTTGTCTTGGTCCCAATTCAACACTAAACAAGTCCGAACTAATTGAATACTTGTGTCCCAAATTTCAAGAATTGGGTCGTAATAAAGGATATAATTGACAACTCGAAGTTGTAGATTATCACTTTCCTGCAAGAGATCCGCTGGGAAAAGTCTTCCTAAATTTATACCATCCGTTTTTTTATATGGGACTACGGGTTGAACCAAAACAAAATACTTTTTTTCATACCTGGAAAGTTTCATTCGTTGGATATAGAGCCAATTTTTCAATTTTTTGTATTCTTTGGAATTTTGTTTTCCCCCTCCCGGTGGTATCAATCGGAATGCCTTATTTGTCTTTCCAGGAAAATGGATATCTCCAGAAAAGATTATCAGTTTAATTTTTTCTGCTTTTTTCTTCACTCGGACCAATCCACCTACCCGACTTCTTCTATTTAAAGTGATTTGTGTATCTACCCCAATAATACTATTGTGCCGTACCATTATGGAAGAAGATTCGGCCAAAATGTGGACTTCCACGGGAATAAAAAAAATGGATTGACTTCCTTTTGATATTTTGGCCAAAATACCTTGACTCCTCGATACTCAACCAAATTCTCTTCGTTGACGATTGAATTCAGCTCTCTAGTCTCATATTTAGTAAGTCCCGAGCTCTTTCTTATATATCGAGGATCATCGAAATAAGCAAGAATACTATTTCTACGGAGAATACCATTTCTGGGGATTTCAATTGAGATACCTGAATAAGGTATTAGTTGGTTCTCGCCTTCTTGAATCGAGTCGAGTGGAGTGGGATGATGACTCTATTTCTTCGCCTCTTTGCCAATAAATCAGAATTCCCGTCTAGAATGCCCGGATATCTGAGATTACAACGACCAGTACATGTCATTCGATTAAGTTCTGAATAATCAGGAATCCTATCTCCTTTTTTATTTTTACCAGAAAAATACGAACTAAAAAATTTGTGTCTCACTTGATTATTAGTTACTGAGGGGTTAGAAATATATCTTCGCTTAACAGAAAGAGAATAAGCGTTCATTTGATCTTGATCCTTGTGGATCGAACAGGGGCCTAGACTAGATCTCCAGGGCTCCCCTAATAATATCCATAAATGACTTGTTTTTGGTAAGAGATGAATATTACCATATGTAAATTCAGGTGCATGGTACACATCGGTATTCCAGTGCATTTCGCCCTCTGAGTCAGAATAAATATGTTTTCGAACCTTCTCTTTCAAATTCAAAGTGGATGTTCTCGCGCGAATCTCAGCAATGACTTGTTCTGATTCTACATATTGATCGTTTTGAACTAAAAGAAAACTTTTGGGCGGAATACACACATTGTGTATAATCTCTTCACTCTCAATAGTTACATATAAGTCTCTAGAACATAGAAAAGCAGGATGTCCATGACGTGTACGTGTCGGATGAACCAAATCCTCATTGAATTTTATTTTTCCATTAAAAGGGGCTCGCACATGTTCTGCAGTACCCCCTGTGAATACTCCGCCAGTATGAAAAGTTCTTAATGTTAATTGAGTACCCGGTTCTCCAATAGATTGACCTGCAATAATACCTACAGCTTCTCCCAATTCGACCAGGTCGTCATGAGCTGGACTCCGGCCATAACATAATTGACAAATCCAAGATGTACTCCTACAAGTAAAGGGGGTTCGAATAGAGATTGGTTGTGCTCTAAAAGTTATGAATCTATTGACAAGTCCAACCCCAATATCTTGATTTCTAGTAGCAATGCATCGCGAACCTATATATATATATCATCTGCTAATACACGGCCAATTAATGTTTGGATAAAAATCCTGTCCGCCATCATTCCATTTCGAGGACTTACAGAAATACCGCGAACGGTGCCACAATCTGTTCGACGTACAACAATGTGTTGCACTACTTCAACAAGTCTGCGCGTGAGATATCCTGCATCTGATGTTCGGATAGCGGTATCCACAACTCCTTTACGGGCTCCGTAGCAAGAAATAATATATTCTGTTAAAGAGAGTCCTTCGCGTAAATTGCTTTGAATGGGTAAATCAATCATTTGTCCTTGGGGATCCGACATTAATCCTCTCATACCTACTAATTGATGTACCTGAGACGCATTTCCTCTGGCTCCCGAAAAAGACATTATATGGACTGGATTAAAAGGATCGGTCATCCGAAAATTAGGAGTCATTTCTTGTCGCAAATATTCACTTGTGGCATACCATATCTCGATTGATTGACGTAATTTTTCTACCGCGTGTACATTCCCATAATGATGGTGTTTTTCCAAAAGAACACTTTGTTGTTCAGCGTCTTGAACGAGCCATCTTTTAGAAGGTATTGTTAAAAGATCATCAATTCCTAATGAAATGGATGCGGCGGTCGCTTGTCGGAAACCCAGAGTCTTTACTTGATCCAGGATATGTGATGTATATCCTATTCCATAGTGATCAATAAATCGACTAATAAGTCGTTTCATTGCAGTTCCGTCTATCACTTTATTGTGAAAGACCTGAGTGGGCCGTTCTGCCATCAGTACCTCCATATTGCGTTGCGCTGAGTAGAATTTGACAATGGGTTTGAGTCAGTGATTGGAAAACTTCCTTTTCTAGATCTTGATTCACGTAGAAATTCCGCATTTCTAGTCCTAGTTAACCCGGTGAGACTCGAATTCGCGCTGGTAGCATAGAATTATAACAGCCCTGCCAAAACCCCTGTATGGCTTCTTCTATTTCTCGATAAAGAGAAATATGACCAAGAGTGGTTCGAATATATATATAAAGAATTTCTTTTTTTATACTTCTTACTATTAGATAGTGTCCATAAATCTCATAATAGGTCCCCAAAGATTCATAGTGAATTTCGATAGGAGCTTCTCTTGCAGCAATAACACGTTGATCTAGTCGCCACCGCAGCCATAAAGGACTACCTAAATTGATTCGTTTTTGCCGATAAGCTCCAATTGCATCATAGGCATTACAAAAAAAGGGTTCTTTTTTTTTGTATACTTATAGTTATTATCTTCATTTTGATAGTTTCTACGATTACATGGATTATACCTATTTACACAAATACCCCGACGATTTCCACTCGTTAAGACATAGAGTCCACTAAGCATATCTTGAGTTGGTGCAGAAATGGGATCTCCAATAGTTGGAGACAAAAGATTCATATGAGAAAACATAAGTAAACGTGCCTCTGCTTGAGCCTCTAAAGATAAAGGCACATGAACAGCCATTTGATCCCCGTCAAAGTCTTCATTGAAGCCCTTACAAACTAATGGATGTAAACAAATAGCACGCCCTTCCACTAAAACGGGGAGGAATGCCTGTATACCTAATCTATGCAGAGTAGGCGCTCTATTCAGCAATACAGGATGGTCATCCAGAATTTCTTGAAGTATTTCCCATACAATAGGTTTTTTTTTCCGAATTTGACTCTTAGCAACTCCTATGTTCGAAGCAAGATGTTTTCTAATTAGGTCACGAATTACAAATGCCTGGAAAAGTTCTATTGCATTTTCGCGAGGCAATCCACATCGATGTAATGAAAGTGAAGGGCCCACGACAATCACTGACCGCCCTGAATAATCGACTCGTTTACCAAGCAGAGTCTCGCGAACTCTTCCTTCTTTGCCTTCAATTACATCTGAAAGCGACTTGTAAATTCTATTATGATCATCCCTCATTGGTTGTCCGCAGATTCCATTATCAAGAAGTGCATCCACGGCTTCTTGTAGCAATTTTTCCTGAGATATTATTAATTCTTCTGGTGTAGCTATACTTGTTGTTAATAGATCTGTAAGAGTATTATTCCGATAGATAATTCTTCTATAGATTTCATTAATATCCGAGGTCACTAGTTTATCCTCATCTATATGATAGATTGGTCTCAACTCAGGAGGAAGAACTGGTAATAGACACAAAACCATCCATTTTGGTTCTATATTTGTTCGAATAAAATGCTTAGCCAATTCCATGCGTCTAAGCAAAAAATCTTTTCTTCTTCCAACTTTTCGATCTTCCCATTCATTCCCTGTGGATTCCTCTTCCTCCAATTCTTTCCATTCTACCAATGAATAATCTATAATCAGTCGTAAATCTAGATTGGCTAATTGTTGTCTGATAGAACCTCCTCCGGTAGACATCTCTCGATTTCGAAATGTATCGAAGCTCCGGGTAGTAAAAAAAATTGGGATCCTGTATTTCCAGGGTTGAATTTCATATTCCAATAAACCCCGTAATCGTAAAAAAGTGGGTTTTTTTATCTATGGGCCTAGCAAAATAAAAATTGGGATAGGATCTCCCCCCCCCCCCTAAAAATCGGACGTGAAAGTTTCCTTTCATCCGGCTAAAGTAGGTCAAATAAAGAAAAAAAGAAAAAGAAAGGAGTTCTCGCTTTCAGATTCTAGAAAACTCCAAAAGGATCTACTCCTTACTCAAGTTTTC
>CM060383.1:142082865-142090365 GCA_030545235.1 Helianthus tuberosus
TATTTTAAGTTAAGAAGTTAAGGCGGCCTTAGGCATTAATTACCTATGGTATTCTTCTTATTACCTATTGTATTTCTAGTGCTTTTTTATTAGAGGTGGCCGGGACCTATTATTTCGAGTTTCTTTTTGAATCAAGGTGGCCATAGGCCCCTATGGTCCAGCGGTTACGACCTCTCTTTTTCACGGAGAAAACGAGGGTTCAAGTCCCTCTGGGGGTATACTAAGACTCAAGACGATAGGAGTGGGATTTTCTATCAAGTGATCTATATTTGTCAAGTCCTTCTAATAGTCTACCTAATAGTCTACTCAGTGGGACTTTGTATTTTAGATCAAGTGATATGTATTTATCAAATCTGCCTGGGGACAATATTGTGGAACGTCTAAAATAAATTAGGCGTTGGGTCGATGCCCGAGTGGTTAATGGGGACGGACTGTAAATTCGTTGACAATATGTCTACGCTGGTTCAAATCCAGCTCGGCCCAACAATTTGTCAATCTACTATCAGATGGTAGAACACTCTTGTTCTTAATAAATACCTGATACGAGAGAATAAAAAGGAATCCAAAATTTCTGCTAGATCTCTTCTTATTTCCCTGGGATTGTAGTTCAATAGGCAAGAGCACCGCCCTGTCAAGGCGGACGTTGCGGGTTCGAGCCCCGTCAGTCCCGACGGATCCAATAAGTACATCAATTCGCCTCTCCATTTTCTGTGAAATCTGTGAAAGAAGGGACAGAGAGCATAATTGAATTCCGAAGGGGTTTCCCTTCTTTTTTTCAGGATTCTGTCGAAGAAAGAAAAAACCCTAAACTAAAATGAAAATAACTAAAATAGTGAAGTTGATAGAATATTCCATCTTTTCTCCTGCGACTCATCTTTCTCATACTTCCTTGTCTTCCAAAGAAATTTAGATAATTAAAATTTAGAACCTAATTCCTCTCTTTTTCCACTTCGTTTGTATTGTTTGTTGGGGTTTTGTAGTTCGGACGGGCGGTTAGATTTCGTTTCGTTTGATGGTTCTATAAGGAAGACCTAAGGTAGGTTATAGAAAAGAAAGAACAGAAAAGAAGGATACAGAAAGTAAAGCAACTTTTGGTTGGTCCGGGAATCCAAGATTGGATTTGGTATGGATAAAAGATGTTCGTATGTTATACTATTCAATTCTCGACGACGAATTAATTTAATAGCTCAGATATTGTTATTCATGATATTGATCCGATTCAAGATCATCGATAGGTAATGCATTCATTGAATTGACAGGTGAAAGATTTATCATCTCTATGGGATTAAATCCCGAGTTATTGTGAAATTAAAAAACGATGAGATTATGGAAGTAAATATTCTTGCATTTATTGCTACTGCACTGTTCATTTTAGTTCCTACTGCTTTTCTACTTATAATTTACGTAAAAACAGTCAGTCAAAATGATTAATTACTTTAAATGAAACTTGACTTCTGAATTCTTATCAATAGTTGAAGAAATCAAATGAAAAGTATTCTATTTTTACGTCTTAAATGAAATCAACGGGCTATCATCGGCGGTCTTCTATGAGATCCGAGAGTATGGTAAGTAAGAAATTTATTTCTTACTTACCATACTCTCTATTAGTGTTATAATAGTGTATAAAATTGTTTCTAATAAAGTTGGTATACTATATTAGCTTCTATCTTCAATATTAGCTTCTATCTTCAATAGATGTAATTATTAATCCATATATGTAATTGACGTAGGACCCAATTCTAGTTCGTTTGATACATCTATTTATTCCGATGAATCTGAAATAATTGTTTTACTGTTATAGAATATATTTCTCCACTAGAATCCAATGGAATTTGAAAATGAAGATATTTTGATTTGAATTGAAATAATTTTCAAATCAAAAATGCGTTGCAGAACGATCTATAAAACAATTGATACCGTTTCATTCCTCAACTAAATTAGGAGTGCTTCTAAAGTCCACTTCTTCCCCATACTACGAGTGAAAGGGAAAATGTAAAGACTACCATTAAAGCAGCCCAAGCGAGACTTACTATATCCATGTGAATTATGTCCCTTATCTCTATGATAGAATTATTCCATTATTGCTCACTAATAATAGTAGAATTAATGGTCCAGAGTCAAAAAGGGATTCTGGCCGAACACTATTGATGAACCAATCAAATAAATCCATTTCAAAAATTCCTATATTATTTCTAATCGGGAAAGACTAAACACAAGTAAAATAAAAAATAACATTACAAAGGAATGTTACTAATGGAACATCTAGTAATAAAATAAATAAGAGGGTCCATTCATTTTTTATTGCCCTTCAAAGTAAAAATAGATCAATTGCTATCTATTACAAAATTTTCCTATTTGATCTAATACGTACCCTTTCCCGATTGTCTCTCTGAAGGAGTTGAGAGATAGTATATTATACTTTTGACGAGGGGTTAAAAAATTTTTTTTTCACTTTTTATTTTCTATAAAAAAGGAAATTATCCATCTCAATCTAATAGTGATTGAATGCCTAAACACTCAGAGATTCTCGCGAGTCTATATATGTAGATTATAGTATAGAAAGAACTTCCCCAAACCAGTAGTTAAATTATCTGCCGGCTATCCAAACCCAATCAGTAGACATTACATTAGTAGTAGAAAGGAATCGGGAAGTCTTGCTTCGACCATGACAATCTTTCTTTTCATTTTCGATTCAAAAATTGATTTACAAAATATCCAGAACGGATGTTTAGAATCAATCAAGTATTAATAGTCCCCTTATTCTGTTCTGCTGGATAAAATTTGGTTGAGTTATATCAGCAGAACAGAATAAGAGATTTCGATTCGTTTGTTGATGAGGCGGCACCCGGATTTGAACTGGGGAAAAAGGATTTGCAGTCCCCCGCCTTACCACTCGGCCATGCCGCCAAAACGATACACAATAGGATCAAAATTTCCCTTTTTGGGTTGTATTACTAAATTTTAGTTTTTGTACTTGCATCCTGTTTTTAATCCTTTTTTTAATTTAGAAAAATTAGAAAAGAAACCATTTTTCCCCTTTTGATTGTCTTTGATCTACCCCTTCGATTGATTATATAGTATCTCAAAACACACAATGCCAAAAAGCTTCCCCTCACTTTTATATTGAAAAAGAAAATGTATATTTTCACTCAAAAAAACCAAAATTGATGACAAATGGGAACCATTAACTATTCGTTGACTGAGAATTCGTGAATGATTATTGGATTTGAATCTAAAATTTGGTTTGCCTAATGACATAAGAAAATACAAATTGATACATACTTAATTGATTCTTTTGAATCAAAAATCCTTCTCAATTTCCATTATAACAAAAATGATAAGTATATGTAAACCCCAGAACGGAAATTGTTACAAAGATACAAAATTGGCTATTTAGAGTATCTTGCCTATAAATAAAAAAGAAAGGGAATTTTTTGGAACAAAAAAAGGCCCGGCTGGGTATTGACCGGGCCAGGCCAAAAGGGCGCTTCGAACAAAATAAAAGCAAGAAGGTCTTCTTTATTTCTTTTTCTATTTGGATCTTTCGAGCATCTAAATGGAATTGCTAATTCTATAATAACGATAAAGAATGTGAAAGAAATACTTTCTTTAATCCTTATTTGATGTGTAATGTAACATAGTAATTATCTTTTTCAATTGGGAGAGATGGCTGAGTGGACGAAAGCGGCAGATTGCTAATCCGTTGTACGAGTTATTCGTACCGAGGGTTCGAATCCCTCTCTTTCCGTTTCCGTTGATGACTTTCTATTTTTTTCTTTCAAATTTAGCAAATCCATGTTTATTTTTTTCCTAGTGAAATGTGTGGAATAGCTAAAATAAAATATTAAGAAAATTGTAAAATTAAGCAACAAAAACGAAATTTTTATTTTATTCTTCACGTCCAGGATTACGTCCTGGATCATTGGATAGGAATCCAAAGATGAAGAGAGAAACAAAGAATATTACTACTGTGTAAACGAAAAGTTTGAGAGTAAGCATTACACAACCTCCAAGATCATTTTTTGAAAAAAAAAAAACGAGAAAAGAAAAGATAATAGATCCTCCTTTTTTATATCACATATCCTATTTTGACACCAAGAAATGAATTATAGAAATAGAAAAGAATGTTCAGAAATTCAAATGAAGTTGAAATTTTTAATAAGAGTCTTTGATTACCACAAATCACTTTCATACCGACAATTAGATATTGTAAGCGACCCTAAGCTAATAAGGTATTTCGCCGAAAAAAGGAGAAAAAGGATTAAAATCGGGAAATGGGGCGAGCCGGATTTTTTGCGGCTATCCGAAATTTCAATGTTTGAATTGAAGGTTCATACTGTCAGACTTATTTGATCTTCTCGATTGTTATCATTTTTATCAAAAAAAATGAATTTTCTAGGATACTATTAAAGATCTTATCGAAAACTTACAGCAGCTTGCCAAACAAAGGCTAAAAGAAAAAAGAACAGGGGTATGACTGGCATAACATCTACGATTGGATTCAAAAAAGCATAGGCTTCGGGCAATTTGGCGAAGAAAAGACTACTCGGATAAAGGGCAGAATTAAGACAGATCAAACTAAAGATATTAAGCATAACAGACATTTTTTTTTCGTCGAGATAATTGCATTTTGATTGAGTTATTGATATAAGGAAAAATGAAGAAAGTAAGGTAGACAAAAAAATCCTTCTTTTTCCACTCAATCAAAAATCCTCCAATTCTCAAAGGAGAATAGAAAAAATCATACTTTCATACAATATCTTAATTGAATTATATATAATGATCAATAAATTCAGTTGAATTCTAGATATACACATGTCAAAATTCTAGCAACGAATCTATAATCAATTCTATAAAGGAGAAAGATTTTCTATAGATAGTTGGACTGGAATTGACGAACACTTAATACCAATATTATTCTTTATTAGTATTAGTGTCCAATAAAAATAGAAATGGGGCGTAGCCAAGCGGTAAGGCAACGGGTTTTGGTCCCGCTATTCGGAGGTTCGAATCCTTCCGTCCCAGAGCATATCCCTTGTATCCGAATACTTCTTTTTTGTTCAACAAGGTTCTGTTTCAAGGTCTAATATTGGATAGAATATGATTCCTCTTTCTTTTTTGATTTTGAATGATTCTTTTCGAAATCATATCTTAATGAATGATTCTTTTCGAAATCATATCTTAATGAATGATTCTTTTCGAAATCATATCTTAATTTTTTACAAACTGAACTAAATCGAGTTCAAATTACATGCAAAAGGAACTAAACCCTTTTATGATCCAGATAAAGATAAGATGGGGCATAGATCTGTAGAAGGATTACTTAACCTCAGGTTAAACAAAATATGAATATGAAAATACATATAAAAGAGGAAGTGCTTAGCTTATAGGTATGTATTGTTATCCTATTTCAGTGACAAAAAGTCTTTCCATTTTTGTGAAAAAGAATTTGCATTCCTAAAAGATTAAAATTGAAATATTTAACAATGATATTTCTTTTTATTGTTCGATCTATTTAGATTATTTGCTTTACATCATTGACAATTCCATTCGAAAAGAAACAGAAAATTATCTTTTTTATGATAACCAAATGGAGTCTTTACTGTAAAACATGACTCAAATTCAAGTATAAAGATTTGTAATGATTCTTTATGGATTGAATCTTTGGGAAGTTTTGGGAAGTTGGAACGGGTCAGTCTATCTTATTGAGTCACTTGAAGAGGCAGAGTCAAATAGAATTTATTTATTCGTGTGATTTCTGTTAGTTATTTTATTTCTATATTTAGATTTCTGGATATTTCTGTTAGACATTTTTTTTGAGATAGAGATTTATAGAAAAAGTTCCATTCATACAAAAAAACGGGGTCTTGCTAATATTTATTCAGAAAATTTTTTTTGATCTTTATTATCTATGTAGATAAGAAAAAATAGAAATGACTGTGTCTCTGTACCGACTGAACCAATGACTATTCATGATTCCACAATTGAATCAATTCCATACTGGTTCCAAATTAGAGGAATGTTATGGTAAAACTTCGTTTAAAACGATGTGGTAGAAAGCAACGTGCGACTTGAAGGACACGATCCGGTGTGGATTCTTATTCTTACATCCACCATTTTATATAGGAATGAAGGTGCTCTTGGCTCGACGTCGTTTTTCTATTCTACTAGAATCCTTCTTTTTTTGATTGGGTTTTAATGTAAATATGTAAATAGTTCGTGATGGAGCTCGAGTAGAAAGTATTGATGAATTTCTCAGGGGCAACGATCTAGGGTTAATGCCAATCAATAAATTGGAACAACTTCGTAAGTATATCTTCGATATAGAAATAGAAAGGATCCGATTCAAGCAAATTTTTCAATTCAAAAAAATTTGTTGGAACGGCTAAAACTTTTTCGATCCACAGTGTATCGCGCACGAATCAACCATCGGTATGATTCTTTGATAGAAAGAAATCACAAAAGGGGTATGTTGCTACCATTTTGAAAGGATTAAGAAGCACCGAAGTAATGTCTAAACCCAATGATTTAAAACCAAGATAAAGGATCCCAGAACAAGGAAACACCACTTCAATTGTCTCACGGATCCAAATAAAGAATCCAAATATATTTGAAATGAGACGAAAAAAAAGGGGGGGGGGGGGTTAAAGACCACTCAAAAAAAGAAAAATCTTAATTTCTTTAAGATATTTGAGAATTTTTGAACTTGAGTTATGAGTACAAATGATTTTTTTCAGGAAGGAAGCTAAATAAAAATGACTATGAGTTAAATTATAGACTAATTTATTTTACGGATTCCTTTCCTATCCTATTTATTCTAATTTTTGTCTATGGATAAAATTAGAATCGTTTTTTATCGAGCCGTACGACGAGAAAACTTCTTATACGGTTCTAGGGGGGGGGGGTTCTTTTTTATCTACATCTATCCCGATGAGCCGTCTATCGAATAGTTGCAATTGATGTTCAATCTCGAAGAGAAGGAAGAGATCTTCAGAAAGTGGGTTTTTATGATCCTATCAAGAATCAAACTTATTTAAACATTCCCGCGATTCTCTATTTCCTTGAAAAGGGCGCTCAGCCTACAGGAACTGTTCAGGATATTTTAAAAAAGGCAAAGGTTTTTAAGGAACTTGGCCCTAATCAAACGAAATTCAATTAAATTAAGGAAATAAAAACTAAGGATAGGATAGTGATTTCTATATCATTTTGGATATCTTTTCTATACTATGTTTTTTATTTCCTTCTTTTCTTGCTCTATTCGTATCTATTTATCATTGCTTTTATAGAATCTTTTTCTAACTTTGATGAATCCTTACAAAATAGAAAATGATGGCATTACCTGCAACCTGCAATCGGGTGGTTTTCATTCGAACTCGAATACCAAGTAAGAAAAAAGGAATCGAAGTTCTGTATTCGACTTACTTTAGTCGACTTATTCTATATGGATTCAATACACTATTGATTGCATAAATCCTTTTTCTACTTTTTCTTTATTTATTC